>BMAC01000050.1:1281890-1297763 GCA_014905375.1 Phtheirospermum japonicum
TAAATGTTTGTATTCAAATAAAAAAAATAATTGTATTAATAAATTAATCATTTAATTATATTTAAAACCCATAATTTATATATATATATATATATCTGTCTCTTATACACATCTAGATGTGTATAAGAGACAGTATATATACCACGAGCTTGTAACTCAAGTGGTATCACTAAACCTTTATAAGGGTGTTGACAAGGGTTCGAAACCTAGACCTCTCAAGTTATTTGAGATTTATCTTCTATTTTCCAAATAAAAGTAAATCTAATAGGTAGATGGCTTGCAATTAGTACAACATTCATTAGTTACTTTCATTTATTTTAACTTGGTTCTATTCCATCAGCAACATATATTCTCATTTCTCAGCTCCTCACCCTCATAAGCTACATATAAAAAAATAAAATAAAATAAATATATTGCTAAGTTAGCATTGGAATGGCCACCAGTTCCGGCCGGCGAGTGGCGACACCAAAATTTTTCAAGATTATCTTGGACACTAAAGCAGACAGTCTAGTAAATACGAGTCAAAATCACCCCACGTGCCTAGTAAATACGATATTATATTTTTTTATTTCGATTTTTTTAATTTCAAAGAAACCGAGGGGAGAAGTTCCCCTCGAAAATATTCGAAGGGAAATTTTCACCCCTCTGTTTTTTCGAGGGGTACATACCCTCGGTAAATTTACCATCGAACAGCCTTCGGTATTACCTTCTGTAATTATGGAGACAAATATTGGCGCCGTGTTTTCGAAGGATTTACCGAAGGGAGTAGTACCAAAGGTAAAACCCCTCGGTAATTCTCTCTGAATTTGGGCAATATTTCCCGTGTTCCCTCAGTAAAATACTGTATTGTTTTATTTTTTTGCAGTGACCGTTGGGTCTATTTTGCTTCTGATTGAGGTGAGTTTGTACATCCCGTATAAAATTAGGATAATATGAGATATATACGTTTTATATGAGAATAAAAATATTGATAGGATTAATGGGAATTGGAATTTATGATGTAGAATTATATGAGAATTTTTTCTAATATTATAATATAACATCATTCACTTTTCAAACATAATTTGATATAAAATACAACATAATAATATATCATCATCCACTTTTTAAGCATGATTTGACATCTATTCTACAAGTTAAAGATTTTGAATCCTATACTATGAATTTTTTTTAATATTTACAAAATTATGAATACCAGGATTTAGAATTCCAACTAGTACTAGTTCAAATAGGCTATAAAGAGTCACAAACACCAAAGTTCAAAAAACCGGACCGGTCATCGTACCGGTGAAGTTATAAGTTCAATGGCTCAGAACTTCAAATGTGGTCGAATAGAAAGTAATTAATTTAAATTTTTGAATATTTATTAATATTCTAAGAAATAAATTAATATAATAACACAAAAAACCTATAGTAGAGAAATTCTAAATTAATCGACAAAACAGTAAATACATGTGTGAAGAATTTAAATGTGTTTTTATTTATGTTAGAAAATATTGATCTACATTAAAGAATAAAGAAATATTTAAAAAGAAAAGGGCCGATTCAATCGATTTTTTCACCAGTTTGACCGGTCGTTGACCAGTTCTTGACTGGTTTGATGACATGCGATTCTTAGAGGTGATCGATTTCTGGTTGACCAGTCGACTGGTCTATTCCGATTTTCCGAACTATCATTTGCGTTCTGTATTCACCTAACCAGAATTCCTAAGAGTCGATCGTGAGGATGCATTTGTAAAAGCCAGGAATTAGGTTTTGTAAATAACTGGAAAACTTTTTATTAATTCTTAATTATCTTACACTTAACTATATTGCGATGATATATACACACACACACACACACACACACACACATATATATATATATATATATAGAGAGAGAGAGAGAGGAACTCCCTCTATGCCTGAAGCAACTCCTGATGGGCCCACTTGGACGCGCAAGCCCATCACGATGGCACCATAAATCATTGTAATGTAGAAGTTTACAAGACCCTCCAAGGGCCAAGGTATAGCTTAACTTCCTTAGCTACATTAATATACATACATATATATGTGTGTGTACGCGGGCGTAATTAGAGGTGAGAAAAAAATCGAAAAATCGAAATAACCGACCGAACCGAACCGAAATTTTCGGCTCGGTTCGGTTCTCGGTTTGAGAATCTCAAAAATCGGTTAGTTCGATCGGTTTTACCCGAAATATAATTAAAAAATAAAAAAAAAATTTATTACTTATTATTATTTTTTATCAATTCGGTTAATTCGGTTTTAAACGTATTTTCGGTTTAGTTCGATTTGCAATTTTATAAATATTTCGGTTTCCGTTTTTTTTGGTTTTAGATCGAATTTCGGTTCGATTCGATTAGGAATTTTATACAAAATTCGATTTCGATTATTTCGCTTCGGTTCAGTTTTTAGCCGAACCGACCGAATGCTCACCCCTAGGCGTAATAGTAATAAATACAACCACATCACGATTTTGCAGAATAACATAACAATTTCCCCACAACAAAATATTCGTGATCCTTATCATTAATTAATGCAGGATCAAACAAAAACCTGTTAAAGGTTATTAACACAAAGGGTCCCTCAAAACCTTAAATACATAAATTTTATATAAGAGACAACAACATCATACTCCCCAACCCCTCTACAGACCACTTTCTCAAGCTAACAAATAAATAGAAACTTAAAGAAACCTCATTTTTCCCCTTCTACAATGTCCAACGCCAAGAAAAATCACATCCTACACACACTCAGCGTAAAACTCGGATGTTGCAGACGGCCAAAGCTCTCCGCCGTGTTCAGCCCCACACCACGGCGGCCCAAACCCCACCCCCAACCCCGCCGCCACCCTCACTCCTCCTCCTCCGCCGCCTGGGACACCACCACCGCCACCACCTTCTCCTCCTCCTCCACGCCGCCGCCCTGCTACTCCGACGACACCGAGGCCGGGAGCATGAGGGCGGTCCAGGGGTTTGGCCGGATCGGCGGCGAGAGCGTGGCGGTGGAGAAAGACTCCGACGACCCGTATCAGGACTTCCGGCGGTCCATGCTGCAGATGATTCTAGAGAGAGAAATATACTCGAGGGACGATCTGAAAGAGCTGTTGAACTGTTTCTTGCAGCTTAACTCGCCCTACTATCATGGGATTATTGTTAGGGCTTTTACTGAGATTTGGAATGGCGTTTACAGCTCCGACGTGCAGTCGTCGTCGGACTCTCAGAGCTTGCATGGCAATTGGTTTTCCGGGGATTACTAGGTTTTGCAAGGACTTTCGAGGATCCATCTGAATAAAAGTTTCGTGGGTAAAATTGTAATTTTGGCTCCGTATATATGTTGGGTGATGAAAATTGGTCCTCTAAAAATCACGGTTTTTTATAACTGTAAGATTTTTATTTATTTTTTGAAAAATGTGATTTTTAAGGGACTAATTTTGCTAACCTTTAAAATGGGGCGAAAGTTATGGTTTTTTAGCCCGTCTCATATGTTGTAATATTAGAATTAGGGATATGTTATTAGTGTTTTGGTATGGAAAGTAGAACCCGATTCTTACTGGGTTTTTATGAGATTGGGTTTTCACAGCATTTTCAATTACCAGGAAAGAAATGTGTGTACTATAGATTATAGCTAGTGTTGTTGGACTATCAGAAATTCTGTGAAATTGTAATCTTGTTGTTTGGTAATAATAACAGTGATATATAATTAAAACGGTTTAATACATAAGTGGTTGTTAATAATATAATAAGATGCTTATTATGTTTCAAAATAAGTTGGGATACCTCATCATTCTCAAAACATTTTGTATTCAAATAAAAAATGTTTTGGTACATTTTTTAATCTAGATAAATGGAGTAATAAGACTCTAATATAATTAAATAAATGTTTGTATTCAAATAAAAAAAATAATTGTATTAATAAATTAATCATTTTAATTATATTTAAAACCCATAATTTATATATATATATATATATATATATATATAGAGAGAGAGAGAGAGAGAGAGAGAGTTGGGTTCAAATGAGAACCCGTCATTATATGTGAACCTAGGGACTCATCTTGACCATTAGATTGGATAATCTTGATGGTTGAGATCATGACATGTCAGCATGGTAATAATGTAAAAAAATGCATTAATTAATTAAAAATGGTATTTTGGACATATATCAACGTTTACAAAGAGCACTACATTGTTCTTTAGAAAGCACAATAGATTAAGAAAAAAAAACACTACGATTGTATACAAAAAGCATCGCAAATTTCGTCTATAAACTGCAAATTCAAAAATTTGAAATGAAACTCAAATTTTCAACAAACCATAACTTTTTCAAATTTTATTCGTTTTGAATGAAATATATATCAAATTAATCACATTCTCAAGATCTACAATTTAAGATACATATTGCATGTTTTAAAACGTAAAATATATTATATATATATATATATATATATATATATATATATATATATATATATATAATTAAATTAAAAAAACTGGACTGATTTTAGCACTACAGTACTGTGTAAAAAGCACAATGAACCTGGACATATAATTGCACTATGCAATATTAGATCTAAGGCCAGGAGTAGTCCCTAGATTCACATATAATGATGGGGCTCTCATTTGAACCCAATCCCATATATATATATATATATATATATGTGTGTGTGTGTGTGTGTGTGTGTGTGTGTGTGAACCATGTCCTTATATGTGAATCGAGGGTCAGTTATGGGCCTTAGATCTAATTAAATTGATTGATTTATTAATACAATTAATTCTTTTATTTGAATACAAACATTTATTTAATTATATTAGAGTCTTATTACTCCATTTATCTAGATTCATTTGTAACGAAAACTAAATGAACCATGTTCTTATTTGTGAAACGATGGTCAATTATGGGCCTTAGATATAATTAAATAGATGGATCATTTTTTTTTGTGTATTTCCTCATTTGATTAAAAGTGTTAGAATTGTATAATAAAAGCACTAGTTCGCAGGTTCGGCATATAATGACATGATTCCCATTTCAACTCACCCCATAATATATAATATATAATGTGTGATGTAGAGGTGTTCACCGGTTCAAACGGACGAACCGCCGTGCAAACCAGCCGGTCAACGGTTGCGGAAACCGTTGACCACGGTTCAAACCGGAACCGCAACCGCGTTAAGGCGGGCCGGTTCCGGTTTCTCCATACCCCAAACCGTAAACCGGCGGTTCAAACCGCCGTTTAAAAAAAAAAACAGTCGATCATGCCTCAGTCGATCGACTGAGTCGTCAGCGAGCCGTTTGAAATCAACGGTCTTGATCTTGTGACCGTTGATGATCAACGGTCGAGATCAAGTGACCGTTGATTCAAACCGCCGGTTCAACTCGAAACCGGCCGATTTGGTCCAAAACCGGCGGTTTATCCGCTTTTTTTTTTTCCACTCCTATAAATACCCCCATACCCAACTCATTTCTCTCACACCAATCTATCATCTTCTATAATCTCTCTATTCTACATTGTCCCTCTTTGCAAATTTTGTGATTTCCAAGATTATTTAATTATTATCAAGCCTTCCTAATTCTAAACTAAATTTATTTAAGTTTAGTGTTATAATTCTAAATATATTTCGTACTTTCTAGTTATAATATTACTACTTTAGTCCATTACTACTCTTTTTTATTTTTTTATATTAATTAATCTTAACTTCTAAAAAAAATGTCGAGCCGTGGAGGTTCTTCTCGTTCTCGTCGTTCCGATAAGGGGAAGAGTATAACACTCGATGACGACGCCAATGTCCATCCCATCGGCTTATCACAAGGCAACACTCCTTCGGTCGGTGACTACAATTCCAATCGCATCGAAATTGACGAAGATTGGAGTGATACCGACATTGATCGATGTTTTCGAGCCGCCGCCGCCTTTGCCGGTGAAGATGTGCCGCCAATTGAAGAGGAGTATGAATTGCCTCCTCCAAGAAACCCGAAAACTCATTCTCGGGCAACAACGGAGTTAAAATCCGACATTTTCAAAAAATCAAAATCCCGCCACCCGCAAACGAGCCATCTCCGGAAGACGGCAAAAAACGAAAAAGGAGGTACCGTGTCACTTGCAACTATTGTACATCATCTTACCAATTTCTAGAAGGAGGAGGATATGAGAATATGCACAACCATCTCAACAACAAACACCCCGATAAAGTCGGCATCGATAGGACTCAAACGCAACTACAAGGAGGACAAGTAAGTACGAACTCCTCTTCTTTATTTACTTATTCTGACGCTACTCATAGAAAGGAATTAGAAAATTTTGTTTCTTCTAGATCTCTTCCTTTTAACTTTGCCAGTGATGATTTATATGCAAAATTCACCCAACTTTCTTTTAATCCCTCGAGTACGAGCATCTCACGCTCTACCCTTACTCGTGATATTAAAAAAGTTGTTGGTGAATATAAGTTAAACTTATGTAATAAATTTGCTAGTTTACCAAACAAAGTTTCAATTTGCTCGAATGTTTGGAGTGATCATTGGGAAAGAAACTCTTATATGGGTGTTACATGTCATTGGGTTGATAATTCATGGACTTTACAAAAATATTTGCTTGCATATAGAGATTTTAAAGCTCCTCACAATGCACATAATAGTTGTCAATTAATTCATTTGATTTGTCAAGAATATGGTTTAGTTGAAAAAATATTTTCTATTTCATTTGACAATGCAACTTCTAATACGGCGAGTGTTAATAAGCTTATTAGTATTTGTAAACCAGCCATTGGTGGCTTTGAAAAATGAACTTTCTCCAATTAAAGCGGCGGTCACGTGTATTCATAGAAATAAATCTTTGCAACGAAAATGGGCAAGATTTTGTAGGGAAAACGGGTTTGAACCTAAAATTTTTTCAACCGATGTGCCTACTCGTTGGAACTCTACATATAAATTATTGAAAGATACATATTCGTATAGAGAGATTTTGTGTTTGTTTTTTGCCCAACAAGAAACCGGGATTATGTTATATACAAACCAATGGTCTACGTGTAATTATTTGAAAAAAGTTTTAAAGGTGTTTAATGATGCTACTAATTTATTTTCCGGTGTTTATTATCCTACTTCTCACCTTGTTGTTGAAAATTGTGTTAAAATTGTATTCGTTTTTAAGGAGTGCATGAAAAATGAACGATTGGAAAAATGTGTTAATTCTATGAAACAAAAATGGTTGAAGTATTTTCATTGCATTCCAAGTATATTTTTAGTTGCTACATTATTATATCCTAATAATAGAGAAAGTGGTTTAGAATTTTATCTTAATAGTTATTATGATGCTTTATTGCCGTTTGAAAACTATGAATATCCTTCCGTTGAAACTATTATTCAAAATGTGAAAAAGTCTTTATATGATATGTTTAAAGAATATAGTATAAACTTTGATGGTCCTCTTCCTATGAGTTCCGGGCGATAAACTTCTACTAGAAGTGGTAATCCTAGTAGAAGTGATGACGGCGACGATGAAATTGAGGGATTTCAAGATTTTTTGAAACAAAAAAAGTCACGAATGGGGCGTTCGGGTTATTCATTTGGTTCTAACCCATATTGAGAACTCGAAGCTTATCTAAAAACAGCTTTTGAGTATGGAACGTTGCGAGAAAATGAAGTCGATAGCGAGTTTGATATTTTAAATTAGTGGGCATCGAGGAAATCACTTTATCCAGTTGTTAACATCATTGCGAGGGAGATATTGGTCATTCCCGTATCAACCGTTTCAGTCGAACAAGCATTTAGTGAAGGGGGTACATGCTGGACGAGTGGAGATCCAAACTTACACCTCGCAATCTCGAGTGTCAAATATTATTGCATGATTGGGTCAACGCCGATCGACGGAAACAAAAAAAGTTCTTAGTGAAGATGAAGAGAGCGAGACGTATTATGATACTACGGGATCTAGCAACGAGTCGGTAAATGGGTGAGTATGGTACCCCCCGCACCACCGCTTTCGATTTTAAGGTAAGTAAGATAAGTGAGAACTACGTGGACTTTGATTCCCAAGATAAGGGATACGTAGGCAACTATCTTCAATTATTTGAAATTAAAATTTCAAATTTTAACTTCAAATATTTGAAAATAGTTGAAGTCCAATTTCTTTTTAATTTTTTTTTGAATTTATTAAAACTCTTCTATTATAATTTTTTTTATTTTAACTTCAAAATATTTTTTATTTGACCAGTCGATCGACTGGATTTTTAGTCGATCGACTGGTAAATCAGTCGATCGACTAGTTCTCTCCAAATCGACTGGAGAACAGAGAGTTTGGCAATTTTGGGCGAAGCAGTCGATCGACTGACATTTAGTCGATCGACTGAGTTAAGATTTAAAAGAAAACCCGTGAAAACCGTCCAAACCAGCCAAACCGAACCGGGACTAAACCGTGAACCGGCGGTTTGCAAACCGACACAAATCGTCCGGTTTCACGGTTCGGTTCCGGTTCGAGGTTTCTGCCGAAACCGAACCGGCGGTTTGAACTGTGAACCGGCGGTTCGAACCACCTGGACACGTCTAGTGTGATGGTAAATGAGTGTTATGTGTAATGAATATAATTGTTAGGAACATGAACATCAATCGTCGCACATAACATACATATATCACATAAAATATTCATATATCATCTCATAGATGAAAGAAAGTAAATAATTATATATGAAAGATTCAGTGTTAACTTTTATATATATTCATATAATCATTTTCTCAATGATTACAGCAGAGAATATTAACCCTATTTGTAGCAACATGTATGACAAATATAGCCCTAGAATATGTGTCTAGAAATGTTATAGTACACTTTGCAACATCTACCTAGAATATGTGGTCACTAAGGCTACAATACAATCTGACAGTTGTATTAAGATGGAGGTACTGGACTAGGGTTGACATCATCAGCTGACATAGTGTAGGTCGACCTCCTATGAGACCCATTGTTAGCTTCCTGTGCGACCTCTTGGCGACCTCTCGTACGACCTAAATGGTCGACAATCGTACGACCTGAATGGTCGATAATTTTGCGACCTTACGTTGCACACACCGTCAGGTCGCTGAGCCCTATATGGCCATGCAACCTGAATTTATCAGGCCGCTCTCTATTATCCCCCCTCAATTCGAGTGCGGCGAGAGGAAGAACATACAGTTTATTCTGGAGCCGAATGAAGAATTGATGAGATAGCGACTTGGTGAAGGCATCGGCAGTCTGATCAACAGAAGGAATAAATTGAACCTGCAACAAGTGCTTCGTAATGAGGTCTCTAACAAAATGAAGATCTAATTCAAAGTGTTTTGTATAAGCATGGAGAACAGGATTGGAGGCAACAACAATAGCACTTTGATTGTCAACCCAAATTCTAGGAGCAGTAGGAAGTGTGACACGAAGCTCGTTAAATGGGATTGGATCCATATTATTTCTTCAGTAGTAAGAGCTAGGCTGCGATATTCAGCCTCGGTGCTGGACCTGGAAACCGAGGTCTGCTTTTTAGAGCACTAGAAGACAATATTTTGTCCCAGAAAGATACAAAACCCAGTAACAAATTTTATGTCATCTAGATCGCCGGCCCAGTCTGAATCTGAAAATCCTGTGAGAGTAAAGTATGAGGTTTCACTTTAGGTGATTACATAAAGAATTGTATCGACAAGGTATCATAGAGTTTTCTTGACAGCTCGCCAGTGTGTGCTGAGAGGACAGTGCATATATTGACACACCTTGTTGATACTATAACAAATATCAGGCCTAGTGATGGTAATATACTGAAGAGATCCAATAATACTCCCGTAAAATGATGGATCAACAGTTGGTTCCCCTTGGGATTTAGATAGAACGGGAGAGACAACCATAGGTGTAGGGGTGGCTTTAGCTCCAGCCATACCAGCTCTTTCCAAAAGATTCATAATGTATTTTCCCTGATTTAGATGTAGAACCTGAGCTGTGTGTGAGACCTCAATATCAAGGAAATGATGCGATTCCTATATTCTTAGTTAAAAAAGCTGAATCAAGGTGAGTAATAAGTTTCGCAATTCCGGCTTTGTTGCTGCCCGTGACGAGGATGTCATTAACATATACCAACACCCAGATGCAACCAAAGAAAGAGTTGGAGTAGAAAAGAGAAATATTAGCCTTGGAAGCATAGAAACCAAATCGAATAAGAACTGCTCGTGATTTTCCAAGCCAGGCTCTGGGAGCCTGTTTAAGCCCATAAATTGCTTTCAGTATGCACACCTTGAGATTATTACTAACTTGTTCGAAACTAGGTGGCTGAGCCATGAAGATTTCCCGGTCCAGCTCGCCATTCAAAAAAGCATTATTAACATCCAATTGTTGTACCAACCAATTACAGTTGACAGCGATAGAGACAACAACACTAATAGTGGTAGCCTTCACAACAGGGTTGAAAGTTAAAAAAAAAATAAGAATCTGGCACTTGATTGTATCCTTTGGCGACTAATCTGGCTTTATACCGAGCTACAGTTCCATCAGCCATGAGTTTTCAGTTTGAACACCCACTTGAAACCAATCAAAGACTTTCTTGGAGGTATTTCAGAGAGAGACCATGTCCGATTCTTAATGAGAGTTGCATACTCTTCACACATAGCAGCTTTCCATCTGGGATGAGTTAAAGCTTCAACATAGGAGGAGGGCTCCTTGAAATCAAGGAGTTGCGCGCTGAGCACCTTGGGCTTGTAAATTCCTGCTTTAGCTCTCGTTATCATGTGGTGTTTACCTGCAAAAGGATTAGTGGTGTTTACTGGCAAAAGGATTAGTACCTGGTCTAGAAGGAAAAGCATAAGTACATGGAGAACTTATAATTGGTACTTCAACAATAAGAGGAATAGTAGAGGGACTGTATTGACTGAGAGTAGTGAGGTTGGCTGATGAGTAGGACTGGAGTGATGAGACATATGAGGTTTTGGTGAGGTCGCAGAGGATTGTGATAAGGTCGCGGATGATAGTGGAGTGGTCGCTGCCTGGGAAACTAGTACAAGAGGAGGTGGGCCAAGTAAAGATTTTGAGGTTGCGTTGAGGTCGATGGTGATTGTGGTGAGGTTGCATGGGATTATGGTGAGGTCGCATATGATTGTGGTGAGGTCGCTGATGGTGTAGTAGCTTGGGGAACTGGGATTAGAGGAGGTGGACCAAGTATAGATGGTTGAATATTGGAGCAGGAGGGAGGTCCAGAATTCTTGGAAAAGGGAAATTTGAGCTCATCAAAGATCACATGTCTGGTGATTATGACCTTGTTGTCTGGTAGTAAGAATTTAAATCCTTTGCAATGTTCACTGTAACCAAGAAAAGTACTTGTTTGAGAACTTAACTGGAGTTTGTGTTTATTGAACGGTCTAAGATGAGGGTAACAGAGACACCAAAAGGGTTTAAAATGAGTGTAGTTGGGATTCTGATTTAGTAAGAGCTTATGAGGGCTTTTATACTAAGTGGTTTTGGAGGGTAATCCGTTAATGAGGTAGACAATAGTGGTAAAGGCATCATCCCAATGTTTGATAGGTAAATGAGAGTGAGAGAGGAGAGAGAGTCATTTTTCAACAATGTGTCTATGTTTTCTTTCTGTAAGACCATTTTGTTCAGGGCTGTAAGGGCAAGAGATTTCATGATGTATCCCAGGGGATTGAAACAGTTTGTGAGAGCTATGAACTCTCCCCCTCCATCACTTTATACCAACTTTATATTAGATTAAAACTAAGTAAGAATGAGGTTCTGTAAGTGCGTGAAGGCATTGGCCATATCAAATTTGTGTTTTAGCAAATAGATCAAAGTACATCTAGTATAATGATCAATAAAGGAAACATAGTAAGAGAATTTATTGGTGGATTATATAGGAGCAGGGCCCCAAACATCTGTATGTATGAGATCAAAGGGCTTTCTATAATCAGTTCTTGAGAGGGAAAAAGGTGTCCTATGGCTTTTACCTTGAAGACAAGCAAAACAAGTGGAAAAAGTAATTTTATTATTTGAAAAGGAGAGATTACAATCTTTAAGAACTCTATGTAGTACATTATTGGAAGGATGACCTAGTCTAAGATGTCATAACTGTAAATCTGCTTCCTTAATTTTATTCCCGAGCTTGGTGATGAAGGTACTAGGGGCTTGACTTCTAGGAGACACAGGTGCATGATGGAAATCGTCAGTGGGGGTGTTGACGATCTATATATCAAATTTTTAAAGGCCATTCCTAAGAGAGCCTCTGAGAAGGGTTTGATGAGTAACATAATCCTTAATACAGCAAGAGGTGGGATGGAATTAAAAGTACACAGAGATATCTTGAGAAAACTGAGAAACACTAATGAGGTTTTTAGTTATGTGAGGAACATGAAGGAGTTTTTTGAGTAAGAAAGATTTGTTATTGGATTTGAACTGAGAATTACCAATATGAGAAATACACAAACCTGATCCATTTCCTACTTGAACTTTGTTGTTGCCTTGGAATTTCTAAGCAATGTTGAGATTGGCGAGGTCATTAGTGACATGATTAGAAGCTCTTAAGTCTGCATACCAACTTGCATCACTTCCTGAATCAGACATTAGTGAGAGGGTAGAGGGTCAACGGACTGAATGACTAAATAGGCTGAGTAGGATTTCGTCAAGGTGTTTGAGACATTATGAGAAGTATTGGATGGTGCAGTGTAAACAGCATCAAATCTGTAATAGCACTTGTCAGCAGAGTGGTTCGAGTAACCACAAATTTAGCATGGCGACCTATTCTCTGTCCTGAAACCTCTTCCACCTCTTCCTCTGTTGCTACTGTTCCATCCTCTCTCACCTCTTCCTAAGTGGTGATCTCTTCCTCTATTAACTCTTGAAACAGTCCAATTTTCTCTTCTTTGACCAAAGGATTGAGTAGTGAAATTGATAGTAGGGCTTGATCCTTTTGTATTGATGATATTTGAGGAGTTTCGAGCTTCCAGCCTGGTTTCATAGCTTAGTAGCATGTGTAGGATGTTTCTTAGAGTGAGTCACTCCTAGCAGTAGCAACTAAAACCATTGGGTCAATATCGTCCTAGCCCAGTGATAACATGCATTGCTTGGTCTTCTTCAGAGATTGGTTGGCCGACAGAAGCTAGCATGTCGCAGCAAGTTTTTACTTGACATAATCTCTAATGCTCATGGTTCCTTTCTTGATGGAGGAGAGCTGCATCTTGTATTGCATTTTTCTGGGTGCAGTTTGATTGGAAAAGTTAGCTTCAAGAGTTTGCCATATCTCTCTTGAGGATGCAAGGCCAACCATCATGGTTAGTAAGTTTTCAGAGAGAAGGGAGAAGCCAGGATGCTAACAGCTGATCTTGTCTAACCTAGAGTAGGAATTCAGGGTTTACGGATCCCTCGTTGATCTGGGACGACTGTGCAGACTTGCATTTTTCAAAATAGGTAATTTGAATCATTTAAATTGATCAAGATAGATTAATTTTGCAGCTTCATTGCTGAGTTTGAATTTTGTGAAGATAGAGTGTTATTCTGAATTACTGAGTGAGAGCTCTCTTGAGCCTCATGTGATGGAGTGGTGTTACCCTCCATGAGAGATAAGAAGAGGGGAGAAGAATAAAGGGGGAAGAGGTATTCAGAGTCTGGCAAAAACCTGCTCTGATACCTTGAAAAGAAAGTAAAGAACTCATATATGAAAGATTTAGTGTTAACTTTTCTTTATATTCATGTAATCATTTCTCAATGATAGTAGATAATGTTACCCCTATTTATAATAACATGCATGACAAATGTAACCCTATAATATGTGGCTAGATATGCTACAGTACACTCTACAACGTCTACCTAGAATATGTGGTCATTAATGCTATAGTACAATTTGACAGCTGTATTAAGGTGGATGTACTGGATTAGGGCTGACATCATCAGCTGATATAGTGTAGGTCGACCTCCTATGAGACCCATTGCTAGCTTCCTGTGCGACTTCTTGGCGACCTCTCGTACGATCTGAATGGTCGACAATCTTGCTACCTGGCGTTGCACACATCTTCAGGTCGCTAAGCTCTATATGGTAATGCGACCTGAATTTATCAAGTCGCTCTCTATTAACAGATATACCATCACACGGAAGGAATCAAGTGCACAAGCATTTAAATGCATTGAATATTCATATACAATTGTACCAAAATATTCATATACCACCGTCGCACAAAATATTCACAGAACATATATATAACATCACAAATCTTAACCGCACAAAAATACTCATATATCATCGTACCAAATTTCACATGTTATTATACAATATATACATATATTATATTGCACATAAATAATTGAATAAAACTTTTCTAAGTACACTCAAGTTCATCTAATAAATTTTCTAAAAGAGTGATACTATATGGAGCAATTCGCCCCGAAACAACAATCATTTTATTAGGTAAGTAATATTGAATTACGGTTTTAACCTTATTATAATATATAAACTAAATATAGTAATAAAATCTAACATTTATATCCATATCTAATTATATATTTTCTTAAAATAACATATGATATGTATGGTAAACTTTGACATGAATTAAATATGTAATTAATAATTTAAATAGATTATATAAAGTGGGAGACTTTATTATTAAATAAAAAAAATCTTTAACTTACTTATGTTATATTTTTTTATATAACCATATGAAAAAAAAAACATGTTTAATAATTAATATGTATGTATATATATATATATATATATATATATTATATATATATATATATATATATATATGGCTAGTTAGAATTATTATTTTTTATTGTTAAATAATATGTATTTTAATATTTAGAATAAGTTCGTTAATAATTTCATAGTTACATACGTAAATAAATTCAAAACTTATTACATGCTCAACCCGTATCTAATTTTAATTAATTAATTATTATTAAAGAAACTTCATAATTAAATTAAATTCTATAGTAAGTCTTAGTTACATACTTAGAGAAATTCAAAAGATATTGTATTCTCAACCCATAATGGTGTCTAATTAACATTTATTAATTATTATTACATAAATTTATATTTTTATATTTAAATTGAATTCTTTAATAATATTTAGTTGCATACTTAGATTATTGAAGTAACTCGTCATTTAATTATATATTTTAAGTTTTATTCTAAATACAATGTATTTATATTATTAAAAAATAATTAAGTTTTTTTTTGTAATTAACATTATCTTATAAGTAAATTTTCTTTTAATTAAGATAAGTATTTAGATTCTTTTTCTAATTATAAATGACTTCTTATATATTTTATTAGAAGAATAAAAGAAAGTATTTAATTAGCTAAAATATTAATCAATAAAAATATTAAATTATGAATATATATATATATATATATATATAAATGCTTAAGTTAGACAAAATATAATAAATTAGGTATATATTATAATTCGTATATTTAGTAAGTCTCAAAACCTGCAAAACTCGCCAAGTAAGCATTCGAATCACCAGAAAATTACATGCCAGCCCGAAATTTCATAAGCAAATACGTAAGATAGAAATCTTTTTATTTATTATATAGATGTGATATATATACTAGTTTAACACCAGTGTGTTACACAAGATTAATCAAAATATAAATAAATATTTATAATAATTAAATAATTTTTAAATATAAAAATAAAAAATTAAAAGATATCGTATTCTCAACTATCTATGCCTAATCACTATTTATTAACTATTATTAAATAGTTTTTATATTTAAATATTTAAATTTAATTCATTAATAATCTTATTTAAAGTTGTCATGTTCTCGACATATGTCTAATATCTTTTAATTAATTAATTATTATTATTATGAAATACTTTTATATTTATTTTCTTATTTTAAATTTATTAATAATTTTAGTTACTTATAAAAACTCAAAATA
>BMAC01000050.1:1300258-1348330 GCA_014905375.1 Phtheirospermum japonicum
CACTATTATTTAACTTATATATTGTAGTAAAATTATAATTGTTATTAAATATCACTCTCTTGTATTTAATTTTTTGACTTAAGCATAAGGAAACTAAGAATGACAAATTTAATATATTTCCTTATCAATTGTTTGATCCAAATTTAATTCTTTTCATAATAATCAAAAAGGATAAAAAGGTAAATACAAAATTAACAAAATAATATAACTATCAAAAATATTTAAACTTACCTTTTTATCTTTGTTGCTCCGGAGCAATTCGCTCCACGTAGCATTATTGTTTCTAAAATAACAATTAAGCTTATCTTCTATAGATTAATTGTCTTCTATAAATACATTTCAAGAATATTTACACTAAAAGTGATTGTTATGTTTGTTTAATAGGTAAATACTATTTCTGTTCCTCCTTTAATTGCTCTTAATGAGGTGATGTGTCTGTCTTTAAACCCCAACATTTGGCTGTTTCCAATCATGTATGTACGTCGCAATTTGATTGGTTCCCGGCCACTTGATTGCTCTTAAATTTTGTTGCATATGCATGTGATCAGGGGATTAATTTCCAGCAGTCAATAAATATAGATGGTTGAATCCATGTTTTTGCCTGTTGAAATTTAATGAACCAATTTATAATTTGCCGTGTGGTCACCGTAAATTAATTGATGCAATGCAACATATCATTTCATGAGCACAATAAAATTATAAAATTCATATTTATTGAAGGGACTTTTTTTTTTTCTGAACCTTTTACAAAAGATTTCATTAGGTCTAAAATTGCTAAAAAGACCGAAATTGACACATCAAGAAATTAAAAAATACAAAAATGGAAATTGTTTCAATATGCAATAAATACTCCTGCAATATTAGGTGTCACATTTACTGTTATCAAGAGAACAGGAGAAAATTAAAAGATCCATCCTAAATTTATCATACAAGTCCACTTGCAGGGACATTAACTTCGAATATTGGAGTCACGTAGTTAATCATCATTTCCATCAAGACATATTGCAAAAGCTAAAAAATTGTACTTGTGGTTCAATATATCTGCATATCTCCCTTATATATTAATGCAAAATTTTCCTATTTTATGTGTATGTTTTCCACGCTTCGTTAGCTTTAAAAAAAATTTTGGTACTTCAGTGTCATCCGAGCCTAATATTAATCTAATTTAATTTTTTTTTAATTTTTTTTATATATTTACCTTCTTTAATACTTTCCTAATATTATATTTTGTCTAATTCAATTTTTCTTTTATTACATCTTACCTACTATAATATTTTCTTTAACATATTTTGTCCAATTCAATATCTTACTTTATTCTTCTAATATAAAAATATACAAATTTTATATCTAATTAAAAAAAATCTATATAAGTTGAATTAATTTTTATTTACAATAAAAGTTTAAATAATTTTATTATAATTCTAAATATTTATTTAAAAAAAATATGAGTTATATAAAGTTATTACAAAAGGAAAATAAATATATAAATATAAACTTAATTTTTTTTTATCTAATCCCAAAATAATAAATTGAAAATAATATTAAAAATATATATGAAAATCTATTGTTACACCAAACCAAAAACAAAAACAAAGTGAAACAAAAAGGATAACATAATACTAATACTAATTATAAATTATTATGCCTAAAAAAAGAAATATGAAATATATTATAAATCTCTTTATCTAATTCAAATATAATGCATTGATACATATATTCTATATCTGAACGAACAAATTAGTATCTTACGCAAAAAAATGAACTAAAATAATAATATATATACTACAAGTTAGATGCACGATATTTTTTCAATATAATTATTAGTGTCTCATAAATTTTAATTTTTTATATCACATATTCACATGTAATACGCGGGTGTTGTATATTTTAGATTTCTTTCAAACTCGATTTTCTACGGGTTTTCCCGTCAAGTTTAAGGTATTTTGATATGTTTTACAACTAATTTCGTGACTTAATGTAAAAAAACTTGAAAATTCTCTATTCGGAAAATCAGTCTTACTGTGATTAGAACAAATAATGTTCTTGATATATCACAACTAATTTCGCGACTCACGGTAAAAACCTTGCAAAATTCTTAATTCTGAAAACCAGTCTTACTGTAATTAGAACAAGTAATGTTCTGATTTGTGTGTAAGAATTATTTATTGTGAAAACAAAACAAAGAATGTTACGATTTGTATGTACCATTTTCAATACTATTCTTTTGGTATTTTTAATAAATATTACTCTTTCCAAATCCCGCATAATATGCGTGTGTCTGCTTCACATGCTTCGTTTGACAAATAAAAAGTTATGGTGTTTCGGTTCCTTAGAGCATCTCCAATGCAATAATGTTGAAAGTGAAAAAATTGACACATTGAATAAAAATAATTATGTGGCACACTAAAATAATTATGTGGCACATTAAATGCTTGACATTGTCAAGAACAATGTTAAATTCTAGACATTACTCTTGACAATGTCTACAATTAGTTTTAAAGATATTATCCAATCATGTTATTTCTCTCTCTTTGTTTTTCTAAAAATAAATAAAATAAATTATCACATATATAACATTAACATTGATGCATTGGAGAGTTTTTTTTATAAAATGTCAATGTCATTTGCCACATGTGATCAATTAGCACTATTGCATTGGAGATGCTCTTAGGTTTCATCCGAGCCTAATATCTACTTAATTTAATATTTCATTTTATTGTATCTCACCTAATTTAATCTTTTCATGTTATTATATTTTGCCCAATTTAATATTTTTCTTTTATTATATTTTCTCTAATTCAATAATTTTCTTTTATTCTCCTAATATAAAAATACAAGTAAGTCATATAAAACTAATAGAAAAGATCTAAGTTAGTTACTTTAATTAAAGATAAATACATAAGATATAATTTTAATTAAAAAAATTATTATGAAATTATTAAATAAGTAGTGTTTATAATAAATATTAATATAATTTTAATTTTATAATTTTAAATATTATATATAGGTAAATTAAGATTTATTTGAAATAATCTAAGTATGTAACTACATATTGGTAATGAATTCAATCTAACATACAAACATAAAATTATATAATAATAATAATAATAATTATTATTATTATTATTATAATTATTATTATTATTATCATTATTATTATTATTAAATAATAATTAGACATCGGTACAATGCGATACGAGTTGAGAGTATGACATCCGTTTAGGTTTTCAAAGTATGTAAGTAATATTATTAATGAATTTAATCAAAACATTAAAATACAAAATAACGTAATAATAATTAATAAGTAGGGATTATGCACGAGTTTAGAATGTGACTTCTTTTGAATTTTTATAAGTATGTAAATAAAATTATTAACGAATTGAATCTAAGCATGAAAACAAAAATCTAATAATTAATAAATAAATTAGATATGTACAAGGCAAAGGGTTGAAAATACATCATTTGAATTTCTCATTTTACAAAAAAAATTATAATTATCGCAAATGTTTTTTATATTCATCTTTTGATAAACTTCGTGTAATACACGGGTATTAAACTAATATATATATATATATATATATATATATATATATATATATATGTGTGTGTGTGTGTGTGTGTGTGTTTACTTCTCAATACTTGGGGTTTTTTCTTATGTAACGTGTTTCATCCAGTGTTTCAACGCAAGAGACTTGGGGATGTGTTTGCAAACTGAATAGGATGATAATCGTCTTTGATCGTGCCTAAAATAAACTCGAGCCGAACTTCTCTTAGAAAAGAGAGAAAAGAATAGAACTATCCTAAAGAATATGATTTGGCCTAAAATATACCTGCGCCAATTTTACTATTTGAAGGCGGACGACCCGAACTAACCTACCCTAAAGAGAGTAGATGAGGGTGATTGATGGAGATGAGATTGCACTTGCCTTTCTAGATAAAAAGGATCATTTGCGGAAATTCCTTTAGTTATTTAATTAATTATTTATTTCATTGGAATATTTAGTTTACATCTTTTTATTTATGTTCGTTATTATGTTCCTTTTGTCGCAAGAAGTCTATGTTTGGTAGGAGTCTTGTGAACGTTACTATTTAAGTCCATCTTGTCATTATTATTGGAGGTCGATTCTTGGATAGATAAATAAGAAAAACGAGGGTTTACACTCAAATCTCTCCTATTGTTATGCTTTCACTACGTCAGTTGGTATCAGTTATATGAAATACATCCATGTAGAAGAGGCGGAAGAGGAAGATAGGATATGATTTGAGAGAGAGGTTGGTGATTTAGACACACCATCAACGAAAAGGTCAGAACCTAGGAGGGAAATACTACAATCGGTGTGGGATACTGTAGCGCCAAGCATGGAGGCGAGAATGGTGGCAATGAGTAATGGGAGGAATTAGAAGGAGGAGATAGACTTTACGCCCTTGACAATGCCTCGAACTAGGGCATTCACAATCATGGAGAGCCAGGTGACTAACGCCATTAGGTGGCCTGGGGATTATACGGAAATACCCACCAACTCAAAATCTAAGTTCTTGTTTAGCAGTTCCACAACAATGGTGGGCACTCCATGGAAAGATGTTGACATCTAAAGGAAGAGATAGAGAGATTGATTAAGGCAAGGCATTTGAAGGAGGTTGTTTACAAGGATAGAGAATCGAGCGACCAGAGACAAGCTCTACCAGGACCTCTGTCGGGAGGTCCTCTGTAGGCACAAGCAGAGGGACAACGAAGGCATGAAGGACATAGGAGACCAGAATAAGGGGAGCGGCTGGAAATAATAGGAGAAGAATAAACATGATTTCAGGTGGACCAACAGACAGGGACTCGAACAATGCCAAAAATTGACATGTGATGGCAGCCCACCCTGGACCTTTTGAGGTCACTGCCATTAATAGATGATCCCCACCTACGGGACCAGTCATTTGTTTTGGCCCTGAGGAAAGACTAGGGTTGCATTTCGAACGTAATGACGCATTGGTGATACGGATAGAGGTGGCTGGATATGATGTAGGAAGGGTTTTTATGGACAATAGGAACTCAGTCAATATCCTATATCAAGAATGCTTAGAACAAATGAACCTTAAAGTGAAAATAAAACCAGTACAAACACTGGTATATGCTTTCAAAAGAGCACAGATTATCACAGAAGGAGAAGTTGTTTTACTAATTGTTTGGGGAAGTGGTGACCTAGTGATTAACATGAATTTGTCTTGATTTTAGTTAGTATTTTAGTTCGTTTTTATTATAGTTTTCGGTGAAAGTTGGATAGATTGAGCACATTTTCGTATTTTCTTATCTCCAACTTGTTTTATCATATTTTAATTATAATTAATTAATTTTATGTTTATCTTAGGTATTTTGAGGTATTTAGGTTTGGACGTAGTCAAGAATGGGCAAACGAGTAGAGTTTCAGCGAAAACGGGCCGCGATTTGAAGAAATGACAGTTTTGGGCCTTCTAGAAGGGATGTCTCTGGGCCCAACCGGTATAGAAAGCTGGGCTGGCAGCACCTCCTGATTCTGGGCCTTCTAGAAGGGTCGTTTCTGGGCTCAACCGGTATGGAAAGTGCTGAACGTCCTAGAAGGGGCGGAAACCCTAATTTTGACCCCTTTTCCAAGCCACCTACACCTATAAATACCCCCCACCCCTCACATTCGAAAATACACATTATTCCTAGGGTTTCTAAGGCCTTTTGGGGGTTGACAACCCCAAGAGTGCCATTTTATTTTCTTAGTTTCTCTTCATAATTTTTAGTTTTAAATCTCTAACTTTTAGAATAGTTTATATTAGTTCTTAGGTAATTTAGATCCAAGATCTCTACGATCAAACGTTGTTAATCTTCGTCGTTAATTAGTAAGTACTTATATCTTATGCTCTTTAATTTAGTTCACATGCTTTCAATTAGTTTAATTAAATCTTTTAGAATAATTATTGTTTCCATGACGAATTGTGATTATGATTGTGTTGGGATTGTGATGTTGAGATTGATTATTATTATTAGCTAGATCTTATGGGTCTAGAGTCTAGATTCATTGTGAACCATCAATTGGGAACTCTCAAGCGATCGTGGAGACGAATCAAAGCTCTAGAACCCTAGTTTTTCTTAAATCGTTTTAAAAATCTTTTAATTAATTTTCTCTTAAAATAAGTAATTTCTAGATTTAATTTAATTGCTCATAGTTTAGATAATTTTTAGATTTAATTAATTAGTTCATAGTTTAACTAATCCTTAGATTTAATTTATTGCTCTTAGTTTAATCTTTAGTTCTTAAAATAATCAAACAAACCCCCCTTGTCCGCGTGTTTAGATTAGTTTTATTTTTATTTTCTTATTCGTGAAAACAAACACAAAACGAACTTCCGAATCTAGCTTTCCTCTGAGATCGACACGAGTCAACTTACCCACCTACAAGTGATCCCGTTCTCTTGCGGGCGAACTTTTTAAAATTGACAACTTTAAATAAAAATAGGTGCGAAAAAGTTCGAATCACCTAGGAGTGGAGAAGAAAATAAAGTTCCTGATAATCAAGGCTAACTCAGCCTAAAACATCATATTTGGATGAAATGCACTCAATGAGTTTCAAGCGGTCACATCCATATACCACATGAGCGTAAAATATCCGTCAGGGGATAAGGTCGGTGAGGTAATATCAAACCAGCAGGTTGCACGACCTTGCTATCAGATGACTGTAAGGAAATGAATGAGTGAAGGAAAATGAGAGTGGAGCAGCGAGATACATGAGGGGATACTGAGTAGAAGTTGAGGTAGAAGGATAATTCGATCCGACCTCATGAAGAACTTATGCTGGAGGATGGTAAGAAGGGGTATATAACAAGGATAGGTAGTCAGTTGACAGATGGCATAAAGCTGGAG
Organism: Phtheirospermum japonicum; assembly: GCA_014905375.1. NCBI lineage: Eukaryota > Viridiplantae > Streptophyta > Magnoliopsida > Lamiales > Orobanchaceae > Phtheirospermum > Phtheirospermum japonicum. Next base: position 1,307,136 of record BMAC01000050.1, read on the forward strand.
CTCGTTGCTCTGTTGAGAGAATTCTAAGATATATTCAGTTTTGGAGATAGCGAGTTACTAGGGGTAGCTCCGGAGGTCACACAACATAACCTAAATGCAGATCTACAGGTGAGACCTGTATAGTAGAAATGGAGATATATTGGGGCAGAATTAGACAAGGTGATAGAGGAGGAGGTAAAGAAGCTACTGAAAGCAGGTCATATCCGGGAAATCTAATTCCCAGAATATTTGTCTAACTTGGTTATGGTGCCAAACCCAGGAAGTAAGTGGAGGATGTGTGTCGATTTCCATGAGCTGAACAAGGCCTGTCCAAAAGATCATTATCCACTACCATGTATTGACTAGCTGGTGGATTCAACTTCAGGGTGAGATCTACTGAGCATGATGTATGCATCCTAGGGATATCATCTGATTCCATTAACAAAGGAAGATCAACCTAAAGTGACGTTTTTCACCTCAACGTGTACGTAATGCTTTGTCTCCATGCCATTTAGGTTAAAAAATGCAGGGGCGACCTATCAAAGGTTGGTGGACAATATGTTTAAAGATTTGTTGAGGTCAATCATGGAGGTTTATGTGGATGACATGTTATTTTGCATGTAATTGTGGTGTTTTTCTCGTGATTTTAATTAGATTTTTATGTTGATTTTAGTAGTTTTTAATCAAGTCTCATTAGGTTATTCGTTTATTTTCTCGTTTTGTTGTCTTTCATATTTCTTGTTAATTTTATATTTAACTGGGTTAAATGGGTTCAATTAATTTTAGGTTTAGTGTAATTCTTGGGATTTTATATTCAAAATTATCATTTAATAGGTAGATAAATGATTTGAATTCAAGCTAAGGCATGGAGGCCAAAACTCAAGCGTGCCTAAATCGGTGCCAAGAGCATGCTCCAAAATGGGCAAACATTCTGGAATGTTAGCCTATTTCCGTGCCCAACGACGCCCAAATCCACGCCTAGCCTTGGCACAAGAAAGGGCACAATTTCTGCGCCCAAACTCGCGCCCAGTCAGCTGCCAACACTGCCGACACTGGGTACGTTGCCGACACTGGGTTACCTAGTGTCCGAGCGCAGCGCCCGACAGCTCCCGCATGCCAGCCTGCCAGCGCCCGTGCAGCCCCGCGCCCGCCAGCGCCCAGCGTCGCTTGTTCCAGCGCTAGGCCACGCCCGCCCTGGCGCCCCGCCTTCCAGCCCTGCCTCATGCCCAAAGAAGCGCCCAAAGCGGCGCCCAGCCTTCCCAAGTATGCGCCCATGCACCTGCCGAGATCTGCCGACACTGGGTGCGTTTCCGACACTGGGTTACCCAGTGTTCGAGCCCAACCTGCCCAAGACCGAGCCTAGCTCGCCCAAGACCAACCCAACCAAGCCAAAAGGGCTAGCTAAGTGGCTAGGGAGCCCATTTCGGGTCAGACTTGGTCAAATCCGAGAATTTCAAGACTTTTTGACTAATTTGGCCCCTTTAAACCCAATTAAAAATAGTATAAAAGGAACCCAACTCTCATTTTTGTAAATTATCTCACCTCCTCCCAACCCAAGATTGGGTTTGGGATTAAAATTTCTCTCTCTAGATCTTACATTTAATTTTTAAGATTTGCCTTGGGTTTGTAAGCTCAAGAAGAATTCAAGTACTCCATTGGATTTTATTTGATGCAATTTAATTCAAGCTTGTTGCTCTTTTCCTTAAATTCAAGTAAGATTTATTTCAATTTCATGCTTTGTTCTTCAATTTCATGCATGTTCTTCAAGTTTATGCCTTTTGCCTTAGCTCCTTGTTTCTTGTTAGATCTTATGAATCGTCCATGGAATCTAGATGAGTGACACGTCTAGATCATAGATCGAGTCTTGGATCGTCTTTATTTTGTGTTTTTCATATGCTTTATTTTGAATTTAATTCTCATGCATTGTTTCATGCTAAATCCTAGATCTACTTCTTGTTGCTTGTTATTTTACGTAAAGTTTTAAACTTTGACGTCAACTTTTCATGCTCTTTCAATTATTGCTTTCAATTTTTATCAATTTTTATTTTCTAGATTTTATGTTCATGCAAGCATGGTCGTACTCTAGGCTAGTCTAGTTGTACTTGATGAAACATTGCTTGTTTTTGCTAAATTTTCATTGTTGCTTGCATTTTCAATTAAGTCACACGAACGAGGCATCTGAACAACTTGCAATTTCAATTCCTAGTGTAGTTTAGTTAGTTTAATTGCTTAATTTTCATTTTATTTTTGTTTCTCAAGCTACAAACACTTTGGGTCCTTCAATTGAATCAAAATCCAATAATACCAAGCCAATGAACCTTTATTTTCCAAAACCACTAAAAACTACACTTCACATGTTGGTTAAGAGTTAGAAGGCAGAGTCTCACGTGGAGGGTTTGAAGAAGGCCTTTACCATATTGAGGCGGTATGGGATGAAGCCGAATCCCTAAAAGTGTTCCTTTAGAGTTTGATCAGTGAGGTTTTTAGGATACATGCTGATGGAAAGAGGCATTGAGGTTAATCCAGAGAAGGTGCAGGCTGTAATGGAGATGCCCCACCTCGAACTGTGTGAGAGGTGCAAGTATTAACAGGCCGCATAGCAGGACTAAGCTGATTTATTTCCAGATCGACTGAGATGGGTTTTCCTTTCTTCAAAACTATGAAGAAGGGGTATAAGTTTGAATAGACAGAGGGAGCAGCAGAGGCCTTTGACAAACTAAAGAAATATCTAGCCAAAATTCCACTATTGACAAAGCCCGTGCCAGGAGAGGATCTAATTCTCTATATATCAGTCGAGTAGGTCGCAGTAAGCTCAGTATTGATTAGAGAGGAGATTGGAAGTCAGCGACCTATTTATTACATAAGTAGGATGTGGAGAGGTGCTTAGCAGAATTATTCAGAATTAGATAAAGGAGGATTTTCATTGATCTGCACAGCGAGGAAACTGCGGCCTTTCTGAGTCATCAGATTAAGGTGAGGAACAATCTGGCACATAAACAAGTAGTAAGTAAGGCAAACGTATCTAGGAGATTGGTGAAATGGGTAGTAGAGCTCTAGTGAATATGACATGGAATATGAGCTGAGGACAGCAATTAAGGTCCAGGTATTAGCTGATTTTTTGTAGGAGATGACGCGTTTAGAAGTAGAGGGGGTGGATCAGAAGGCGTGATTATTACACGTAGATGGATCAACCATGATAAGTGGTCCAGATCTAGGAATTTATTGACTAGCACAGAAGGAGAAAATTTAGACTTTGTGGTGAAATTGGGATTCAAATCCTCAAACAATGAAGCTGAATATGAGGCATTACTACAAGGAATGAAAATGACATGTAGCTTAGGGGTAAGACATTTAAAGGCAAACAGACTCCCAGCTAGTAGCTTGCTAGTATGACAAGTTTTGAGGTACTGGAGGAACGTATGCAAGAATATCTAGGAAATATTAAGCAAGGGGTGGTTCGATTCAAGGAGTTCAAATTAGAACATCTATTGTGAGCTGAAAAAACAAGGGTAGATCAGCTCGGCAAGATGGCAGGGGCCTTGGGAGATTGCAGAACGAGGACTGTTACTTTGATGGAGCTGTCTAATAGTAGTTTGGAGCAAGGAGCTAAGTTAATGTGGATATAGGAAAGGGAGGATTAGCAAGCACCAATCCGGGAGGTTCTTAACAAAGCAGTAGAGAACAATATATAATTATCCACTAAGGAGGCCAGGATAGCATCTCGATTTTGCTTAATGAATGGGCACCTATACAAGAGATCGCACTTTGGGCCATACTTGAGGTGTTTATCACCGGAATAAGGGTTAAGAAAACTGTAAGAGATACATGAAGGGTACTCTGGAGATCATACGAAGAATAGGACCTTGGTTGGGATGGCCTTGCGAGCTGGATTCTTTTGGCCAAGAATGAAGGGGAAGGCAGGAGAGCTCGTGATGATCTGCAAGAAATGTCAAATGCACGCACCGGTAATCCATGTATCTATAGAGGATATGGTGTTAATGATCTCTCCATGCCCATTCGCGCAATGGGGAATTGATATTGTGGCACCACTTAGTGGGTGGAGGCTGAGTCTATGGCCAACATAGCTGAATAGATGATGATCAATTTTATTTTTAAACTTATTTTTTGTAGTTATGGTGTGCCATGAGTGCTAATCTCGGACAATGACACGTAATTCAATAGGCGCATGATGCAAGAATGGTGCAAGACAAGGAGGATAAAGTAGAGACTCGCTTTAGTGGTACATCCCCAAGCTAACGGATAGGTTGAGGTTACTAATAGAATTATAGTGCAAGGAATAAAGTTGAGGATGGAGAAAACATGAGGATTATGGTTTGAAGAACTGTCATTAATTCTATGGGCTTATCAGACAAACCCGCGAACTACTACAGGGGAGTCACACTTTAGCCTAGTTTATGGCATGGAAGCGATCATATCGGCAGAGATAGTAGGAGGATAACATTGCCTAACTTCTTTCGATCCAGAAGAGAATGAAAGATTGTCCAGGGGAGATTTAGAGGTAATTGATGAAATAAGGGATAAGGCAGCTACAAGAGTAGGATGCTACAAGCAAAGAATCTAGGCAACACATAATCAGAAGGTAAAGAGAAGTCAATTTTAGGTCGGCGACCTAGTATGGAAGCGTGCTGATGTAGTATATACCATTAGGAAATTGGGTCCTAACTGGGTAGGACCATTCAAGGTGGCCAAGGTGCTAAAAGGGGGAGCATATGTGCTGGAAGATGGTGAAGGTAAGGTAATGTCGAGGAGTTGGAACATCTGTCATTGAAGAAGTATTATGCTTAGCTTAAAAAGAGGTAAGCGGTATGGTAGTTATTATTGTTATATATTACTTTACCCGATACTTATTTAAGTCAGAAGGGGATTAATAAAATGGAGGTTATGGTTATGAACTAAGAATTGACAAGTTTTATGGTTATGGGTTGACGCTTGTTTATGTCACCGATGTCTTTGATTTTATAGTTATGAGCTGATGCTTGTTTAAGTCAGTGATGTTTTATGATTTTAATGTTATGGGCTGACACTTGTTTAGGTCGGCGATGGTTTATAATTTTATGGTTATATGCTGACTCTTGTTTAGGTTGACGATGTTTTATGGTTTTATGGTTATGTGCCGATGCTTGTCTAGATCGGCGATAATTTATGGTTAATGGTTATAGGTTGATACTTGCTTAAGTAATATTTTATGGGTTCTGATTTTATGATATATGAGTTTATAATTTTCATGATGATAACCCAACGTCTGTTTAGGTCGGAGCTGGCTTTATGATTGTAGAAGTTTTCTTGATAAGCTATGTTAAGTTAAAATAATAACTTTATGGATGAAAGTTACCATTCTACGAAGGGTTTAATGGTCGCAACTTCTATATTTGTGAAGGATTGACGGTCACAGGATTTTATACTTGCGTTGTGATTTTATTTATGCCTGGGAGAGTTAAGGTTATTGTTGCAAGTCTAAAAATAATACTTGAGTAAAAAATAAAAATACATTAAGGGACAAATTCAATTTTTTTACAAATTAAGGGGCAGCTAGGGGGACTTGAGGGACGAACTCATCCAAGGGAGTGTCAAGCTCGGAGCTTAGTTGGGTTAAGGCAATTGCCTGAGCCACACACTTGTCCCACAAGATCGATTTTTTGGGGTTGGTTAATGTTGCCCTTCCAAAAGTCATAAGGAAGAGGATCCTTCTGAGCTTTCTCCAAATCCACCTGAAAGTTTAGGCCGGCAACTTGGATCTGTTGATTAGATCACTCGATGGCAGACAGAAAATACAGGTCAGCGCCTTTGCTCACCTTTTAAAGGAATTCGGTGGTGTAGAGGTAGTTGTTAGATTGATTCTATATGCATCCAGGAACTTTCGACCTATTGCACTCTTCAGGAAGGTGCTAAACAAAACAAGAAAGTGAGGAAAATAGGAAATTAAACACGCTCGGAATGCAGTAAATTAAATCAAAAATGGAGAAATTTAATAAAATAAATAAAATTAGGGGGACTTACCCATGGTATTGCAGACTGGAAGGATTGTCAAAATGGTTTGCTATGTTAGATGGTCGACTGAAGATTTGCCTGCTGGAGAGTTTTGAAGATTATCAATGGGGATGGTAAGTGTATTTTTACAGAGAATGAGAGGTGAAAAGGTTAGGAACGGTGATTGTATGAAGTAGGGTAATCGTGGGGCTTTCATTTCTGGGCCCACAAAATCACTTTATTACGAGAAAATGGGCATGCTAGGGTGCTTATTTCAAGATGCACATGGGATGAATTTCAAGAGAATTATTTTACATTCTACCTGATTCCTTACCTCAATCAAGCAGAATATGGGGAACTTGCTGATACGACATCAAATATTTAGGTCGGCATGGACGCTAAATTAGGTCAACAAGGCGACCTTTTTATGGAATTGTCAAACTCCATGGGTTAAAATGGTATTTATGTTTATAAATAGGTCGGTAGGGAGAGTTGGGTTTTATGGTTATGGTATGGGCCCCAGCGGGCTAATATAGATGGTATATTATGGGTCTCGGCGGGCTGAGGGTATGAGATAATTATTGGCACATGGTTATAATGGTAACTTAGCATACAAGAAAAATTCTAATTCTAAGATGGTGGGTTAGTTATGGAATTGTGGTGTGAATGGAAGACGAAAACCCTACATTGGGAACACGTCTTTTGTCTATATAAAGAGGACATAGGCCTCACTTCTATTCTAAGTTGATTTAATTCTACTTTTGAGCTCTCGTTTATCATCACATAAATGTATGATTTAAACATCGGAGGGCCTATGGTGGGGCTGTCCTACTTAGGTTTTATTTTGTAGGTCGCTCAGGTAGGAGGAGGCAGTTCGAAGCTCAGCGACCACGTTTTTCGTGAGCCAGTTTTTTTATTCGCATCACTTACAAATAGTTACCTAATAAAAGATAGAATAATTTACATATTCTAAAAAATAACTTAAATATCTAATACAAACACTAAAACACTCAACTTTTAAGGAGGGGAATCGGGAACATCTCGTTTTTCTCATTTTCTTTCTTTTATTATTTTGAAGTGTTTGCAAACACGTCCTTAAGCAAACAGGCACACACACACACACACACACACATACATATATATATATATATATATATATATAATTAGGTTCAAATGAGAACCATGTTTCTATATGTGAACCTAGGGTCAATTATGGGCCTTAAATCAAATTAAATGGATGGATCAGATTTTTTGTGTATATCCTTATTTAATTAAAAGTATTATGATTATATAATAAAAGTACTACTGGTGTATATAACTGAAAATATTAATAAAGCACTATGATTGTATAATAAAAGCACTGATGGTATATAATAAAAGCACTAGTTTGCAGGTTCACATATAATGACATGGTTCCATTTGAACTCACCCCTATATATATATATATATATATATATAGGATTAGGTTCAAATGAGAACCATGTCCCTATATGTGAACCTAGGGTCAATTGTGGGTCTTAAATCAAATTAAATGGATGGATCAGATCTTTTTTGTATTTCCTTATTTAATTAAAAGTATTAGGATTGTATAATAAAAGCACTACTGGTGTATATAACTGAAATATTTAATAAAGCACTGTGATTGTATAATAAAAGCACTGCTGGTATATAATAAAAGCACTAGTTCGCAGGTTCTCATTTGAACTCATATATATATATATATATATATATATATGTGTGTGTGTGTGTGTGTGTGTGTGTGTGTGTGCGCGCGCGTGTGCGTGTGCGTGTGCGTGTGCGTGTGTGTGTAAATATATATATGTAGGTTTTCGTTCAAGTGATAACCTTTCCACATGTGAGAACCAGGTGCCCATCTAACACCACACAATTGGATGAGATGAGTGGATAAGTTGAGTATATTAATTTAGTCAGTTTATTATATAAAGTAAATTGTGGTTGATATTATTTACTAATTATTATTAGCATATTAACAAATTTGTATAAGATAAATTGCGGCTGCTACTTACACGACTGCACTGCTACTTATGCGCTATTACTACTACTACTTAAACGATAAGCCACTGCTTATGTAACACACTGCACTGCTACTAACGAGACAAATTATATTGTTACTTATGGAGTAGAGTTTTAGAAAGGAAAGAAATCATCATTCATTGATATGAAGATTATGAATAAATCACAACCATCACAACCGCAATATATCTTATATACACATATGTTTATATGTTAATAAATAAATAGGTATAATGTTAACCATTTAGATCATTAAAATTAATGGTTAGAAATTGTCTATCATTCTCGCACTAATTATGATTCTCACGTTAACCGATCCATATATATATATATATATATATATATATATATATATATTATTGAGATACGCAATCATAGAAGCTGGAATTAAGACTCACATTGAAACCAAGAAAAGACAAATGCAGTTGTTCAGATGGGGTTAGGCAAAACATTTATTTGAAAATTTGAGTCCAGTTTATTTGATTTGTATGAGGAAAGTCCAGCTCACTCTTTATTTACTTCTTTCACAGCATCTGCAAGAATTAAGTGTGGGGCTTTGCCTGTCCTTTGAGTACTTAATGCTTTGCAGCGTTCTCATTGTTGCCTATATTTATGTTAAAATCCAATAAATGAATGTAATTTTCTTTTCTTTTCTTATTTTTATTTTAATTTATTTGTGTGCGTAATATTCATCAACCAGGAGTTTTTAATTTGTAGCAACAACAACAATAATAAAAATCGCCGGCTTCTAGAGGAAGAAAATGAGAAGAAAAGATGGTTCTAAATTTTTATGTGGAGAAAATGAGAGAAAATAATTAAATATCTCGATTGTATTGAATTGTGAGGCTTAGAAGAATGAACATCCTCCTAAAAGTTGAATTAGACAAGTGCCAAAGTGGGGTCTACCACATAGGCAATATTTTGTGAGTAAGGTACATAAACCACCAAGAAAGGTACGATGACATGGAATTTTTAAAACATAATTGGTTGTAGCTTAATTGTAAACCCTTAATTTGGCTCTATCAATTTTTTGTCAAAAAATTATAAAATAAAATAACGAGTAATAGTGAAAATTTTGTTTTCCTATTGTCTAAGGACTAAATATGAATTTGATCAAACACGTCGGGAAGAGCATGAATGAATACAAATAAAGACGAGTGATCAATAACATTACAAACATGATAATACTTATCACGTGTTTGTCTAAGTTTTATCAGCTTCATTTGGGATGTCCACAATATATTCAGTACACAACTGTGCAAGTGAAACGGATAATAAAATATATTATTTACAAGCAAACCCAGATGCTACAATTCCTTAATCTTCATTCGGATACGAGAAAATACATAAGCCAAAAATAATATAAAAGGAAGCTAAGAAGAAAGTCACATAAATTTGACAAAACTACTTGTTTTTTCCATAAATTAATTATTTAAGCATATACTTCAAGCAAATTTGTGATTTTCAGCTTCAAACATGATTTGCCTGCCCAATTAAATACTGCAGCCAAGAAACTCAAGTGCATGTGGTAGCTTCGAATGAACCAGGGTCATATAGGCTCGAGGTTGGCTTAACGAGTTCAAAGTTGTTGATCTTAACGAGTTCGAATAGTCCGATCAACTCGACTTCATTTATTCAAATATGAAATCAAATTAAAATTTAATTTTTTTTGTCGTAACATATAACATAATATAATTACCATTTTCTATTATTGATGTAATTTACTCTATAAACTATGCTTGCACTTATATAATGCATAATTTAAGAGTCTTTTAATGAGTTAATTCGTGAGTCGTCATGAGCTCAGACTTGCGAACTCACACGAGCTGAGTCGAATGAGCCGAGAGAGAGAGATGTGCACAAATCACTTTCAGAAAATATTGACGGGGTCACCAAATTTCCCCACTCTTGGGTCATTTTCTCTCATCAATCCACAAGAACAAATATTAAAATCATTTTGTGCAGATCATGATAGGGTGGTTTTCAAATTTGAGTTAAAGCCTGTCCCCGACAATACCACTACTTAGTACACGTTGATTTGATGATGTCTTTTGTATTGTAAACTCTACCTTATTAGTTTTGTTTTATTAACATTTGAGTTGATTTTATGATGTCTTTTGTACGGTTACTATCTTTGTTTGGTTAACATTTGAGGAGAGAAATTGTACTCAATCACCTAACAAATTATTTTTTGAGAAAATAAACATTTAGTGTGTTTATATCAACAAGATATTGATGAGGGTAATTTAAGTATTTATTGTAAAGAAAATATTTGAACCATAAACTTGAATCTTTAACAAGAAGGGTTTTAAATTTCAAAATATATTCATCTGATACATTTGGCTACGGTGCTCAATGCACATATATATATGATGCTTTGGATCCATCTAGAACCTAGGGTTTTACAAGACTATGGTCTAGCTAGTCCATTATAGAGCTGTTCACACTGAATCCTTTCTTATCTGCACCGTTTGAATGTTTTGTCTTCATGCACACGTCCAGCTTGTTCCTCCTTTGGTTTGTCTTGTTGCTCAGCCTTGTCATCTTTGTCTTGACATGATGAATCATTTGCCGACCTGGAAATATTTGCTGACCTGCCATTGCTCACATGCCCCCTCAATTCTATGTATGGTTTAGGTACAATGGTTAGTTTATTTCTAAGCTACAATAGAAGTGCTCAGTCAATGGCTTAGTCATTATATCAGCAATTTGATCATGAGCAGGCACATGTTGCACTCTTACTATTCCAGCGTTTACCTTTACTCTGATGAAATGTAGGTCAAGTTCAAAATGTTTAACCCTATCATTATTTATAAAATTGTTTGACAAAGCTATTGCTCCCAAGTTGTCCATCCATATTATCCCAGGTTTAGGTGCATAAATCCTCAGCTCCTGCAGCAATGATCTCATCCACATCATTTCACATATGGTAATAGCAAGGCTTCTGTATTCTGCCTCTGTTGAGGACCTTGAGACTGTGGCCTATTTCTTTGCTTTCCAGGAAATCAGATTATTACCTAGAAACATACAAACTCCTGAAGTTGATCTCCTATCATCAATATCCGAGGCCCAATCTGAATCTGCATAAGCTACTATATTGAAGTTCCTGCAGGGTGCAATTTTCAAACCAAAATTCCTTGTTCCAGCTAGGTACCTCATGATCCTTTTTACTGCCTTCCAATGAGTGGATAAAGGATTTTGCATGTATTGACTAACTTTACTCACAGCATAGCTAATGTCTGGCCTTGTCAAAGTAACATATTGTAGAGCTCCAACCACCTGCCTGTAGAGTCTAGGATTTTCAATCGGCTGCCCTGAAAATCTTGATAGAGTAGGATGAGTAATCATTGGAGAAACAACACCTTTTGCCCCCTTCATCCATACTCTATCAAGAACCTCTGAGATGTATTGCTTTTGACTTAAGATTATTCATGTCTGATCTGTGCTCACTTCTATCCCTAAGAAATAATGCAGACTGCCAAGATCTTTGAGAGAAAAATGCTTGTGGAGAGTTTGGATAAGAACCTTCATTTCTGAGTCACAACTGCCAGTTAGGATAATGTCATCAACATAAACCATGATTATTATGCAGGAGGATTGACTGTGCTTAATATAAAGAGATGGATCAGACTGTGATGGGGTAAAACCAAGTGAGAGTAGTATGTTGCCAGATTTGCTTGACCATGCTCTTGAAGCCTGTTTCAATCCATATAGAGCCTTGTGCAGTTTGCAAACCAATCCCTGCTCTCCATGCTTTATGAAACCAAAAGGTTGTTCCATGTAGATATCAGTATCTACCTCACCATTTAGGAAAGCATTGTCCACATCTAGCTACTTGATAGACCATCCTTTGGTAATTGCCAGTGACAAAACTGTTCTGATGGTGGTTGGTTTTACAACTGAACTATATGTATCTGTATAGTCCAATCCAGGAGCTTGAGTATAACCCTTGGCTACTAATCTTGCCTTGTATCTTGCAACTGATCCATCTGAGTTTCTTTTAATCTTGAACACCCATTTTGAACCAATGACTTTTCTATTTGTAGGAATTTGAACAAGGGACTAAGTTTTGTTTCTTGAAAGAGCCTGATATTCAGCAGCCATAGCCTCTCTCCACATAGGAATAGTAATTGCCTCAGCTGTTTTAGGCTCATGGTGATCATCCTGTATCGCTGCAGCATATGTTTTTGGTTTGTGAATACCTGATTTTGATCTTGTCTTCATGGGGTGAGTACCTGCATTTTCTTGCATAGGAGGATGAACTGGAACAGGCATAGGCATATCTACATGCTCAAAAGGTAAATCTATAGTAATTTGACCAATTGGTATAGAGTGTATAGAAGAAGTATGTGATGCAGGAGGGGATTGTTGTGTGGAAGAAGGTGCATTGTTAGAGGGTATTTGGCCAGGAGAGTGTGTGGAATGAGGATTGTTTGTCTGTGAGCCTGTGGAGGGTAAATGAGGAGAAGACTGTATACTTATTTGTTTATCAGAACCTGTGTTATGCAGTTTGATTAAGGGTGTGAATGTGTTATCAGTTTGAGGCTTGAAAGTCTTAGGGATAGTGTTCTTGACCTTTAAAGGGAAAACATCTTCTTGAAAAACTACATGCCTTGTTATAATTATCTTGTGTGATGGTAGAAGGACTTTGTACCCTTTGTGATTAGGACTGTAACCTATGAAGGTTGAAGGTAGACTTCTGGGCTGGAGTTTATGAGATGAGTAGGGTTTAAGCAAGGGAAAACACAAACACCCAAAGTTTTTAAGGAAAAGGTAGTCTGGTTTTTCTGCACTAATGACCTCAAAAGGTGTCTTGTATTTAAGAAGCTTAGTAGGAGTCCTGTTGATCAAGTAAACTGCTGAGTTAAAAGCTTCACTCCAGAATTTGTCTGGAATATTAGATTGGGACATAAGGGATAAATCTACTTGTACAATGTGCCTATACTTCCTCTATGCAAGGCCATTTATAAATACAAGTAGGCTCTTCAGTGGTAGACCTCAAACCACTAGTCCCTCGAATATATGTGATGATAGACCTTAACCATACACACTCACGAACTGCCTCATGAAGAGCAATGATCTTTGAGTGATTTGCAGAGGTAGATACAAGAGCTTGTTTGGTTGATCTCCAGGATATCGTTGTGTTCCCCATGGTAAATACATAACCAGTTTGGGAACGTCCTTTATGTGGGATTGAGAGATATCCAGTATCAGCAAAAACCAACCAAAACATTATTAGGTGTTTCAGTGTAGGGGGTGACACTCTCGCTTTTGACATTTTCTTTATGGATTACAAATTCATCTGTGTCCCCTCCTTTCTATAAGGGAAGAACAAACCCATGTCAATGGTTCCTTTCAGATATCGAAATATATTCTTGATACCATTCCAATGACGCCGCGTTGGTCCTGAGCTAAATCTTGCTAACAAGTTCACTGAGAATGAAATATTTGGTCGTGTGCATTGAGCTAAGTACAATAATGCGCCTATTGCACTTAGATAGGGAATTTCAGCTCCCAATAGCTCTTCGTCATCTTCCTTTGGACGAAATGGATCTTTCTTTACATCCAATTTCCGACCGATCATGGGAGTGCTAACCGGGTGCACTTTATCCATATTAAATCGCCTGAGCATCTTCGGAGGTGTATGAATTTACTCCTCTTGTGCTGGATGCTTTAGACGTCGAGGACAATGACGAATTTTTAAAACGGGCGGCGGCAATTTTGGGAATAGATTTGAATGACGTTGCTGTGGACGGTGTCAATTTTGATGAAGTGTTGGAGAGGGATTTTATTGAGCCTCTTGTTATCCCACCCGAGCCATTAATGGATTTTACTTTTGAGTTGGTGGACGAGTTTGTTGAGGAAATCTCCAAACCCCTGTTCCCGGATTTAGTTCCCAATATTCTTGAAGACATTGAGGGGGATTTTAGCAAAACGAAGGAGAATGGATTGGGTGTTGATGAATTCTTATGTTCGACGGATTTCCTCATATTCTCGAAGATTGTGGATCACCATATGCTCGAATTAGTTGTTGATGTGTTCATGGTGATAGATTATTCGCTTTTTAGACCCCTGAAGTGAGTTAAGATTTTTGTTCTACAATTTGCTTACCATGCGCGCCTTGGAGGAATAAATTGTATATGCTTACTGTTGGAAAACACTAAGGCGTGGCACGATCGTCATCTTTTCTTAGATCCAGGATAGAAACGTTCGTAGAAGGCGTCGAGCTTTCGACGTTAAACAATCTCTTCTTGGGAGGCAACCCAAGCTTTTTTTCTTCTATCCTTTGTATTTCTTTTTAGTATATTTCTCTTTTTCTATTTTACATTTGTGTTATGTTTCTGAAATAGGAAGAAGTGTTATCGAGGATGGATTAATCATTAGAACGAAAAAATCAAAATGGTCGATGGTTCACGGATCACGTCGATCACCGCTGGCACCGACGCAGCGTCGACGCCCGCCACCACCCGCGTCGACCGACGTCCTATCGACGCGACACCCAGCCCATCTCGGCTTGCGAGTTTGAGCGGAATTCTCTTCGACCCGAAAACGTTCCCGCCCACGAGGACTGCTTCCGCGAGTTTTAGATTTTTAATGAAGACATTTCCAATCACGAGTTCAAAGCAAAGAGTTATTGCGCGAGCCTTTTGGAGGAACTCAACTATCGAATTTTCAGGGACGTTTTCTTACCCCTTTCCTCGTTTGAATTTTTTTTCTTTATATTTATGGCAATCAGATGATTGCCGAGTTTTTAGAGGGGGGGATGGTTGAGTATGATTTATAATTGAAAATTGTGCAATTCGAATTTTTTTTACGTGATTGATTGCTATTTTCACGCCGAATTGTGTTTGTCTGGCTTGCCTGTCGAAGTTAACTAAGTATGATTTGATGTTCTTGGCTTTTGAGAGTGTATAAGTGCATAAATTTTTCAAAATTATTATTTATATATTGTAAAATGGTACTTGGACGCAATTGATTTCGCAAAATCTTAAAAGCAGCGTCAATTCAAAACTTTTTCATGAAAAAAGCATGTGAGTAGCCTGAGAGATTATCATCATTGCATGTACTTGAATGAGTTTTGACTTGATATCTCTTTGAAACCGCTATGTGCAGTTGACTTTGAAAATGAGGTTAAGGCACAAAAAAAAACCTATTCCGGCCGTATCCATATATTTTAGCCACTTTAATTCCGAATGAGCCCCTCATAGCCAAATAATCCATGCCTATAGCCATGAGTATTTTTTAGTCGACCCCTACAACCCATTAAAAGCGTGGGGTAGGAGTTAGTTATTCTTATTGGTTATTAAAGTTTTGGAAATTTTATTAGGGATTTATGAATTTTTGTAATTAAGGACCACCATCCAAAAAAAAAGAGAAAAAGAAAAAGAAAAAAAAATACCCCATAAAAAGTTATAATAAGGGGGAAACAAAAAAAAAGAAAAAAGAAAACGAAGGATGGTGAGTCTAGTTGAGTTGTGTTAGTAATTGCCTACGCGCTAATAAAGGCTTGTTTATTATTGTTTATTTTATTATGAAGCCTAATGTTTGAAAGGCAAGAGTTGTGTTTGAGAAAGAAGCATATAATGAGCTTCAATTTCGTTTAAGTGGTTCGAGCAAAAGTCGATTTTGAGTTTCGAGTTGAGAAATAGCTTAAGTTTAAAGGCTACGTTATGAGAGTCTAGTGAGTTTTTTTGTTTTTTTTAGCGAGGTGAAGCACATTGCTTCGTGATTAGAATAGGTTTGGTGAGTTATTGATCACGTTAGATCGTGAGTTAGCCACACGACTTATATATTCCACACCTGTCCAAAGAGCCTTACATTACAACCCGAAAAGACCTTTTCCAATTCTTAGTTTGATAACACATTTAATCTGCGATTGAAAAGAGATTGATTTTTGGTTCTTATTTATTGTGCTTGTATTTGTATGATTTGAGTGTATACACGTCCTATGCAGCAATTCTTGAGTGTTTGAGCGTAACTTATATATATTACCCTTTGTGAGGATGCATAATTTTATTTTTGAAGCGACAATGTAATAAAGGTGGAGTGATTGAACTTGGGTTACATGTATCTATATTTTTAAAATTATCTATGTAGCACAACACAACTCATTGCTTGAGCTTATTTTCTTTCTTGTTATACTTCGAATTTATCGTTTGTTCAAGGACGAACAAACCAATTAAGCGTGGGGTATTTGATTAGCACAAATATGTCTTGATTTGATTAGTATTTTAGCTCATTTTTATTGTTGATTTCGGTGAAAGTTGGATAGATTGAGCGTATTTTCGTATTTTCTTATCTCCAACTTGTTTTATCGTATTTTAATTATAATTAATTAATATTATATTTATTTTAGGTATTTTGAAGTGTTTTGGCCTGAATATAGTCAAGGATGGGCAAACGAGTAGAGTTTCAGCGAAAACGGGCCGCGATTTGAAGAATGTGAAACTGCCGACTTTCTATAATGGTTTTCCATCTGGAACCGTTATAGTAGCCCTGGCCGACCAGCCCTGCCGAGTCCTGCCGAGCGCTGCGCACACCTGCCGACCGTGCCTGCGTCAGTCCGCCCGCGTCGACCAGTTTACGTCGGTCGACGCGAGAATCGTTACAATATACCTGATCGACGCCAATGCCCACGAACTCTCTGTTGCGTCGATCCTAAATGCGTCGGTCGACGCCCGATCGACGCGACTGCCCAGAAAATTCATTTTTAAGGGTTTCTTACTTCCCAAGACTTCCCAAAACTATAAATACCCTATGTATTTCATTTTTTAACATACATAATCATATTCTTAGGGTTTTAAGGCCTCTTAGGGGCTGACAACCCCAACGAGTGCCCTTTGATTTCTTAGTTTCTCTTAATAATTCTTAGTTTTAAATTCTTAAATTTTAGATTAATTTAGATTCAGGATTTCGTCATGGAACGCTCCAATTTTCTTRGTTTAATTAGTAAGTACTTATCTCTTATGCTCTTTAATTTAGTTCACATGTTTTCAATTAGTTTAACTAAATCTCTTAGAATAATTATTATTTCCATGACGAATTGTGATTATGATTGTGTTGGGATTGTGATGTTGATATTGATGATTATTGTTAGCTATATCTTATGGGTCTAGAGCCTAGATTCGTTGTGAACCATCAATTGGGACTTCCCAAGCGATCGTGGAGATGAATCAAAGCTCTAGAACTCTAGTTCTCTTAAAATCATTTTTAGAGTCTTTTAATTAATTCATAGTTAAATTAATCTTAGATCTTAGATCCCACCCCCCACCCCCCGTCCGCATGTTTAGATTAGATTTATTTTTATTTTCTTATTCGTTAAAACAAACACAAAACGAACTTGTGAATCTAGTCTTCCTCGAGAGACCGACTCGGTTCAACTTACCAACCTACATGCGAACTGGTATTCTTGCGAGCGAGCTTTTTAAAACTGACAAATTTAATAAATTAGGTACAAAAAGTTCGAATCAGTGTTATCATTAGTTGCGTTGTACTCTTTTTCCCTTCGACCAAGTTTTATTTTCCCATTGGGTTTTGTTACTTGGCAAAGGTTTAATGAGACAACTACTCATGCACCATTTTACTTGTTGACTTGACACAAGGGGGAGTGTTAGGGGAAATACACATTTAGTGTGTCTATATCAACAAGATATTGATGAGGGTAATTTAGGTATTTATTAGCCTTTTATGTAATTATAAAACTGTGTAATTGGTACCCTATATAAAGTGCCTCTTAATTAATGAGAACCCTAATCTTTCTCTACCTCTTTTTTTCTTTAGTATTTTTTACATTTCCCAGTGTAATTTTCTATAATATAAATATATTTCTCACAAATTTCTCATAATCACTCTTACCCATAAATACGCCACAATCACCTCCTAAATCACTAACCATAGTCTAGATTTTGTTTGGACTAATTTCACGTTTGATGTATTTCTCAAAGTCTTGTAGTTTTTGTGTGCATTATCGTGACATGATTGTTTATTGAATGGGTGTTTGGCTAAATTTTCTAAAATATCTTATAAGTTGATTGGAGATTTTAGGGTTGTTTGGATTAAAATTGATTGGAGTTTTGAATCCTAGTATTCAAAATCTTGTGAATAGTAAGAAGGGCGCGGATATACGCACCCCAAAAGTTTATTAGTTTACCTCAATTAAAGAAAATTCACAAAAATGTCAAAACTACCCATCCATTTTTAAACACCCCAAAATATAATTCATCTTCTTCAACCTCCATTACCACCCATATCGCCACCAGCGCTGCCACCACTGCCATCACCATTGCCGTCGCCACTTGCCGTCCATTACAACCTCATATTGCCACCATCGCCGCCACTTGCCATCACCTGGAACCCACAATTCTTGCTTTAAATATCTGCGCCAGATATGGGCCTATTAACATCAAGATATGGGTCAATTTTGATACGGGTCAGAGGCTAGCTAATACGGTTCTCTTGTCACTCACTGCCTAATTCAGATCGACTCTCTATTCTGCAAATTCAAAACCCTAAATCTTTCCCCAAGATTTTCTTAATCATATAAAAGTTGAATTAGAGCTTCTCCTGCCAGGGTATCACCACTTTAGCTAAAGGTAATGTGACTTTTTCTTCCTTTTTTTTTTCACAATATCAATATACGTTGCAAAAACTCAAGAACTTCATGTTGCTGGACCAATTGATAAATAGGTTAAATCATTTTGAAAAATGGGAATTCTTACAAGCATTCCAGCGAGAGGCTTAGCCACGAAAGTCTGCAACGCTAAGTTCCATATTCAAATGAATCAGAAGAATGTAAACAATGAAAAAACGATGTAAAAGCTCTGTTCTCTCTCCTATCTTTTTCCGTCCTAACGGAATCCCCGCCGGGTTCGCGCCGTCTTCGAGCCGCCGGTTTGCTGTTCCTCTACCGACGACATCGCAAGATTCCCGATCAGCCATGGCCACGCAACTTCTAGGGTCATACTCAGTCGTCGGCCACCCAGATTTGTCTAAGTTTCAGCCTCTTGCCGGACTGCCCAACCCGGTTATCCCAGCCCCACTGCCGACGGTGCCGCCTGAATTTCGTCCGGCCATGGCCACGCACCCAGAATCCTCCGGCCATGGGGATTCGCTGAACCTGAAACCTCTAGCGGCTGGGTCGTCATCTTCCTCTCCTGCCCAGTTTGATGCTTCGATCACCTCCACGTCCGGATTCTTTTTCGGTTCTCTACCGGCGGCGAGATTACCTTTAAGGGATGCGCTAGGCAACCCCTTTCGATTTCATGGCGTCTGTATACCTAGCATACCAGGCGTCTCTTCGTCGAATTCTGATTCTTCTCCGTTATTGCGCTCGGCGACTTTTCATGAAACCAGACCTTCTCCAGTTTTAACGATGGTTACCCCCTCCGGCACGTCCATGTCTCCCAATCGTTTGCCTCTTAACGTCGGAACTGTCACAGGATCTATTCCCTTTGCGTCCGCGATCCAGTTTTCTCGGACGACTCCTTGGCTGCGCCTACCTTGTCTGGTAGGGCTCCGCATGCTCCGATATTCGGGTTCTCTTCCAGCGACCCGTTTCAAGTCGAACCCACCCCTTCCTCTTCGACCCGCGTTGAACTACCCCATAATTCCTGCTCAGCCCCGCTGGCGGCCCATGGTGGGTTAGCTCCCGAAGCCCTCTCAATGGGGTCTTTTTTTCCTAAAACGGTCCAGGCCCAAGGTCTCTTGCTGCCAGCCCAACTTCATCCAGCCCTGTAGGACCCCTCTCATTCTGCCCAACTGAAGAGATATGCGGCCCAAGGTTCCTCTCAAGCCCAGCAGGCTCCCATTTTTTTTCTTATTCAAGCCCATGCGGTCCGTGAGCCCCCCAAGATTCATCCCAAGGACTTGGACGCTTCCCTCCAGCGAACTGTTCACAGCAATGGTGGCCCGCCCTTTAATCCGGGCCCGCTTGACTTTTGAAGCCCGCCGAATTTTTTGGGCCCGATTTTCAATCATTTGATTACGATGGGACAGCCCTCTTCCAGTCCCCCAAATCCATCTTCGGCTCCGATCAAGAAAGGGGACTACTTTTTGGTCACGATAAATGAGGACCTTTACCAATCTCGTGTTGCGGTTTTACGTGGGTCCCTTATTGGTTGTCTTCTTCAGCCCAAAGGTTCCAAGCCATCCACGATCGCTGCTATTAAAGAGTTAATGTCTTCTGCTTGGAACACTAATGGTGCTTGGAACTGTGTACCACTAGGCAAGGGATTTTTTAGTATATCCTTCACTCTCCCTGAGGACAGAAGTCGAGCGTTTAGCAAGGCGGCCTGGAAGATTGGCTCCTCTACTCTCAGACTTTCTCCTTGGACCCCGGATTTCAATCCTTATAAGGTGCCTTCGGCTTCTTGTCAGGTTTGGATTCGCATTTACGAATTGCCTATAGAATATTGGGATCGTTCTTTTATTCTGGATATTGCTAGGGTTGTTGGTACGCCTTTGCAAATTGATGAGCGCTCCCTCAATGGCTCGGTCGGACACTTTGTCCGTGTGCTGGTTGAGCTTAACCTCGAGCATACCCTTCAGGAAACGATCATAATCGAGCGTGAGGGGTATTGCGGCTATGTTTCGGTGGGTTTTGAGAACATTCRGGACTTTTGCTCATCTTGTAAAACGGTGGGGCACCTTGTRGGYTCTTGTCCTGCTCGTAAATCTCGCGCCACCCCYAAGGTGGATGGCYAKGATTGGCAGACGGCTAACACCAGACGACCTCGTCGGCGTTCTAATTCTCGAGCTCCGACGATCCGCACCTGCAGGGAACACCGTCCGGTTTCAGTCCCTACTACTACTTCTGCGCTGATGACTTCTAACGCTTTTAAAGCATTACAGTCTGATRTCGAACCTGAYTCACCACCCACAGCCTCAGTGGTCCATAACRGTARTGATTCTRGRCTGGATCCTTCGGTGCTTCCTACCTTAGAGCCTACTTCAGGGTRCGAGCCCGAACCATTACCTCCCGRTCCCGTGACCACGGCTCCTAAAGCCGCTGATACTATGGTTACTCCTTCTGGATCGGAAGGGCAGGTTTACCGTACTGCTTCTGAGCCTTCTGACAGTGGCTRAGACAAGGGTGAGAAACTAACTGCGCAGCTCTGCAYGAAGAACCAACCGACCGTTTYCAGAACGGGTGAGATAGTTTGTGACACCTCTCGACAGCTCGTGCTTTATGAGAAATCTGCTTCTTCGAGTAAGAGTGGTGTTGATCAGGTAGCCATGGGTTCCTCGGACAAGGTCTCTCCTTCAGCGCAACGTACTCCATTAGTTTGTCTTGCTCATGACGAAGGTATTATAGTGGATGAGTCGAATTTTGGCAGCCAACATCGCACCCCTATTTTTCGTAAACCTGCCACTGATCGGGAATTAATTTATATTATTAAAAAATTACAACAGGAGTCTTCTACTCCTTTCACTATCAATGATCCAAAATCCTCTCCTGCCCTACACCTTATGGATGTTGCTTCTGGACAATCTTGGGCGGATATGGTTGAAGACGAAACTTCTACTCCTTCACGCAAAACTTCAAAGAGTTCTCTTAAGCGAGAATTTCTTATGAAGCGCTAGCTTCTTTATTTTAGTTTTCTTTTCATTGTTTGTTATGTACTCGAACACTTTTTTTCCTTTTTTAATAAAAGCGCCGCAACTTATTTAAAATAAAAAAGTTCCATGTTCAAATGGGTTTAATGGGTTTTGCTTGAAATATTGATTAGATCAATTTTCTAATAGTGGAATGAGCCCTACTGTTCTACCTAAACATGTAGCCACCGTTATAAGGTACCAAAAAGACCCATTTAGGGCTCTGGAGATGTTCAATTCCGTTAAAAAGGAAGATGAATATAAACACACTATGCAAACTTACAAATGCATAGTCGAAAAGCTCTGTAACTATGGCGAGCTTGAGTCAATGGAAAATATCATGGTGGTGAATGGATGAAGAAGATGGGGTGTTTATAGTTTTAAGGTAGTTTTGGCATTTTTGCAAAATATTTTTTAATTGGAATGAACTAATAAATTTTCGGGGTGCGTATGTCCGCACCCTAGTAAGAATCCTTTTTATTGTAGAATTCAAGATTCTTTACTTTTAAATTTATATATCAAATATGTTTAGGGATGGCAATCCGGACCCGCCTCGACCCGTGCCGTTTGAGGCGGCCCGCCCTGTGACCCGTGGCGGGGCGGGCAGGTTCGGGTATCGTCTCTGCCCCGCGGGTACCCACCCCGCCCCGACCCGTAGTATATTTGTTTATTTTTAATTATATTTTATATATTTTTTAAATATTTATTTTATATGAATTATTAAATTTCTTTACACTTAGTATTGTTTTTAATTGGTTTTTCATATTATATTTAGTTTTTATAATAATATATGTATTATTATATATTAAATTAATTTTAAACTTAATAAAAACAAAAATATTAAATCTAACGGGGCGATCCGACCCGTGGCCCGTGATGGGGCAACTTGACCCGTTAGGTGGACGGGGCGGGTCCGGGTCCTCTAGTACCCGGCCCGATCCGGCCCATTGTCATACCTAATTATGTTTGAAAAGTGGATGATAATGAATTATCATTATACTAAAAACCGGAATGGGTCGGTCGGTTCAATGGGGAGCTGGTACCCTGGCCGGTTCAGTTCTCTTCAAAATAACATTTCTATAAGAACGGATCAAAGTTGTCACAAACCGGTCAAAACTGTAAGGAAACTGTTAAAATCAATCTGAATTGATGCAAAAAATCGGTATAAACTGGCCGCGTTGCGAAATTTGATGAAGTAGGTTGCCTAAATCTCCAATCGCTGCTAGTTATTGTGCTAATCGACCATCCTAGATGGCGATTTTGCATTAGTCGAAGCCTTGTGCTGTTTGGTTTTCTTAGGGCAGTCACTAAGGGAGGTTTTTCAAGTGATTTTTTCTTAAAATAATAACTTTGCAACCACTTTTTCTATTGTGTCTTCTAACTTTGAGGGTTTTTTTTTTTTAAATCTGGTTCATATAGGCAAAAATGATACCTGGGACCATGTATATGTTAAATAAGATAGTTTAAATTAATTTTATAAATTTTAAATTAATTTTATAAAATTTATGTTAAGTGCCATAAAAGTAATTTTAGAGATTTATGAGTTGTGGGCGGCAGAAACTTTTAGAAGAGATATATTGACATTGCGTTGTTGGGATCTACAAAAATCCTTTCACAACATTCAACATAATTGATAATTTTTAGTGTGATGCCCAACATCAGAAGAGATAGAGAGTGGCAATTTCAGAAGAAAAAAGAGGAACACGTCGAATGCAACTGATAATTCTTTTAGGACTTTTTTCTATACAAAATAATTATTAGTTGCGTTGGGCTTTGAATATCTTTATAATTATTAATAATTAATTGGGCTTGAGGTAAAGTCCAAAATAATATATTAAAGTCTACTTATAATTACAAATATCAACATTGAACTTAATTTTATAATGTATATTAAATATTGTTTCTTATGATTTGATGTTAATTTATTATTTAAAACATGATATAATATATAAAATATAAATTAATTATCACTGGTTCGACCACGATTGAACCTATAAACCATTAAATTTGATACGACCAAAAAGATTAGTTCACCAAGAAAAGATATCACTGACCTTCGAATTGTTGTTGACGACCTGATTAACCTTCGAATGACTCCTACCAACCTGATTTACCTACAAAAAAGTATAACATGAAGAACAAGCATGAAAATAAAGAATAAAGCATGGAAATAAAGTATAAAACATGAAATTGAAAGGAAACTTACTTGAATTAACAAATGAAACAAAGTTTGAATGTAATTGCATCAAAAGTAACAATCCAAATGAGTATTTGGATTCTTCTTAGGCTTACAAACCCAAGACCAAGTATGAAAATAAATCTAAAATTAGAAATGAAAATACATCAAATCTTGAAATTAAATCTAAAACCTAAGGAAAGAGAGAATTATCCGAGAGCTTGAGAGTAATTTGATCCCAAACCCAAGTTAGGGTTGGGAAGGGAGTGATATCTTCAATGGTGTAAGGTGTGGGCTTTATATAGTTGTTTGTAGGGGCAAAAACATCAAAAAATACCAAAATTCCCGCAGCCTTCAGCGTTGCAGTCGATCGACTGCAGGGGGTGTCGATCGACTGACAGTCGATCGACCGAAGGGCAGTCGATCGATTGCTCTGCTTGCAAGACGTTGGCTACTGCCCGGCAGTCGATTTGGGGCTTTTCAGTCGATCCTGGATACTTTCGACTCGAATTTCTCGTTTTCCGGTCCAAAACGTCCACCCAGTGAATATAATCCTTTTGGCCACCTACAAAGCAAGAATTCAAACTTAAAACCCCAAAAATAGCACAAACACCTCTCACTTCGTACACTTTAAGCCAAAAGCTGCAAATCCCAAGAAATCAATTGGAAGCGGTGCACTTAAATCTAAATAGGGAAGAGAGCATATGCAAAATGTATTTGATTTTCTGATGAAGGCTTGAGGCTCGCATCCTATGAATGGAAATGACAGATAACGAAAGCCGCCGCGGGAAACGATACGAGGGGCTAGGCACATTCTCTTAGTCAGCCTAACCAAAGTCGCTTTGCCTCTGACTCATAGATAGAAGTTCAGGCACGAGTGAGCTTGGCTCAAGCTTACTAAGCAAACGTAGGCTTGGGCTCTCAGTTGACTCCTTAACCTTGATAGGAAGATGGGGTTTCTCTTTCTCGGGTGCCATCGCAAGAACGAAGAAAATCAACGAGAAAACGTCTTAAAACCTAATGAAAAACGACTCGATACTACTAGAAACGACGCTAAACTCTAACTAAAAACACAAGGAAAAATACAACAATTACATGCAAAATAACTACCCCACACTTATCGGTTTGTTCGTCCTCGAACAACGAAAAGAATCAAGAGTGTACATGCAATGAACCTTATGTAAGAAGAGAAACCCTTGTGCTTATCCTTATTTATATGATGATAGTATCAACATATAAATAAGGATAGAATCAAGAGTGAACATGCAATGAACCTTATGTAAGAAGAGAAACCCTTGTGCTTATCCTTATTTATATGATGATAGTATCAATATAGACTTGCTATCATCAAGCATTGCTCGTATTACTTTTTCTCAAATGCAAGCCAAATTGATGACTTCCTCACAAATGGAATCTTGAGGGTGTTCGCTCAATTCGCTCAAGTGTTTGATATGGGATGTGAATACGCTCAAGCCGGTCAATACATGCACCTTGTCAAGATTTCACAAATCGAACGCTCAAAATTGTTCATAGTACATGGTCAAATAAGAATCTAAAGAGGTCTTTCTTATGGGTTGTAATGTTGGCTCTTTGGTAAGGTATGAAATATATGGATATAGTGGCTAAGACACGATCAAACGTGATCAATAACACACAAAATCCTATCTTCTAAAACCCGAAGCTTATAATCGCTTCACCTTTCCCAATTCACCAAACTCTCATTCGAAACCCTTTCGTTCACTTACTTTCCCGACTTTTATTTCACAACACTTAAAAGATTCTTTTTTTTTAATTTGCTTCTTTTACTAGAATTAGCCTTTTTGAATTAGGCTTTTTGCTTGAACGCACGCTTTATCACTTTTCATGATTTGTGTTGGAGTATTATTCTTTTTTTTTCCCTTTTTTTTGTATAAGAAACTCAAAACCCGAAACCCACAATCGATTTTCCTCACATTTCGTGTCAACTAATCATACACTCTTACCTCACAATTTATGAAGATATAAGAGCTAAAATTGAGCTCGGCTAACAAGAAACGGGACATAAGCTCAAGGGGACTTGTTTGAGATTTTAAAGTAGCTTAAATATATGGATATGGCCGGAACAAGGGTGATATATGTGCCTCGAGGTCATTTTCGAATTCAATCATGTACGAGTAAAATCAAACCTCCTCAATGCAATTTCCATAAAAATGCAAGCAAGCCGATAAATTACACAAGGCTACTCACTAGTT
Source organism: Phtheirospermum japonicum (assembly GCA_014905375.1). Taxonomy (NCBI): domain Eukaryota; kingdom Viridiplantae; phylum Streptophyta; class Magnoliopsida; order Lamiales; family Orobanchaceae; genus Phtheirospermum; species Phtheirospermum japonicum. The sequence continues at coordinate 1,333,137 of BMAC01000050.1, forward strand.
TGCATCGAATTTGGGAGCAAAATCAAAAGATTTTTTAGAGCTTGCAATCTTTTCACGAGAAAATGTTGATTATATATATATAGAGGTGGATTTGGACGAAGCACAAAAATTCAACCCCTCACACAAGAGGCCATAAACATGCAAAAACTCGACAAGTAAACTATTCAAACTTTCAAGCACGTGGAGTTGTTCAACAATGTAATAAAGACACAAACGACACAAAAATCGACTCAACCATATAAATGCGCAAATAGTAAGCGTCACTTTGCCAAGAATGCGTCACTTCGCCAAGGCTCGAGCTAAGAACAACAAATCATGCTTGACATAAACCGGGACCCTAACCACCTACCCACCCCACACTTAAACCATGCAATACCCTTATCGCATTTTAATGAAAATCAAGTAAAAGGAGGGTGAATAAAAACTTCTTCAACCGAGCGAGTTTAGGTCTAGCTCGGTGGGGTCCACCTAAGCATCTAAATAATCCGAGTGAACATCGAGCATGGCTAGTATCTCCCGACTCCACGAACGCCACCACTTTTATCAATCGTCCAAGGTTGAAGTCGGTAAACAAAACCTAGAAAAGAAAATCACACAAACTCAAAAACATAATAAAATATGTACATAAAATGAAACCAAAGGTTCAAAAGTAATAAAATAAGAAAATAAGAGAGGAATAAACGAGCAGAACTTGGGTTGCCTCCTAAGAAGCACTTGTTTTACGTCATTAGCTCGACGTACTCCCTTTTTGGTCAAGGCGGAAAGATAACGGGAGGGTCCACCAAAATGATCTCCTCCTTGTCGGGAGGATCCACTCTTTGGAACGTCCTTGGCGCATTGCATATCTCATATAAGATCCGCCAAAAAGTAAACGTTCCAAATGGACAATTGAAGCTCCTCTCGGCTAGGTCCTCGGGTGGGATGGTAATTTTAAAGTGACCCGATGACTCATCAAAGAAACGATAGGAGTAATGTCCGGCTAGCTTCTTCAACCTTTTATCGAAAAATGGGGGAGGGGAATGATCTCTCTTGGTAGACACATTTAACTTCTTACAATCGATCAACGTCCTCCAGCCCATTTTATCCCTCGTTGCCAACAACTCTCCTTTTTCATCCTCAAGAACTAACAAGTCGCTCGTCTTGGACACCAAGTCAATGGGCTTCACCCACTCGCTTTTAGAAAGTACAAACATCAAACCTTCCCACAACAACCTCCAAAACCCGGCTCTTACTATTTCTTCAAGACTCGAATTCGAAGAACTAACTCCCTCAATCACTCCGGGTCTCCACTCAATGGCATCCTTAAGAATTGTAAACTCTTCAACCATCCTCTTCTCCTTTTCCTCTCGATGCGAACTTGCAAGGATGGTGATTGACTTGCTCTCCTCATCCTTCTCAAGATAATCATAAATTTGTCCAAGCTCATCATCAATAACCCCCACCTCCCCCTCTAAAAAGTCATCGTTGCCCTCAACGACACATCGAGAATCATCTCCACACAAAAAGGGGTCAAATAGAGGCACAACGGGCTCATCATGTAGAACAAGGGGCTCATCCTCACAACTTCCCTCAATATCGACATCCGGGCCAACCTCCCCCTCATGGTGCATATCCTCCATATATGCTTGTTCGTTCGACTCTTGGGCCACGTCCATGCGTAAGAAAACCTCGAAGGAGAAGCTTGATGGATAGGGTATAGGGTTATCGGGAGTATTCTTCGCAAAATCGGGGAGGGTAGAATCGGAAAGAGGAAGAATATTCGTAATAGAAACCACCTCCACCTCGGACGGCGGAAAAACCGTATAATCAACAACCCCACCATTTCCAATGACCGTGACCGCAAGAGGATGCGAAGGTTGGATTGGCAATTCGTCTTCCTCGTTCGCTTGCTTCAACATACTCACATCACTTTCCATTTGCACAAGTGTAGCTTCGAAAGTATTAATTTTAGTATCGAACGAAGTCAACGTGACGGAAAGTGTTTGCAATTGTTGCAAAATGTCCAAGAGAGTCGGATCGGGGGGCGGAATAGGAGCATGCACCGGAATATCGAAGGGGGGAGGGGCGTTTTGGTCATTGGAGCTCAAACCTCCAAAGTACGCATACGGATCGGGATCAAGAGTGCCATTGGTGGCACCAAATGGGGCATAATCGAAATTGGAAGGGAGAGAACCATCATAGAGTCCGAGATTCGAGCTCGGCATAGTCGGATAATGTTGTGGAGCACCACAGCCATACGAGCCGGAAGTCGGGGTTTGCACGTTCAGATAGGAATATGGAGCTCCATAACAATTCATGCCCGAGAAACTATCAAACCCGACATGGTTTGCGCCATGCCCTCCCATGCCGGGTTGCCCATAACCAAAACTACCATTGGCAACGTGGTTTGCACCATGCCCTCCCACGTTGCCAAGGCCATTATACAATATCTCATTCCCGACATGGTTTTCACCATGCCCTCCCATGTCGGGGATGTATCCACCAAAGCTACACGTACCTAAAATACTCAACAAAAATGTCAAATAACAAAGAAAGCTAAAAACACAAAGAAACAACAATCAAATCGAAAGCCTTAACCAAGCCGAGTCGCAACGGTGCCATTTTGTTAGTGTAGCTTTTCGTGGTTTTAGAAAATTAAAGGTTCATTTGGCTTGGTATTATCGGAGATCGATTCAATTGAAGGATTCAATGTGTTTCAAGCTTGGAAAAATAAAAGGAAAATAAAAATAAAGCAATTAACCTAACTAAACTATCCTAAAAGTCGTTGTAGTATAGTGGTAAGTATTCCCGCCTGTCACGCGGGTGACCCGGGTTCGATCCCCGGCAACGGCGCCATTTTGTTAGAAGAGTTTTAGTGGTGTTGAAATATATTAACGGGTTCATGGCTTGGTATAATCGGAGATCGATTCGATTGAAGGATTCAATGTGTTTCAAGGTTTGAAAAATAAATGGAAAATGAAATTAAAGCAATTAAACTAGCTAAACTAAACTAGGAAATGAAATTACAAGTGGGTAGGATGCCTCGTCGGATGCCTTAACATGAAAATGCAAGCAATTAATGAAGACAAGTAAAAACAAGCATTGTTTCACCAAGTACAAGCATGCAAGCAAAAGGTAAAACTATGCATAAAATCCTAAATAATGCAAATTAACAAAAATTGAAAGCATGTATATAAAGAGCAAGAAAAGTTGACATGAAGGTTTAAAATTCTAAGGAAAATAACAAGCAATAAAGACTAGATCTAAGATTTAACCTTATACTATGCATGAAAATTAAATTGCAAATAAAGCACAAGAACAACTCAAAATCAATATGATCTAAGACTTGATTTATGATCTAGATGTGTCAGTCATCTAGATTCCCTATCCAATTCTTATGATCTAACAAGAAATCAAGGTGCTAAGGCAAAAGGCATAACATGAAGAACAAGCATGGAAATAAAGTATAAAACATGAAATTGAAAGGAAACTTACTTGAATTAAGAAATGAAACAAAACTTGAATGTAATTGCATCAAAAGTAACAATCCAAAGGAGTATTTGGATTCTTCTTAGGCTTACAAACCCAATGCCAAGCATGAAAGTAAATCTAAAACTAGAAATGAAAATACATCAAAGCTTGAAATTGAATCTAAAACCTAAGGAAAGAGAGAATTATCCAAGAACTTGAGAGTAATTTGATCCCAAACCCAAGTTAGGGTTGGGAAGGGAGTGATATCTTCAATGGTGCAAGGTGTGGGCTTTATATAGTTCTTTGTAGGGGCAAAAACGTCAAAAAACACCAAAGTTCCCGCAGCCTTCAGCGTTGCAGTCGATCGACTGCAGGGGGTGTCGATCGACTGCTCTGCTTGCAAGACGTTAGCTACTGCCCGGCAGTCGATTTGGAGCTCATTCAATCGATCGACCTACAGTCGATTTGGGGCTTTTCAGTCGATCATGGATGCTTTCGGCTCGAATTTCTCATTTTCCGGTCCAAAACGTCCGCTGAGTGAATATAATCCTTTTGGCCACCTATAAAGCAAGAATTCAAACTTAAAAACCCAAAAATAGCACAAACACCTCACACTTCGTACACTTTAAGCCAAAAAAGAAAATCAACGAGAAAAAGTCTTAAAACCTAATGAAAAATGACTCGATACTACTAGAAATGACGCTAAACTCTAACTAAATACACAAGGAAAAACACAACAATTACATGCAAAACAATGGGAAACTTGGAGCGTATTTCCCGTAGGGTTTGATTGCTGACAATGGAAACTATGTTGTCTCGGTCATCACCAGGAAGAACATGGTGTTGCCCGCCGGTGGCGTCGTCGAGGAAGATAAATTGAGGGAAGATGACGAATTCCCAGAAGATGAGAGGGAGAAAGAGATAGAGGCAGACATAAATAAAATTTACAGGAGAAGAAGAAAGTACCTGGTTCTAAGGGGAAGAAAGCCTTGATCGGAAGGAAAAAAGAGCAAGGAATTCTGGAGAAAACAGGCGAGTGTAGAGATAAAATTGAATAAATGGCGAAGAGTGGGAAGTGATATACCTTGAAACGAATTTTTATTAAAAAGGAGATTCAGCGGGATTTGTGCATTTAAGACGCGTCAGGGTACGGTACTCGAAAGGATACGTTGTGGGTTGTAACTGCTGAGGTAGAATACGAGACGTCACAGCCCTTCCCCCAAAGGCGTGATTTATACTGAAAGTGGATTTTGCGGGATCTGTGCAATTAATGCATGTTAGAGCGGGATATCTGAAGAGACATGTTGTGGTTCTCAACCTCCTGGATTGGAATACAAAGTGTTACAGCTCATCCCCAACCATTCGGGGGAGAGGGGGGGGCTAATTGGTGCGACCTGATCTGATGACAGGTTGCCAAATCAGCTCGGATAGACCTGGTTGGGACGAGCTGAACTGATGCCTTGGAAAGAGGAAAAATGAGGTTGAAGATGAGCCTATAACCTGATGAGGATTGTCCTGACCTTATTCGAAGCCTTGAATAAGGTTTCGGGAGATCAGGTCAAGAATGGGGAGAACTTAGCGACGAAACTGATTTGTTCTCTGAAAGGAAGCTTTCAGGTGAGGTCGTCTTGAATAACGGCCCGAGATTTGCGGGTTTCTGTTTATGGGATCTCGTAAAGGCCCCACTTGGCGAAAACTATAAATATCTCAGCCCCAAGGTTGAGAAAGGTATGGCATTATAAGCATTTTTCTCCTGATTTTGCTTATTCCGATCTCGAACGCTTAACTGACTTAAGCATAGGAGATGTTTCCACTGGAAAACCCTCGGTGGTCCTTTCTAACGTGTATTTGTTGGAGCAGGTCGGGATATTCTCAGGGAAAGGAGCGGGTGTTCATAATTTTCAGGGCGAAACAAGTACGAATAAATGTGTGAGGTTGAAAGAAAACAAATATTTTCTTTTAAATAATGATGTTTTTTTTTAGATATTTTATATTAGGTTATTTTGTCAGAAAAAAATCATGGGGTACCTCTAAATTCACAGACATAAGGGTAATTTAGAAAAGTCCTATCAAATGTCACTTATTTTTTTTAAAGTGATTAGTAAGTTACACACTTTTAGTGTCCATTTTATTGAGTTGATTGTTAGTTGATCAATTGATAATTAATAGTTAATAATTATTTAATAAATTAGTTGATTAAAGAATAGTTTAACATGATTGGATGATATATAAAAGTATAACGATAAATTTATCCACTCTGCCCCAGCTGACAATTCCAAAAATTATATCCTAAAATAAAATAAAACTCCAATAAAACGTAAAAAAAACTAAAATAGTAAATATGAATTATCTAATTTGTAAAGTATTAGTTTAAAATTGCATAACAATATATGAGTACATAAAAAAAAATTATATATATATATAGTATTCGAGCGAGCGAGGAGGGTAAAAAGGATATTTTTCTTTTTCAATAACAGTTGATTAGATATGAGCTTCAGACAAGAATAATGCTAAATCTATCTATATATATATATATATATATATATATATATATATATATATATATATATTAAAAGAGAGGTTTGGATAGAGAAAATAATAGGAGTAGAATGTCATATAAATGCCACGTAGGATTAATAATTACTTTTACTTAGTAATTTTCTTAATATAATTAGAGAAGTAAATACCTTAATTAGATTGTCAGTCCGGAGAGAGAGAAAAATATGAGTAGGAAAGAGAAAAAATGGCACGTAGAATTATTTTCATTTTTTAGTTATGTAGGAATTTTATTAATATAATTATGATAGATACATTAATTAATATTAATGATGATTTGGTTTCKTTTTTTAATTAAAAAACCAKCMAGHATTAGTTTCCTCTTTTAATTATGTAGGAATCTTCTTAACATAATTAGAATAGATACTCTAATTAACATTAAAAAATAATAAAAAAGTAATATTATATACACACACACACATATATATATATATATATATATTATATTTATATAATCACTTATATATTATTTTAGTTTTTATTATGAGTTTTCTTTTTACGTTTTTTCATTATTTTTCTCATTCTGAGTTCAACAATATCAAATTTGTCATTTTTTCTCAAAGTAATTTGATCAATTTACATAATTAAATTATACAAAAATGCACAATACAATATAGTATGATATTATTTTTTATTGTTTATCAACATGTTGTTTATAAAATATTATTTCAACACCTTTTCATTTAAATTGATCTCATAAATTAATGAGTTTTGTTATTATCTCTGAAACCGCATAAAACAATATAAGTTCAAACCCAACAGTAAGTGGAGTGAACACTATTACGTCAATTACAATAGATTTCGAAAAATATCAACTAATTCCAAAATAAAAAGAAAAAAAAGGGAAAGACCGCATTTGAAAGCAAATTTTGCTAAACGCAGTAATTTTGAAAATACTTATGTCACATTTAATTTTGATTGAAGTTCAAATTTGAGTTTATTCTATTAAGTATGCGTTTATATTTTATATACTAATCGTTTTAACTCCATTGTAATATTTATATTTAATCATTGTGCGGAGGAAAGAAGTTATCTTCACATGATACCTGACCTAAAATCCATGTTGGATAGTGCAAATAATTAAAAAAAAAATATATGTAAGAGAAAAAAACTTCACGTAGGATTATTTTTCTTCTTTTTTTATTATATAGGAATTTACGTAATAGAATTAAGATAAATACTCTAATTAATATTAAAAATAACAAGATCATTTAAATATATCTATCTATCTAATAATTAGAAGAAAAAAAACATGTAAGATAGAAGAAAAAAAGTCATGTAAAATTATTTTTCTATTTTTCATTATATAGGAATTTACTTAGTAAAATTAGGATAAATACCCTAATTAATATTTAAAAAAATAACAAGATCATTTAAATCTATCTATCTATCTAATCACTTTTATGTTTTTTGGTTTTTATTGTGAGGTTTTTGTTATTTTATTTTACGCTTTTATTTTAATTGTGAGTCCAATAATATTAAATTTGTCACTTTTTCTCAAAACTAATTTGACCACTTTTTTAATTAGATTATATAAAAATTACAACATAATTTAGTATTTATTTTATTATCTATCAAGGTTTTATCTATCAAATATTATTATGATTCGATGCCTTTTTATTTGAATTGATCTCATAAATAATATTTAATATTAATGATGATTTAGTTATTTTTTTAATTATGTAGGAACTCTCTTAACGTAATTAGAAAGGATACCCTAATTAATATTTAATAAAATTAATAAGATCATTTGAATATATATATATATATATATATATATATATATATATATATATATATATATATAAGATTAGATTCATGTGAGAACCAATTCCCTAGGTCTTTTCCTTTTTTTCTTAATTTTGCATCATTTAAATTAGCATCACATATATAATGTAAAATAGCGGTTCCTAAATTCCCACCTAAAGAATTGATTCTCACATGAACGTAATCATCTCCCCTATATATTAATGCAAAATTCTCCTATCCTATGTGTCTGCTTCCCATGCTTCGTTAGTTTTGAAATAAAATTTGGTACTTCGGTGTCATCCGAGCCTAATATTAACCTAATTTAGTATTTTTCCTTTTTATATATTTACCTACTTTAATACTTTCCTAATATTATATTTTGCCTAATTCAATATTTTTCTTTTATTACATCTTACCTACTATAATACTTTATTTAATATATTTTGTCCAATTCAATATCTTATTTTATTCTTCTAATATAAAAATATAAAAAATTTATATCTAATTAGAAAAAATATATATAAGTTGAATTAATTTTTATTACAATAAAAGTTGAAATAGTTTTATTATAATTCTACATATTGATATAATAAAAATATGAGTTATATAAAGTTATTACAAAATAGAAATAAATATAAAAATATAAACTTAAAATTTTTTTATCTAATCCCAATATAATAAATTGAAAATAATATTAAAAATATATATGAAAAACTATTGTTACACCAAACAAAAAACAAAAACAAAGTGAAACAAAAAAGATAACGTAATACTAATTAATATTAATATTAATAACAAATTATTATGCCTAGAAAAATAAATATTAAATATATTCTAAATCTTTTTATTTAATTCAAATATAATACATTGATACATATATATTATATATCTGCACGAACAAATTAGTATCTTACGCAGAAAAAAAAGAAATTAAAATAATATTACATATACTACAAGTTAGATGCACGATATTTCTTCAATAGAATTATAGTGTCTTATAAATTTAATATTTTATATAACATATTCACATGTAACACGCGCGTGTTGTATATTTTACATTTGTATTCTAAATCTTTTTATCTAATTCAAATATAATGCATTGATACATATATATTATATATTTGCACGAACAAATTAGTATCTTAAGCAGAAAAAAAATAATTAAAATAATATTACATATACTACAAGTTAGATGCGCGATATTTTTTCAATAGAATTATTAGTGTATTATAGATTTAATATTTTATATCACACATTCACATGTAACCGGGTGTTGTATATTTTATATTTTTTTAAACTCAGTTTTATGCGGGTTTCCCCGTTATTATTAAATATTGATTAAACATACAATGCGACACGAGTTGAGAGTATGACATCCGTTTATGTTTTCAAAGTATGTAAGTAATATTATTAACGAATTTAATCTAAACATTAAAATACAAAATAACGTAATAATAATTAATAAGTAGAGATTAGGCACGGGTTTAGAATGTAACTTATTTTGAATTTTTATAAGTATGTAAATAAATTATTAACGAACAGACATGTACAAGGCAAGACATCATTTGAATTTCTCATTTTACATAAAAATTTGTAATTATCACAAATATTTTTTATATTATCGTTTGATAAACCACGTGTAATACACGGGAATTAAACTAGTATATATATACATATATATATAATTATTTGTTTAAATATTTTAATACACTCAAGCCAATTATTTTTATTTTAAATAAAATAAAATAAAAAATTATCGTGCAACGCACGGGCACATTATTAATTATTCTTAAAGTGTAGTTTGGTAGCAAAATGTAAAGACCCGTGAGTAAAAAGGACGATCAATTTGATGGATTTCGGGCCTCAGTATAGCCGTCATCAAGAAATCGTGAAATGAAATATTATGAACACGGCTTTAATGAAGTCAATTAATTGCAGTCATGTTAATTTGAAGAAAATCATTTACAGCTATCCACAACCACCTAGCAAAATGCTACTACCTAACATTTAAGTTTAAATTTAAATTATTACATTGACAAAATTACTCTTTGTATATTAAAGAAAAAATCAACATTTTTTTCCATTATCATTAACAATATTAAAATTTATAGCTATTTATGTATAATTGTTTTTCTTGTTCAGTAGCACGAGCAAACACTGTTCAACACAGTTTTAGTGCCTCTGTCATTTCAAATTTAATTTGGACAAACAATTAATTAATTGCTCCAAGATAAAATAAAGAGGGATCCAATTTGATTCTGTTTGATTACGGTCAACCTTTTCAGGAAAATGTTTTTATTTTTCTCTCTTTCTTGGAAATGAAAATCTTATTAAAGACTCATGACTGAAAATGGGTTCATTAAAGCTGCTTGTGTTAATTACACAAGGATAAAGTATAATATTGCTCTACTCAATGTACTTCAATATTGACAATTTAGAGCGCTGGGAAAGCGAGTCCAGGTTTCTTATTCCGCTTTTTTTTTTTTTTTTTTTTTTTTTTTTTGTATTTTGTATTTTGTTAGATCAAATTAATGACATATTATATTTATATTCATCCTATTTGTTAATGATGTTGATACTCTAACTTATGTTTTCAATCGTCCATTGCTCCGGATGACACGTGTCATCTTTCTATAGGTCCGGGTGTTGAGTTGACAACTTCTAATAGTTTGTATTAAAATGTTACAAATCTGGGGTTTTTTTACCTGAGTATAAATAAGAACTTTTTTCCATATTTCATTATATCTACACTGTTTTCTTTTCTAATCGTCATTACATCTACACCGCAGTCTTTTTTTATCAAAAAAAAATACAAAATCTCAGATTGCTTTCTTTTCAGATCTGCAATCTCTATTTCGGATTAAATTGCACGGGTAAAATACAAGTTTGTAATGATAGATCTATTCCAAATATCCGACCTCAAACATTTTGTTCAGTTTGCGTTTTTCCGATTTGCTTTCATATTTATCAGTTTGCCTTTTTTTTTTTTTTTTAAATTTATATATGCATATCTTCAGATCTGTTGTTTCATTTTGCAATTTGAATTAACTCGGAAATATGGACTCATTAACTGAGAAATATGGACTCTTCGTTATTTTATTTCGTGCACAAAGGTTAGTAGTTTAGATTTTTCTTTTCTTTTTTTTTTTTTTTGCAACTCTTCATACATTTTAGATTTAGGTAATAGATTTGCGTTTTCGATTTCCAATAGTGCAGATGTCCGATTTCAAACATGTTGATCAGCTTACGTTTTTCATATTGATCAAAAATCTTTTTACGATTTGCTTTCATATTGAATAGTTTGCATTTTTTATATTTGTTTTAAAAGATTTAGGTAATAGATCTGCGTTTTCGATTTACAATAGTGCAGATCTGATGTGATGAGAACAATTAGATTTCCAGATCTGATACTCAGCGATAATTACTCATTAATTTTATTGATTAGTTATTTGACTTTTTTGTTGTTTGATTTTTCAGACCGGAAAAATAATAACAACTAAAATTATGTTAATGAATATCTTTTTATTTTCTTTTATTTGTTTATGAATTGGTTGCATTCATCTGAATTGAATCTTAATTTTCATTGCAGATCAATAACTATGATTCATGCAAATCAGTTAATTAATCAATTATTATTAATAAAATAATTATTATTCAGTAATTAGTGATTACTCATTGTATTAGGGCTTCTTCTGAAGATCCATATTAGGATACGATTTGTAATAATTGTCTTTTTTTTCTTATTTATGGCAAATTCTATTTTAGATTCTTTATTATTATTATTGTAAATGAACTTAGAATCTTTATTTCGTATAAGATTAGGATACGATTTGTTGTTTTTTTGTAATAGTCACTAGAATTAAATGTTTACAGATAAAACTTTCGATTATTTCATAGGTTTCTGTTGAATATAATTTTTTTTATTTCCTTTGTTTTTGAATTTTTGTTTTGATTTTTGTTGAATATAATTTTTCCTTTGTTATTTCACAAATCCATATTAGGATACGATTATTTCACAGATTTTTGTTTTGATTTTTATTGAATATAATTCTATGTTTCAAAAATCTTATTAGAAGGATATCTATCAGTAACTTATCTTGAATGTCTACGGTTATCTTGAATGTCTACGATTATTAGAAGGATATTATTTTAGGATACGGTTATTTTTGCTGACAAGGGTATTGTTTATTTGTAATTTTATTTTATTGTGACTTGGGTTTTGATTGGGTGTGTGCAGGACCGGGTCGGGTACATGTAAGGATGGTGATCTCTTGGTTAATCGGACATCATTCTGATTGTGTTTCATCCTGAAGTTTAAGCTGTAAGAGTATTATTTTGGTTAATTTGACTTATTTTGATATTCCATTTTGGGTTCTTATGAGCTTGACTGCATCTTTGTATCGATTGATATAATTCATTTTTATCACAGATCGAGCAGAAAAAGGAAGCGAAGCCGGTGAAATCGAGCGACGTGGAGAACGGGGGAGTGGCTGGGGGAGACGTCAGAGTCGATGACGGACAACAGTAAGGAAGGTTCGGATATTTTCGGCTCGGCGGCTCATGAAACCGGGAATAATGGTAATGGTGAGAGATCTCTGAACGAGGTGTCTATGACGAAACCATACTTCAACTGTGGGCCCGGAAGGATGACTGGTCTTTTACAGGTGAACAAGCCTCATATAAATGATGAGATAATCTTTTGAAATTTACAAAATGCCCTCGGTTTTGTATTTCTTTTACAAATTAGTCCCTGAAGTGGGGCGTATTTGCAAATTTTAAAGAGAATTGTCTTTTTTTTCGTTGTTTTTTCTGTAACTAAGCTAAACAACCTCGAGGGTGGTATTTGTAATTGTCCTTGCATGATGGGATAGTTGTAGAAACAACCCTAATGTTTAGCCTAATTTGGAAAGGGAAAAAAAAGGTGTTGAAATTACAAAAATGCCCTCAGGTTTGTATTTGTTTTGTAAATTATCCTCTGAAGTGGGTGTATTTGGGAATTTTAATGATAACTACTTTTTTTCTATGTAACTAGGCTAAGCCGACTCGAGGGTGGTATTTGTAATCATCCTTAAATAATATGATATTTGTAGGAACTACCACTAATATTTATCCTAATTTGGACAAACAAAAAGGAAGTGGTCTTTTGGAAATTATAGAAATGCCCTTAGGTTTGTATTGTCTTACAAATTACTCTGAAGTGGGGGTGGTATTTATGATTATTCTATGGTTAAAAATATGATTCATCTGGTGCCTTCTAACGTTGGATGATCCATGTTTTATCTAACGTTGGATGATCCATGTTTTTAGGCTGTAGAGATGAAAGAGAACCAGGTGCAATTTACTGAACAACCTATTACTGGTTCCGAAGTTGATCTTCGGGAGGCGACGATGACAATAGAAACTGATCTGAAGTCAAGGCAAGTGTCCCATTGGCATGAGACAGATCATTTTCCATTGTGTTGTCGGCTACGGTTAAAATCGGATTTAAAAGAAATGTGCCGCCTTTTAAAGGTTTTAAATTGCTACGACAAAGATAAAGGTTTGATGTTTTCGAGCAGATCATGTCAATGAGCCGATCTGTTACTACTAGTATATTACGGATGTCCGATGCTGAGTTTACGATTGATGTTAGCAGTATGAGGAGAATCAAGAAATAGTTATGACAAGAAATTAGTGTAGTCATTCTTGAGTTATTTTTTATTTTTGGTTTTGTATTGTGTAGAATAGATGTGTAAGTTGTTCTTGCATATATAATTTATGGAGTAGGATTATATATGAAGGTAAAATGTATTTATTATTGAAACGCCAAAGTTGTTCATTAATGAAACGTTTGGTTGTTCATTAGTGAAACATTTGGTTGGCAATTTTAATCCTTTAGCTTTTTAATGTGACAATTTTATGCTTGGTGAAAATTGCAATTTCGTCCTATCATTTATGATATTTTCGCATATCTTGGTGTTTAGGGAAACTTTGAGAATAATGATACATTGGGAAATATATCCAAGACCAAAGTTAGATAACTTGGAATATATAAGACCTAAATTGCAAAAATTGAAGATTTATGGGTCATTACATTATATATTTGTAAGGCTATATTTGTTAGACCAATAGATACATGACTAATTTTACCATTAAACAAAACTTTTGACAAGAAACAATATTTTCATCAATCATTCCCTTTGTTATTCCCTTTTTGGAATCTTTTTGGGATAATCATCTCATTAATTAGCTTTGAAAATCTCATAAAATGTCAAAGACATAATAAATATATGCAAAATCAAGGTTGGACTAGCGATTTAATTTTGGGGATTAAAAAAGAAAAAGAAATATCCTATATTCTAAAATTACAATCAACATGTTTATTTTTTTTTAAATATAATTAGTAGCAAGAAATATTTTATGAAAATAATACAAGTGCAGTTTATAATAAGTTTCATCCGTGGATGCAGAAAATTCTTCAACCCCCCATCGACAGAAACGACAATAGTGCATCTGTTGCAGTTGATTTGGCCAAGAATCACCTTACTCCTAAATCACGAGAGAACGCCCGCCAAATAACATAAGTATTTCTAATAGTGGTAATAGTTTAAATTATTTATTAGTTTTATATTTCATTAAAATTTTGAATGTTTATATCGACTTCAATAGTTTTTTTTATTTGTTTGTTTACGCATTAAAGTTACAATTAATGGTAGATAAATGTAGTATATAAAATTAATTTTCTTTGGCCGTAATATATTACACAAATTTGAAACATTCAATACAGTTTTATTTTATTTAATTTTATTTAATATCACCATTTTTTCCCAGAATTATTAACAATTCATAGTCATACTCATATTAACTTAATTTTAAGGTAAACCTTAACTTTGGAAATAATGTATCAATACAACACAATCAAATATTTCTGATTAAATTAATGATTTTAAGCAATACTTATTTAATTTTTTTAAAACTTTATATATTACTTATATAATAGATTTATCATATAACCAATATTTTAATATTATTATAGAAAACACCCCTACACAAAAAGTGGGAGGGCCGTTTTTGAAGTCTACTTTGGAAAAGGGTAACCTTTAAACCATTCATATTTTACTCAATATTATATTTTCGATGGATGATTAATTAGTTTAATTAATAATTTCTTTATTTGTAAATATAATTTTGTGGCATTCAAATGTTTCCACACCATCAACTATAATTAGCAGTGTAACAATAACTGAAGTAGTTGAGAAGGAAGTGACTACATCACTTTGTAAGCCTTCACGTAAAAGGAACTCCAAGAAACCTAAAATTCAAAATGATGGTTTTCATTTATATCTTTTTATCTCAACAATAGATTAAGACAGTTTATTTAATTCAAATACAAATGAAAATATAATATAATATGATATGATATATATATATATACATATATATATATATATATATATATA
>BMAC01000050.1:1356101-1386570 GCA_014905375.1 Phtheirospermum japonicum
AAAAAAGAAAAAAAAGAAAAAAACGTCAGCAATATCAAAGACCTGATGAAGACGAAGCATTACCCAAAAACGACGACGACGACAACGAAGAATCGGAATCGCAACTTGCAGTTTTCTGAATAACAACAGATATGTCATCTTGTTCATTTTCCAGAGAATTAGATAAATTACAAGCGCTGGCCGACGAATACGTGGAAGAAGAAGAAAACGAAAGAGGAGACGTAAAAGAATACTCGTGAGTAGCCGAAGAAGAAGACGGCGACGAAGATGAAAATAGCAAATCCACAAAAGCTCCAATAATATAGGCATGGTTGTTTCCTCCGTTCACTCTGAGGTAGCACGCTAAAAGGTTCTCCAAGCTTGCCCAATCTCTCAGCCCGTGGGCCTCCACCATCTCCTCCATCGAAACCCGAAAATCCAATATCGGGTCCCTAGACTCTATCTCCATCGTCGCTGCCGCCACGTTTGGGGACTGTGTTTTAGCTTCTTCCAGGATGGAATTCGACTTTCCAGGCTCGAAGAAGAACCTTTCCGACCTCAGCCCTCTAATGGAGGTTTCTGGTTCACACGGCATCATTTCTTCGTCATAATGATGATGAGAAAATCCATTTTCTGAGTTGTTTTTGTTGGCTGGGTTAATGGTTTTCTGGATAATGTCGCCATTGGCGTCTGCGCGGAAAGAGAGTGTTTTGGAGTGGGTGGCGCAGCTCGGCCACGGCCAGGTGGTGGTGGTGGTGGTTTCCGGGGATTTGAATAGAAATGGGAATTTCATCTTTTTAAATTTTTTTTCTTGCCTGCCTGTGGGCGTGGTTGGAAATAAAAATGATAAGAAATGTGGTTTGAAATAGTGTAATTTTTTATTTAGTTTTTGATTTTTTTTTTAATTGGTTTTATTGGTCTGCAGCATTAAAATTTTAGGTGAGTGGTAGATTTTAAAGGAGTTTGTGACTGACAAACTGCAGCGAAAAACTTAGATCAATCAGAGCCAAGGGCCCAAGAGAGGGAGGTTTGGTTGGTGGGTCTCTAACTAGTCTACTAATTCAAATTTATATTTAATTTATTAAATTAAAGAAGAAAAAATTGTGTTTCTTAATAAAATTGAAATGGAAACGATCAACATTTAAGGAACATAAATGTTTGCTGTTAAAGTTTGGGGAAAAGAAGTTTCCTTTACATATGTTTGGGTGACCACATGCACATTAACAATGTTATCTGTATGGATGAAATAGTATAATAAATGAAATGTAATTTGATTTACGAAAACCTCGAATTGCTAGTGTAGTACATTATTCTCTTCTCTTCTCTGCAATATTATTATTGAATTGAAGAGACTCGTAGCATTCAATTCCCACAAAAGGCTAAGAAGTGCACATGCCAAGGGTTGTTGGTTAGGTTTAGGATTTGGTTGTTTTCTCTTCATCATCAAGACTGGAATATTAATTTTCACATGCTCTTTTTCATTGTATAATACATCTAATATCAAATCTAGATATTCTCAATTGATGAAGTAGTTTTTTTTTTTCCTTTTTATATAATATATATTTTTAAGGATGGGAACGCACATTTAAATCCTCAATCGACCACGTCAATCATATAAATCACGATGGGTAAGCCTCTCATTATACGATAAGCTCGATCAAATGGTCTAAATGTGGTGATCTGAATTTAAAGCTACTATACACCACTAGATCATCCTACGACGATGATGATGATGATGATGGGCAAAGAAAATAGTGTTCACCCAATAAGTAATGCAGTCGTTGAGAGCTTTTATTACATATATTTACAGTCCACCAGCTTTTGAATTGAATGAGTGCAACAAAATTTTCCTGATTCTAGGACTCTCAATATTTTGTTGGACATGCCCATTCATTGATTTTCTCTTGCACTCGACTACACTGAATTTCTTTCTTTTTTTTTATTTTTATTTTTATTAAATTTGTACATAAAATTAATTTTCCTTAGAAATTTGGTTACATATTTTTCAAGTAGATATAATCGATTCACTGACATTTTCTATGATGCATGAAAATAAACTAATGTTTGTTGTTCAAGCAAAAACTGGTTCAAGATAATTGTTGTACATTTCAAGTTTTTTGCTCATCTGCACTAAAAATGGAGTTATTATTGCTTAATAAGGCTACTATAGTCATTTAACTTAATTTCTGTGCAAAGATGATTAAAACAACAGAGAGTGTACTTAATTATTGATGAATGTAAGGGCAGAGACATTGACTAAATAGTGGTCTAGCTTCTAGCTTAATTATTTCTCGACTCGGACCGTAATAATTAGAAGCGGCCTCTTAGATTTTAACTCACTGTCTTTAGATAGGTACAGATTTTTATTTTATTTCACGTATTAAGAAAATGTTTGTTAGTTAATATAGTTATATGAAAATTAACTGTACACTAAAAGTAGAACCAAACATATCTTTGTGGACAATATTGTGATCTTTCTTAATGGGGAAAAAAAAAAACATTGTATCCCATATTCGTTTGGGTATTTCTCAATCGATTTATATACTGCTACAAACCATAGTACATGTTAAGTGGACTGTATGATTTGTTGATAAAGTAACAAGAATATATACCATGAACAAAAAAAAAAATTTATATTGAACATTTTGAGATTGTTTTGATTTAGAAAAGATACTTTGAAATGCATTATAACATATAAAACCGTCGCGTTTAATACTTCAGTGAATTAGTGCGTCTATAATTTGTGAGGATGAATAATATACAGATAGAAAGTAACCTATATTATATTAAGATCAAAATCTCAGAAAAAGGTGTGTAATTAAGACATCACAAAGTTTTAATATCTTGTAGAGCTCTATCAAGAGAAGAGGATACTTTTACTCTCTGTTTGGGTTCAATTTTATATTTGTTTTCTGGAAATGGTTTAAGAAATTCCCTCCAAAAACTGTTTAAACAAAAACAAAAAAGCAAAGAACAAATTTCGACCAAATAAATCCAATAACCTTTCAGAATCATAAATTACACTACCACTTGAGGTTCATGTTTCTTTTACAAAAATACCTCCCTCAGACAGAACGAATATTAAGAGATTATTTATAATTTTGCAAATTTAAAAAAACAAAACTTTAAGTTTAAATGCAGTCAAAAAGATGTAAAAAACAATGCCAATGTAAAAAAACTAATAATAATAATAATAATTTTTACGAGTCATATCATAATCCTGGATCTTGTCATGAATGGGCCCATATGCCCTGCATAAAAGGATCACGCAGGACCATAAACATGTGAGAATGGGGCTTGAAAGATACAATATTGCTGGTCCTAGTGTACCTTAAACCTTAGGGACCATGATAAAAATAGATGAGGATGGTCCTTTTCTATCCCACCCATTGTTAGATTTGCTGCTCTAATTTTAGGTCTAAGACACCACATACAAATCACCCCAAAAAGCTCAGTGGACTAGTGGTATTCGATACTTCGCCAAGGACGAAATGAAGAGTTTTTTAGTATCAGCATGATTTTTGTTTAAACATAACTTCAATGCTTTTATTGTTTTAAATAACATTTCGATATTTTTATCAAGAAAAAAATAATATTTTTATTTATATTTTA
Source organism: Phtheirospermum japonicum (assembly GCA_014905375.1). Taxonomy (NCBI): domain Eukaryota; kingdom Viridiplantae; phylum Streptophyta; class Magnoliopsida; order Lamiales; family Orobanchaceae; genus Phtheirospermum; species Phtheirospermum japonicum. Next base: position 1,359,693 of record BMAC01000050.1, read on the forward strand.
TAAGTTTTACTTTTGAAAAGGTCTCATCCAAGTTTTTTTTTTTTTTAATATTTTAATATTTTCCGGGGACCTCAAAAATTATTCATAAACAATAATTTTAAAAAAAAGTATGGCAAAACCCACTAAGGTCCGTATTCACCTAACAAATGTGCCCCTCTTGAGGAATGTCGGGGGGCTATTTGTAATTCTGAAATATACCTGGGTTATATAAGTACTTGAGCTAAATATTAGGTATATATTACAAAGAGCTCCGAGATCATTACACACGACAAGGCAATGTCACAATTTTGTAATATCCCCAATCAATCACATACTCAACAATACGCAAGACAATGCATAAATATTCGTACCTAATTGCGGCTCCTGAGATCTTGGACACGCACGATAGTAGTTCCAGCTGGAGCTGAGCTGTCGAACTTTTGTGTTTGTCTCTGCATAAAGGCAAACATTGAGGAGACAAAAGTTAGAACAGCAAAACGACAATCAAAACAGAATTAGGCTTCTTTCTAAGGCCGATGGCATTTCCTGAAAATAAATAAATATTTTCATAAAAAATATAAAGAACCTTCTTTCTGGATGATGATGCTCTCGAACGAGAAACACTGCTCTGCTGCTATTCCATTTTAATATCCACCAAATTATAAGTGTGCTCCTACAGATTTATTTTTATATTTTTTTTCTACAATCACCAAGTTTGGAGAAAATTAAATTGTTCCTGAATTGGAAATCATGAAATGCAGATCAATAATACGATTGGAGATGTAAAATAGCAGGATTCTGGAACACACAGCTTTAAGTGCACAATGTGATAAGAGAATTTTGAAGTTATAATGCATAAAAGAAAAAGGGGGTGGGGGGGAGAGGGAGGAGGGAAATCCAATGCAATTAAATCCTGCATTTGCACAAGTTCCGAAAAAACCCAACAGAGAGAATCTTACCATAACCGAGCCAAATACAATATAGGGTTTGTATTTAATGTTCAATACTGTGAATGATTTCCTCCAAAATCTGAATCTAGGTCCATTTATTCTTCTCATGAGATCATATTCAATAAGATTTGAAACTCAATCGCAAATGCTAAAGATAGAGCAATCAAATTGTACACATTTCATCTAATATTCTTGGCATATTGCTCCAACTGCATTAATTCTAAATGGTCACCCAATCTGACAGCGCGATATTGATGCCGAGATTTGGGAATCGATCATAAATGGCATTAGGCCCATCAAACAACAATACGTACCCAATAAATAGAAACACCTTAGCAGATAAAGTTAACTTACATTGCATTCGTAAATTAACACGGTTAACACTGGCTTATGAAAATGTTAAGTAATACAATCGTTTAAGGAAGCAAATGGCAGCTATTTGAGATTGCTTCTCTGAATTTGTCTTTCTACCGATTTCATTTTTATAGGTCATGAATAATAACATAAAATCAGAAGATACAACATTTACTAACTAAGTAATTGTCCATAACGTAAACATCCAGCTACAGAGCTTACGCTGAGGTATTATGATGTTGAGGGAAAATGGTTGCAAATGTTTTCAACAGTTTCTTAATAACACCAAAATATATTGTTTAATTAGAAGCAATTGACCCAAACGCCCCTAGCGAACCATCTGAATGCACTGCCAGCCTATATGGAAGAAATAGAATATGCCAACACACCGTTCAAAGAAATGATGAGAAAAGAAATTTCCAAATACTCGTAAAACTTCAAAATATCAATGACCAATCAGTACGAGTGAAAACCTGATTCGAAATATTGTGTTGCCCCCATTTTTCACACATTAGTAAGCATATAGCACGTTGCACACTTCACTACACCAGGACGTACGAAAATCCCAAACACACATATAATTAATTAATTAATTAAAGTAAGAAAGATGAAGGAAAGATCACCAAATAACTAGATCCAACAAATAGCTGAAATTAACTTCTAATCAAGATTTAATGTCAATCATCATAGTTCAATTTTAGAAACAAAAATATCCACATCACACCACAATCTAAGTAATATGTAATGGATATTGAGTGATTCAGAAGCCCAAAATCTTGCCATCCAGGTGTGTCCAACCAATTCATTAATTAACTTACCTCCATATTCTTGTGAAACAAGGATCAATATTATAAAGTGCTGAGTTAAGATTTTTCACCTTCCCTAAACTTTTCGATATTTAAAATTAGAAAACCTTTTATCATCAGAAAGTCCAATGCTATTATACTGCATCTAGGAAATTTTATTAGTAGTCTAGTCTAGTCTAGTCCAATGAACTTGAGTGAACTTATCCTAAGATATCAGGCCTTTTGCAAGGTAGGCAATCAACCATTCCATGAAACATCGTCTTCAATATACAAGATAACTTGCATCGTCTTCAAAATTGAAAGAATCAAAATATGGTGAAAAACTTACTTGAACTACACCCTTGGTTTCCTCTTTGCTCTGTCGCTATCTAATTCTCAAATAAGAAACATTCCACCATCTATACTTCCATATGTAGACCCAATGTGTGCAAGTACAATTTGAAAACTCCTAATGAGTTTACACATAACTCATGACCATTTTGTTAACAAAAGACAAGCAAAATATGCACAAGCCTCTTAACAGCTACCCTTTCAATGCAAAACAAATATGAGAGAATTAAACTTTGGCCAGCTCACTCAAGACGTGTTGATGAGCTTCTTCAACATAAACGCACAAGACAATTTCTCTAACATGTTTCAAACTTTTATTTCAAAGTGTTTTTACTTACACACACACGTGTGTGTGCACGCGCGCGTGTAAACACATTTTCTCAAGTCTGAGCATACATCAAAAACATCTGCGATTGACCACCCTTCCAAAGACTCACCCCAAAATGTCTAGCTTGTCTACTACATCCATAATATCAAGAAGACTGATGTAATATGTCTTTTATCAAAACTAAAAAAATCAAACAATTACTGCAAGTTAAAGTCAAGAATTTTGTAAATGAAATTTAAAATACACATCCTATACCCCTTCCTTTTAAGGTAAATGCATAAGAATCACAAAGAAGATGAACAAAAGAATTTTCACTCCAAGAATAGATTACTAAGAATATTACGCCTTCATGATTTAGAAAAAAGTTTACAACACAAATGTGCTATACTAATTATAGATTCGAAATTTCATAAATAAGAAAATTGATGTAATCAACTATTTGCTTGATTTGACATAATAACCTGCCAATCACTAAGATAAGTCTCCATAGAAGCACAAAACAAGTTGTTCTGTGATTCTCTAGAAGCACAAATCTAATTATCATATTAGATTTTATTTGAAAACAAACAAAAATTCAAGATGCCTAGCTATCCTGCTAAGTCCTAGGATTGCTTTCTTGCAGTTAAAAATATCTGTTTTTCGATTCCAAAGTACAATGTTAACACAACATCAAGAAAAGAATCTTTAAAACTTTTACTTCGAGATATTTTAACCTAAACCATCGCTAGCACTTTCCAGTGCCACAAAAATGAACAAGGATAGTCATACCCCGCAAACAGTTCCCTCACTCACAGTCTCATACTCCTAGAGGTAAGCAAGAATGACTTAACAATAAGAATTCCAACATGCATCTATGTTATGACTGTGAGAAAGTTGCAGATGTAAACGACAAAATAAGCAAATTTCTGAAAAATAAAATATTCCTACTACCTCTCACTCTGTTACATCCCTCTCTTATAAGGTGGTTCTTATCCTTATACGTGGCATAACAATTTAATTCACGGAGTATACTCGGCTAAATATCTAGGCTTTGTCCTTGCACGAATTCCTCTTCTTGGGCCTAATGTATTAGCTTGGGTTTTCTTATCCTTCCCTTCTATGGTTGGCCCATTAAGCATAACATCACCCACCCTCCCTTGGAAGAACAACCTTGTCCTCAAGGTTGAAATGTGGATAAATTTCACGAAATTCCTGTTCATCCACCCAAGTAGCCTCTTCGCGAGGAAGATGAAGCCAGTGCACCAATAATTGGCGGCATGACTGGTGTTGATATAGAACCGTCCTCGACGCCATAATTTCCAAAGGCTCTAACTGAGGTAGCAACGGATAAGGCGGAATAGTGCTTGGCTTCGTAGATGTGGGATCAAACCCGTGAGCCTTCTTGAGCAAAGCCACGTGGAATACATTATGAATACGGGCTGTATCAGGCAAATTCAATCTATAGGCCACCTCACCGATGCGTTGTAAAACTTGAAATGGGCCGAAAAATCTGCGACCTAATTTTTTATTTCCATGCCCATGAACGGTAACTTGGCGATTGCAACTTAACAAATACCCAGTCTCCCTCTCCCACTCTGTTACATCCCTCTCTTATAAGGTGGTTCTTATCCTTATACATGGCATAACAATTTAATTCACGGAGTATACTCGGCTAAATATCTAGGCTTTGTCCTTGCACAAATTCCTCTTCTTGGGCCTAATGTATTAGCTTGGGCTTTCTTATCCTTCCCTTCTATGGTTGGCCCATTAAGCATAACAATCTACCAGTCACATTATCTTTAATCCCCTTATCTGAACTCTGTATTGTCATCATCCAACACTCACTAATACATTTCTTACCAATAATCTTTACAAAGAAAAATAGAAAAGTCACAAAGGGCAATGTGCAAGGACCAAGCCAAGGTTTTGTAATTGAACATGTTTTACCTCTATGTAAGGGAATAAGCTAGAGCAGTAACCTAAACAATCTTAAACGAATACTGGGAAAACCTTGCGTTGTAAATGTAATTGTGTCTACTACAAATGAGATAATCGATGGTTATGGTGCAACACAAAGGTGTGAGCATAGAAACTAAACTTTTCATTAAGAATAAGAAACTTCAAAACACACCCGAGTAGTCTCTCATCTTTCTTAAGACCCTCCAGTCTAGTTTTCAAATAAGGCCCTTGCTTACTTATAATTATAAACTCTTTAAGCAAACATTATGAATTTTCTTTCTTCAAACTCAAAGTAGAGTCCCAAAATCTTCCTCAATGACTCAACTACTAGTAACCATATCAGACTATAAAATAATCAAGAACGTGCTTCTTTGCTCCAAACAAATCATCAGACCATAGAGAACAATATCTCCGTTGACTGCCCTTAGCATCTGAAAAAGGCAATTTTGTGACTATTGCGTTCACAAGTGAAACAGCTAAAGAAACAAGATAATGCACAGACACAAAATGACAAAGCATTATATTCTCATCCACACCACCAACCTCAAATAATCCAAGTAGCATTATTACCCTGCAGTTACTTATCCGCAACCACCAGCATCTTTTCAAGCAATGCAAAATCAATACCATGTTGTTACCCTAGAGACCAAGTCATTAAGCACTAAAACCACCTAGGCACAAACCCCATCCTCAAGATCACCCAACTCACTTTTCAACCCATGCTGAAATCCTAACAACACTCGATGCCTAATTTACTAATGAAATCAGATCCATGTCTGCTATATAAAACATTTTGATCCAACATAGACATTCAATCACAATACATGTCTAGTATGTATATATGTGCAAGCAATGTATATCAAACGAGAGCATTCATAATAAATAAAAGCAGAGATGAATATATTTGAAACAGAGATTGGCTTTTGATATTATGCGAAAGGGTTGTACAGAGGAGCAAGGAAACAAAGCCAATAAAAACCAAATATCTTTACCAACGGCTTCAGCACATCTAGAGTACAGAAGCTATTCACGGATTATGAATCTCTAACCCATACAGAACGCCAGCATACTTGTCGAGCAGACCCTTCTCCTTCTCACCATTGCTGAAGTAGACAGACCTAATCTTCTCAAACGCGTGCCAAGTCAGCAGGCTATCTGACCCAGCCTGGTGGCTCTTCCCAGCAGCACGCTCCACACCTAGCGACTTCGCCACCCTGTCCAGTCCTCCATGAAGTCCCTGACAGAACCTCATCAAGTGCTTAACATCATAAACACGGTCCCCGAAAAAGACCCTCAGCAAATTCAGAAAATCAGGGAGACTTCCAGGGAGAGCTTTCCCTGTAATGGCCTTGATGAGGTAGCCAAAGTCATAGCCGCTGTGAAATGTTATGTAAGTAACACTATCGTTGCAGACGAGGCCTGACGACACCATGAGCTCGGCGAACCGGGAGACGGTGACGCCAAACTTATGAGTGAACTCGAAATCGACGCCCTGGTGACGGAGGAGGTCGATGGAGTTGGGCGCGTGGTCGTCACTCGCGATGTCAAAATCACAGAAGTTGAACTCCCATATGAAGCGGCGGTCGGGGCATCCAAGGTCTGGGAGGTTTCCGTACACATCGGAGAGCGTGATCCCCACCTGAATCAGCTTAAGCGCGTCCACATTGGATTTGAGCGTCTGGTAGAGATCGAGCGGGCCGGAATAGTGATTGTGGTGGCGGAAAACGACGCCGGGGAACTCGGTGTCCATCGAGACGAAGGGGAACTGGTCGACGAGGTCGCGGATGAGTGAGAACTCGTGATCCAGGTTTTCGGACCAGACCGAACGGATCAAAACTTTTGTTTTGGAGTGGACGGACTCGACTGCAGACGGAGACGGTGGGAGAAGGGCGGTTACACACGGCGGCGACTCAGGCAGCAGCGGCGGAGATTCGGGGAGTGGAGGCGGTTCATCGGGGGGGATGGCGGTGGCCATGGTGGGGGCATTCAGATTGAAAACGATTTAAGCGATTACTGAAATTGGGGGAAAAGCTAGGGCTAGAGGGGAAATGATTTATATACTGCTGCGAGGGTGTGTGGGTTGTGTGAGTGACGTGGTGAGTGTAAAAGCGTAAAAATGGCGACGTGGGGAGAGAGGTGATCGGGCTTTGAGAATTTAATCGGGCTAGTTTTGGAAGAGAAACTGGAAAGTGAACGGCTGGGTGAAATGACGTGAATGCCCTTGAGACTTTCTTTTTAGTAATTTTTTTTTTCCTTTTTTTGTTGATAGCTCTATTATTATCCGGGTTAGATGAAAGGAAATTAAAATGGAATCGTTTAATATGTAGGATTGTCTGGTTTTCAAATTCAGATTTCAATATTAGACTAATTAATTAGTAATTATTGTTTAAGGATTTTTTTTCTCATAACAAATGAACCCGAAACCACTAAATCATAATACTAGACATGATAATCTTTAAATCACGCAAGATAAATCGCACTAAACTAGTCTTGAAAACAATAGTGTATTTTATAACTTATGAGATCTAGAAAGGAGATTTACGTATCACTTTTCAGAAAATCTTGACCAAGACTTTAATTACAAATATTTGCTCACGCACGGAATAGATAAGATTACATAAATTCATAATGAAGTATAAATGAGATGACATAAATTCATAATGAAGTACGGCGAATCGGAAATTTTCATATAGATTGTATGGCCGCGTTCGCTTGGAGGGATGGGATAGGATAAATGTTCTATAAATTTCGGATGCAATTGTGCATATAAACATGACCTTTGTATATTTTGGCTGACGGTATGGTTGGTTGGACTAGGATTAGGAAGCATATCCTATGTTCACTTAAAAGGATTACTTATGATTAAATGATTATTGACCTTTTTGCCCTTGCTATATATGTATATATTTCGATGACCATAATGAAAACAGAGAAGCTCTGAACTTGAACCAAGAAGTAAGAAGAAGGAATGATGCAACCAAAAAGATTGGTGTCTCAAGAATAGAAAGTAATGACCTTGAATATATAGCCAGGGACCTGATCAGCCTTCCGAAAGCTCCTAGCGACCTGATTGATCCTTCTTGCAAAAAAAAGCCTAAGTCAAGGCGTCGGACGACCCCGGCGTAGGCCCTCCGATGCTTAAGTTAGAAAGCGTTCGAGTGAGATGCGAGAGCTAAAACGTAAGATATCAACTTAGAGAGAAAAGAATGAGGCCTGAGTCCTCTTTATATAAATGAGAGATGTGTTCCCAATCTAGGGTTCCCATCTCCTATTAGAATTATAATTCCATAAATAGCGACCGGCTTAGAATTAGAATTCCTCTTGTATGCTAAATTCTCATAGATGTAAAAACTCTCGCTAAATTACTGAGATAGCCATGGGTCAATACCCATGTCCATAATTGTAGTCCGTCGTGACCCCATAAGATAGTCCATATTAGCCCGTTAGGGCCCAAAAACCATGAAGCCCAGCTCTTAACACCGAGCTACCATTTGATGCCGAGTTGGTATAGTAACGCTTCCCTCATAAGAGCTCGTCACCTCACATAAGAGCTCATCACTCTTATACGAGAGAGGTCGCCGCCTCCCCAAAAACAGCTCGCCCACCTCCCAGAAGGATTACACTTTCTAGAGGATGAGGTCTCTTTCTAAATCCGTACAATACCTGCATGTTTGCCGACGTGAATATTTGATGTCGTATCAACTAGTTCCCCACATTCTGGTTTGTTGAGGTAGGAAACCAAGTAGAATGTAATCATGAGTTAACCCCATAAGTCAATTCGGCATGTCTCTAGGTAAAAGCGTAAAACCATCAGCCATCGCTTCGCATTTAAGAACATTAAATGCGTTTCTGCAAAATGTCGGACACGCGTCAACAACCCATTACCTCGTAATATTTTTAATCTTGTGGGCCAAAAAATGAAAGGCCTAGAAAACCCTACCAACTTTCCCGCCTATCGAAAATGCCTCCTGTCTTTTCAACTTTTTTTTTGAGCCGCTCCATATACACGTCACCCTTTCACCTTCAACATACACATTTACACAAAAGAAAACACAATCCACACCATTTTCTCCTGTAAAAATACCTTATAATTGTTATCTGAGTGTGAGTTTTTTTTTAACGATGAGCATAGCTCCACCTACCTCCGATTTTCAAAACCCTAATTCTCCAATCCTAGATGCACCATCTGATACCGAATCAGTAGAAATTCCCCTAGTTCGCCTTAAGAGAAAAAGAAATTCTCCTGCACCCTAACCTGATCTAACTGATGAGCCGAATGGAGATATCTCTTGGCCTGAACTTGAGGCTCAAACTAGAGCCTTAACAAAACACATCCCCGAAGGTATCCTCTTAATAGAACCATAAATGCCTTCAACTTCTCAACCCGATTTTTTCTTCACCAACTCTGTAATCGTAGTACCATCGTCGGCTCACGTTGACCTGCCATCATCCCCGCAAGCTACCCGAATAACCATAGAAAACCCAGGCTACTCCCCGACCTGAGTAACCTTGAAGAACTCCTCAATCTCCTAGAGACCGCCAAACATGTTTTTCCTGTAGCTGGAAAACGACCCTGATAACCCTCCTCCAAACCATATCACTTTTTTTGACGAACTCCTAAAAGCGGAATTCAGATTGGTTTTTGATTGCCATATCGAATAAGTACAGAGTCCCCTTTCTACAAATGACCCCTAATTCCATTAGATTCATAGCTGGGTACGTAATTTTGTTTGCATACCGTAATGTACAGCCCGACCCAGTTTTTTCCATTTTTGCTTTCAAATAAAAAGCCAGAAAGGTTCTTTCTACCTTTCTTCACGCCAAAAAATGCGTTTTTAGTGAACCCATCATCCAAAGTGCACGAATAGCGTAATAAATTCCTCTTTATCCACAATAGTGAAACCTGACCATTTCTCACCGAATGGCAACATTCAACTCCTGAACAAGATGCAGAACCCTCTCCTAAAAAACAACCTACCCTTTATCAACAGTATTTCGACCTACTTTCTGAATGGAGCAAATGTCCCTATAATGTGATGAGACTCACAGAGTGGGAGAGGGTCTATTCCTTCGTAGGGCTTAGCCAGCGACCTCTAGAAATGACGAGATCTGAATTCGGTAGGTTTTATCATATTTAAATCCTTTTAAATGTGACCTTATATCACAACAGACACTAACCCATCTTTTCCTTATTGTAGAAAAAATCATTGCTAGCTGCAAGTCTTCGAGCTTAGAAAGGGGATTCACAATCCAACCTAATCTAAGCCCGGTAGTGACATTGGCGACCCGTCCTCCTGTAATCGATTTCAACCAAGAGGTAGAGCTTGCCCTAGCTATTAGAAATGATCAAGAGGGGCCGACTGATTCTGAAGAGCGGATGCCACTGCGAACTGTATTGGGAAAAGGAAAAGGGAAGAGAGTAGCTCGTGAGCAGATTCCCACACAACGCACGCCTCCATCTCCTAAACACCGCCGTACTCATAAGACATCCATGTCAAGTCCCCTAGATCTGCAAAAAGGTCCCGCTCAATGCCAAGATGCCAACCAGATCCAATCACTACTCAAGAGCAGATGTGGGCCCAGGTGACTTATTTATTATGATATTATCATATATGAAATATTATGTAATAAATATTGCATTTCATCTTATTCCTTATGGATTTCCTAATATAGCTGCAACCTTGGATGACCTCTCTATCGAACCACCTACAGTCGGCGACCTCTGAGGGTAAGTTGAAGAAAACATACGATGAGCTGACAACTCAGGCAGAGAATCAAACGCAACAGTTATCCTTAACACAAGGAGATTTAGATAAAGCTCATCGACAACTAGCAGCTCGGGAGGAGGAACTAAACATCGCCAACAATCAGCTGGCAATGATGAAGGATGAAGCCACTCGGTTGGGGGGTCGGTTGATGAAATTGGAAGGTCTGGTGCAGGAGAAAGAGAGACAATTGGAGGAAGTAGCTCACATAGCTCAGGAGCAGGGAATTGCTTAAGGGAAAGCCAAAAGCCGAGCCGTGGGGATAAGCGAGAGTCGCCGTACATTCTTAAAGAGTGCAGTGGGTAAGAAATTCATAGATGCATATAGGATCGAGCTGATGAGGACGTACCGCAACACGGTGCATTTCCTGGGGAAGGTAGGGAGAGGAGCCCAAGAGTGGTTGGACTTCGTTGTGGAACGAATCAAGGCCCAACTCACCACAACTAAAACTGAGTTCGAACCAGATATGAAAGCTATAGAAGTCGTTCTCCCTGCCTTCTCCTTTTGACGAGGTGACGAAAATTAACCCTTGGAGGCAAAATGGTGGGTCACTTGCAAGGGCGAGGCGATCCGAAAAGTCGGACTCATCGCCGAGCTAGATGCCCTCGTAGATTAGTTGGTTTCTTATTGTACCCCCTCCTGACCCTTAGGCTATTCTTGTAATAAGAACTTGACTTTCCCAGCTTTATAACTACCATGTATGAATTTATCACCTATTATGACTTGGTAAAAGTTTTCCCTGTTTATGAATTTCATCATGTGCAACCTATCCCACAAAACCTGCTGATTCGTACGTTTTTATTACGAATATGTACATAATTGAGTCTTATTTTAGTCTTTTTATTTTCTTTTTTGGGTTAAGAATGAGTTGAATTGCATCATTTTGCATTTTTCGTCTCTTTACTTAATTTTCCGAATTATTGATCAATAATTGGTCCAAACGAGAATAATTATGTGATTTTCTCATACATCTAGAGTATCCGGTGGACTCAAAGCACGAAGATTGAAGGAGAGACACTCACAAGTAGCCCAAAAGGACACACACCGATCGGACAAATCATGTATCCGATCGGTGCAACTGTTAACATGCACACCGACCGGGAAAGCTGGCGCACCGAGCGGACCCGGGTACAGTAGCTTTCGTCTGATTAGACAAGGCGTATGACCGGTCGGACAAGAGCATTACGAATGCATATTTCTGGGAATTTTCAGTTACGAAATGGCTGAAAATATGTTTAAAACGGCAGAGGCAGCTAGGGTTAGCAACATTGAGTCAGGGAGGCTGGAAGAGAGGAGTAGATACACAAAGAACACTCAAAGGCTGAGAGATTTGACACATCTCTCATACCTCTAGATAAATTTGTGCAACGCCGTATCAAGGTTAGGTTCGCAGCAATTCCCGTTCGTGGCTAAGGTGCTGGGTTCGTGACAAGCCCGAGGATTCTACGTCATTTAATTCGGAGTAATTTGTGGATCGTCATCATCACTCATTAAATCTAGTTCGACGACTAGTAACTTCTGAACTCGTATTCTTAATCATTCTTAGAGTAGTTTAATTTTAATTTTGATCATGAACAATTGATGATTTGATTAGATAATGTTTTATTAGATAGATGTTCAAGTGTTGGTGATTTGGAATAAGAACTTTGAGTGTTTGAGAATTATGTTATTATATTTGATATTGTTAGAATTACGGTGAACGATTACTTTGGATATTCTGAGTATTAGCTTATTGAAGGGTGAATTTTATGTATTTACGTTTGTTATCCGTTGGTGTTATTCTATATGTTGAATCATTAGGATTGTTATAGCTGAAGCATTTTCATGTTTATGGTGGCTTGTCTATTTAGGAAAAGCTCTTGCTAGGTTAAACACCTTTTCGCTATTTTAATCTCTTGTCGAGAGGTTGACAACCTCGAGACAAGGAGTTCTCATTTTACTTAGCAAAACTGAATCTTTTCAAAAAACCCATTTGACCGTGTGTTTTTAGATAAAATTGTGATATTAGTATAATAAACATCGTTAAATCCGATTTTCATTCCTCGAGAGATCGACCCGAGTTGACTCATCAGTCTACAAATGACCCCGTTCTCTTGCGGGCGAACTAAAACCCTTTCAAAATGTAGACGCGTATTTGTTAACCAGAATTTAATTTTGAAAGGAACACAAAAGTTCGGCTCACCTGCCATAAGATGGTTATAGGAAGACATCTCGGAATGACAAGTAGAACCATACTTGATCTTAAACCATGTAAAGCAGTTAAACATTCAGGTCGCCACACCATAATGGAAACAAACCAGAGGTAACTAAGAATCCACTTAATTCCCCAAGTAATGTACTGAGTAATACAAATAAGTCGCATGTCATCAAATTAAGTTCTCCAAATACCTGCAAGGTGCTTTCCACATAAGTTGTAAGGAGCAACCAGCCAAAATTGAATGCCTAGAGCTCGCCAAAAGTAGGTAAATCAAACATACGCACAAATTGAGAGAAAACGTGTAAATCAAACATGCCTCTCCTCAAAACACCCCGGAATATGTATGCCAAACATATCCCAGGATATGAGAAAACATGTAAATCAAACATGTCCTCACACAAAATCAGACATGTAGGCAATTTACTTGTACATATTTGTGTGAATTTTTCGTGTATTTTTGCATTTTGTTTTGCGTGTTATAAAAGGTCGTTGTTCTTTTCATTTTTCTTCTTTTAAGTATTTTTGTAGGTCGTTTCATTTTTATCCCGTTTAACAACTTTTCTCTCTCATTTCATAAGTTGTCATTCTAATTATGCTTAATTATCTTTTCAGCTTCGAAATGATGGAAACTGAACAAGGGACGCAAAGCTATCGATCGACGTGCCGAGATTTCCCAACATCCGTCGATCGACGCTGTCTGTCGACGCGTCATCGACGGGCACCACCAGCATAGACACGCCAAGAACCACGCGCCCCCATCGACTGACGCCCAACGTCGATGGTGGTCGATGCCAGAGATACCGTCGATCAACGGTCGTAACTCTCATGCAAAATTACCAAGATGCCCTCCTCGTCCGACACTATATAAGTGATATCCGTCTTCATCTAGACATCAAATCCGACTAGGCACAGAGAGTCACCACTTGGGAGCCCTAGTTTCCATGTTTTGAACTTTCAAGTTCTCTTTTCAGTCTTTGATAATTTTAGTTTGATTTCTCTTCGATTTCGATTCTCGAATTCGTACGATCCAGAGTTTGGATTCCAGAACTTGCTTTTCGTTAACTCGTATTCTAATACGTTGGGTGATTTTCTTAGATAATTTCTTATTTTTGTTCCTTGAATTTGAGTTCTTAGTTTTCATAATATAATTCGTGTTGATTTTGGATTTCGTTGATTTGAATGATTCGTTGCTGTTTTTACTTGCATTGGCTTGTGAAATTGTTGGGTATTTGATCGTTCATGCATTTCTCGTCTATTTGATTCGTCGTTGTGTGAATATTAGTTGATTCTATGCTTCTTTTCTTTCTGTCATTTTATCGAACACGTTTGGCTCTTATTTTTTTTAATTGTTTATTTAATTCATTTTTAATTATCACTTTCAAAATTCAGTTTAATGCTTTGTTTGAATTGTTAATCAGCTTAATCTTAGTTATTAAATTAAAACAAACAAACAACTCTATTTGATCGCGTGTTTAGTTTACATTTATGTTTAAATGAACATTTTCCAACTCCGATTGTCATTCCTCGAGAGATTCGACTCGAGTCAACTTTCCACTTACAACTGCTCCGTTCTCTTGCGGACAAACTTTTTATTTTTTAAAAAAGTAAGTGTTTAAAAAGTTCGATTAAAAAATTTGGCGACGTTGTCGGGGAATGCCAAAGGTTTTAAAAAATTTTCATTTGTATGTGATTAGTTAGTTTAGTTTAATTTCCATTTATTTTGTCTCAAATTGTTTGATCATTTGTTAAGTGTATGCAAGGGCGTAGGTTATTTGGTGGAGAGCTCATTCAGTTCATTGACAACATTCACCGGGTCAATAAAACGAGAGTCGCACCCGGCAGAGTTGGGGGAGAGAGTTCTCAAGAAGATCCTAATGACGAGTCATCGATGGATCCCACGAGACAAACCCAAACTCACCGAAGGAGAAAAACAAACAAAATGGCGTACCAAATCCGAACGTGAACCAAAATCCACCCGACGTACAAACGCCTTACGCCAAAAACAACCAAGGCCCACACGATGCCCCACCATACAATCAACCACACCAACCTAACCAACCACCGCACCAACATGTCTCACATCTCCAGCACGAACCGCAACAACAGTACAATCAACAACAATAACCGACGTACAATGATCAATAGCACCACCCGAACAATCAGCAACAACAACCACCGTACAATAAGCAACATCAACAACCGTACTACCAACAAGCCTGAGGCCCGTATGTGCCACCTAACGAGCCTTATCATCAACAAGAGCCTCAACTTACCCAAATGCAAGAATTCGCTCATATCGGCCCGTCTACATCGTGCATCCTCTTGTGCCTCGTGGACCGAGACTATGAGCTCAAGACCACTCACTTTAATCTATTACCCTCCTTCTACGGGCTCCCAAACGAAGACCCGCTCAACTTCATTCGGGAATTTTACTCCGTCATTCAAACGTTTCCACTCCAAGGTCTTCACGAAGACCAATTAAAAATGCGGTGTTTCCCATGCACCTTGAAGAATCGAGCAAAAACTTGACTCATGTTGTTGGTGCCCGAATCTCTTACTAATTGGGATATGGTGTACGACCGTTTTATGGGAAAGTACTATTTGAACCAAACGACGGCTCAACTCCGAGTGAAGATAGCCTCGTTCAATCAAGCGGATGGGGAAATGCTCCACAAGTCTTGGGAATGTTCAAAGGACTTTTGACGCAGTGCCCACATCATCACTACCCGCCCAAACTCGTCAACCAATTCTTCTACGATGGGCTCATCCTTACATTTCAACACATGGCTGACAATGCGGTAGGGGGGGATATAGGATTACGAACGGCCCAAGAAGTGTACGATGTATGCGAGTTGATAAGCTATAATTCTTAACAGAAAAGCTCACGATCGAAGAAAGTGGTCGTTCACGAAGTGGAAGTGTCAAGTGCGTCTCATGATGACACAAAAAGGATTGCCGAGTTGATGAGGCAAGTGGCCTCATTGCAAACGCAAAACACTCTTCTCTCTCAAGGCGTGCCCCAATCACCGATGCCGACCGAGACATGTGTCATTTTTGGAAAATACGGGCATGGGGCAAATCTTTGCCAAGCTACCTTCGAGCTAACCGAGGAAATGGAAGAGCAATCTCAAGCCGTCTAAGGCTATCAAGCAAATCAAGTCGGGCAAGGGTTTCAAAATCGTTACCCATGGAAAAATGACCCGTATTCACAAACTTACAATCCAGGATGGAGGAATCACCTGAATTTCTCGTGGTTGAACAATGAAAACGGAGGGAACCAAGCTTTCAACGTAAGGCCACAAGGAAATTTTGCCCCCCAACAACCATATCAAGAACAAAGGGGGCAAGGTATGTTCTAAACGTGGCCACCCTACCAACCGGCACCGCATGGTCAAACATCCTACCAACCACCTCCACCGACTCCAGTGCCCGTTCCATCAACATTTGAAAAGATATTGCTTACACTTACGCAATTCACGCAATGCCCCGAAAAGAGGATGGACAAGTTGGAGATGACCATTGGCCAACTTAATACGCAAATGGTGAAGAACGAGATGGAAAGGTTACTGAGTCAACCCTCACAAGCACAATCCATCACCATGCTTAGGAGTGGCCGAGTCGTAGACAACAACGTTGCCTCACCCGAAGGAAGTTCGATGCAGCCTCCCGTTCAGAACGATGGCAAAAAGATGAACACTGCCCCATCCTCAAAAAATGCTAAAAAGGAGGTCGAGCCTACGAAGGTTCTCCACAAAGCATCCAATCCGTATCGGCCTCCCATTATGCAATCGGAAAAGCAAGATAAGCAATTCCTTGATCTATATATCATGATTTCTAAAGTTAATGTGAATTTGACTTTGCTTGATGTGATAAGAAATGTTCCTGCCTATGTTAAGTTTTTCAAAGACTTAGCATCAAAAAAGAGACAATTTTCTGAAAATGAAAAAAAAATTGTTTTTCAAATGCGGCGAGCGTCATCTTCGCAATCCCCTTCCCCCTAAGGAAAGCGACCCTGAGATTCTTTGTATAAAAATAACTTTGGGAAATGGTAAAGAAACTCGGGGTATGCTCGACCTTGGGACGGGGATCAATTTAATGCCTTTTTCTATCTATGAGCAGTTTGATCTAGGTGCTCTTAAACCGACCAAGATGAGACTCTAATTGGCGGATCGTTCAGTTCTGTACCCAAAGGGGATTGTCGAGGACGTCCTTATGCAATTCGGAAGCCTAATCATCCTCGTTGATTTTGTGATATTGGATGTGGGGGAAGTGCGAGACGATAGTCAGGAGCATATGATTTTGTTGGGCTGATTATTCATGGCCACGACCAACATGCTCATAGACGTGAAGAATGGCAGCATGACCTTGTTTGATTTGGATGAATCAGTCACCTTGTCCATCCATGACTTCCAAGAAACACCCTCTTAATCTATGAACACTGAGTGCTCATTCTTCGATCTGATTGCCCCACTCGTTCAAGATAAACTCGAAGGAGAATCCGTCATCCGTGAATTCCTCACTCAAGACGGCAACTCATGGCTCGCCAAGGACGACGATTGGCTTGAGCCCAATTCTGGGGGGTGATTGACCTTTGCAAGCTTGGAGGCAAGAAAATAAATAGCGAATCGAAGGCCAAACTTAAACCCCTTCCGAGTCACTTGAAGTATGTGTTTCTTGAAGAAGGCGAGAAGAAGCTCGTTATCATTTTCGTCGAATTATCGAGGGAAGAAGAGGAGGCCTTGATCGTTGTTCTTAAAAAGTTTTGAGGAGACATTGGTTGGATCCTGGGGGACATTAAGGGGACAAGTCCAGCCATGTGCATGCACTGCATAGTATTGGAGGAGGGTATGAAGCCGGTTCAAGACGGTCAACTCTGTTTGAACCCATATTTGACGAAGGTGGTGAAGAAAGAGATTTTTAAATTGATCAATGAGGGAATCATCTTCCCGATGACCGATAGTGAATGGGTGAGTCCCGTTCATATGGTTCCGAAGAAAGACAGAATTATGATCATCGAAAACGACAAGGGAGAGATCGTGCCGACGAGGTTGACCACCGGGTGGGGCATGTGCATCGGCTACAGGAAACTTAATGTCGCTACAAGTAAAGATCATTTCCCACTCCCATTCATCGATCAGCTGCTCGATAAGTTGGTTGGGCATCAGTACTATTGCTTCCTCGATGGCCTATCCGGGTATTACTAAGTTGCTATAGCCTCGGAAGATCAGAAGAAAATGACGTTCACTTGACCATTTGGGACATTTTCCTTCTGAAGGATGTCGTTTGGCCTATGCAATGCACCGATGACTTCCAACGTTGCATGTTTTCCATCTTCCTAGACATGATCGATGACTTCCTCGAGGTCTTCATGGATGACTTTTCGGTATTTGGCTCATCCTTCACCTCTTGTCTTAATAATTTATCCAAAGTGCTTGAACGTTGTGTTAATAGTAATTTGACTCTGAGTTGGGAGAAAAATCATTTTATAGTAAAGAGCGGTATCGTTCTTGGTCATGTCGTGTCTAGTAGGGGATTAGAGGTTGATAAAGCTAAAGTTGATGTTATTGAGAGTCTACCACCTCTTATGAATGTTAAGGGCATTCGAAGTTTTTTAGGGCACGCAGGATTTTATAGGCGTTTATTAAAGATTTTTCAAAAATTAGTCGCCCATTGTGTCAATTGCTTGGTCTTGATGTGCCCTTTGTTTTTGACGAGTCATGTTAAAAGTGTTCGATTTTCTTAAGGAAGAGTTGACCACGGCTCCGATGGTCGTTGCCCCAAATCGGTCCCTCCCATTTGAATATGTGTGATGCATCGAACGATGCGGTGGGGGCTGTTTTGGGTCAACGAGTGGATAGTCTTCTCCGTGTGATTTACTATTCAAGTCTTATGTTGAATGAGGCTCAGAGGAACTATACCACCACTGAAAAAGAACTTTTATCCATGGTGTTTTCACTGGAAAAATCTCGATCATATATTATTGGGTCTAGAGTCATTCTCCATAGCGATCACGTGTGTCTCCATCATCTTTTTAACAAAACTCAAAGTAAGCTGCATTTGATCCGATGGATACTATTCCTCCAAGAACTCAATGTCAAAATTAGGGATAGAAAAGGTTATGAGAATGTGGTGGCAGATCATTTGTCCCGTCTGGGTGTTGAAGGAAATGTGCACGAGCATGAACGTATAAACGATGCATTCCCTTATGAATTAACTTATGCTATTTCTTCTCACCCCACCCCTTGGTTTGATGGAATTGTGGAATATATTGCTTGCGGCCATTTGAGGTCCGAACTATCCTTCCAGGAACAGAAGAGATTTCTTTCTATTTGCAGGAATCACTTTTGGGAGGACCATTCCTTTTCCGGTTTGGGAAAGACATCATCATTCGGAGATGCATTCCCAAGGACGAGCAAAAGAGCATCTTGTCATTTTTCCACGATCAACAATGTGGCGGACACTTCGGAGGACAAAAGACTGTTTTCAAGGTTCTCCAGTCAGAATTCTATTGGACGCTATTCAAGGATGCTCACGAGTTTTTCAAGTCTTGCGATCGATGCCAACGAACGGAAAACATCGGCAAGAGGAACGAGATGCCACTGACGAGCAACCTGGTGGTGGAGATTTTTGACGTAAGGGGCATCGACTTCATGGGACCGTTCCCGACATCTTTTAGCCATGAGTACATCCTAGTCTCCATCAACTACATATCCAAATGGGTCGAAGCCATCCCCACCCAGACATGCGACGCCAAGGTTGTACTTAGATTTCTGTAAGAGAACATTTTCAGTCGATTTGGGTTCCCAAGGTCCATTATCAGCGATGGAGGCACCCATTTCTGCAACACATCTTTCGAGAAGTTGATGACAAGATATGGTATCAAGCATAAAGTGGCCACGACTTATCATCCTCAAACCTCGGGCCAAGTCGAGACGAGCAACGACAAATCAAGGCCATTCTCAAGAAAACTATTCAACCGAGCCGAAAAGATTGGATGACAAAGCTCATTGACACTCTTTGGGCGTACCAAACGACGTACAAGATGGTCTTGGGAACCAGCCCTTATCGGATGGTTTACGGCAAGGCGTGCCACCTTCCGGTCGAGATGGAGCACTGAGCCTATTGGGCTATACGAGCGGTCAACTTTGATTTGACGCAAGCCGGAACTATGCAAGGGCTACAACTTGAAGAGATCGGCAAGATACGGAATGAGTCCTACGAAAATGCCAATATATACAAGAAGAAATTGAAGCTTCAACACGACAAGAAGCTCATCACTAAAGACCTCAGAGCCGGCATGCAAGTATTACTGTACAATTCTCGTCTCCGGTTGTTTCCCGGGAAGCTCAAGTCACGATAGAGTGACCCATTTCTCGTTGAGGAAGTGATGCCATATGGGGTGGTGAGATTGGTCAACGAGAAGACCAATGAGAGTTTTCAAGTAAACGGTCATCGCGTCAAGCCATATTTCCAAGGATCGAGAGTGGTTCATGCTGAAGAGACCAAAAATCTTGATGACCCATCTACCGCCTAGACGACGCGAACTCGTCAAGCTAGTGATGTTAAAAAAGCACTTCTTGGGAGACAACCCAATCTTTTCGTATCCTTCTACAATTTTTGTATATTATCTCTAACATTTCTTTGTTTTTTGTGTTTTGTTGTGTTTTGATAAGTTTTCTTTTGGTTTTAGAACAATTGGAGGAACTCTCGCTGAAGAACGTGCGAAAAATGAGGCGCGGGAAAGCAGCTGTCGATCGATGCCAGCGTCGACGCTCCTGAGCTGTCGGCATCGATCGACAACAAAATTAATGATCTATTAATAGGGCTCTCTATATCCATCGATGCACCTCGTAGATCAATGCTTATGCCGACGCTGCCCTTTGTCACCGTCGACGCACCCTGTCGATCGAACCTCATGTTGACGCTGCTCTTTGTCTCTGTCGATCCTCCTCGTAGATTGACACCAAAGTTCGATGCTGCTCTCTGTCTCCGTCGATGCACCTTGTCGATCGACGGATCACCATCGTAGACCCGTATCCAGCCCAGATTATGACTTAAATCTGGATCTTTGCTCCGACCCGCCCAGAAAACCTTAAAACACGCGGCTTAAACATTATACCCCCCCCCCCCCTTTTGTTTATCTCACTTCTCCTTTCCAACATACACAAACCCCCTCTTGTTCTTTCGAAACAAACAACTTTTCGTCAAATTTCCGGCGAAATTTTCTAAATTCAAGCAATTAACTCGACTCTCCGGTGTCACCCCAACCACATCCACCTAATCCTACAAAATCACCAACACCAATTCATTCTTTTCTCAATTTTCTCCAAATTTCACCAAAAAGGGAAGGGTTACAATTGTGGTTGCAATTCCGATTATGAGATTGAGGTAATTCGCTTGAACCATACTTTAAGGACGTGTTATTTCATTGTTTGTTAAGATTAGGGTGCTTGGGTTCAAGAAACCTTCAAACTTCTCCTTCTTTCAAAAACGCCCACCAAGTGTTCGACAAAATTTCTCAAAGAGCCCAAACTTGAAATTTCTCTTCTTTCCAAACCTCTATCAATCAAAAACTAGTAACCATGTCTCGGGCGGGCAAACGGAAAGACATCTCGGCAAGATACAATTCCCCATTTCTGATTTATGGTAATGAGGAGGGTCAAGTTTTAGCGAAGATTCAAGGTTGGGAATTTTCAACCCATCGAGTCATTGACGTCGATGACATCAAGGTGCGGGCTCAACAAGGTCTGGAGCACCACGCCAACGTCCTTGAGCACATTAACGGACTGGGATGCATGACATTTGCTCGGATGAATTTACCCGGTTTTCGCAACCTAATGCTTGAGTTCTTTTTGACCTTGCACGCCTATATCGATAGGACGTTCTTGTGTCGACTTGGTGGAAATGAGATTTGGGTGGATGAGCACGTCTTTGGAGAGATTTTTGGTTGCCAATCGAGGGCGTTCACCCAATTTTAGGAGATAACAAATTCGACGCGCCTTCTTTTGGGGGAAGTGATAAAGGCGACAGGGGGAATGCGGGAAAGTGCGACCGTTTTGCTTATACAAGGATTCGCACTGACATCGTGTACGTCGCCTATAAAATCCTAGCTCAAGTTGTTCTGTGCAAGCACGAGGCCTAGAATGCAACCAAACTGGAGCTCTTCATGCTTCAATGTTTGCTTAATGGCCGCCAACCTCGGATCTACCCATTAATCTTAAACGGACTCTACGGTATCGTAGAGAAAAACCCGGGAAGCAAATCCCCATGCCTCTCATTCGCCCCGTACATCATCGGCCTCGCCCATCACTTCGAGTACAATCCGAAAAAAAATGGTCTTGTGCCTCTTGAGACATTATCTCTCTCACTGACGCGCGCCCTGGCGCCTAAAGCGAAAAAAATCGGACAAGGCAGATCCTCATCACGGCTTATCGATGAGGATGATGAGGCGGCTCCTCAAGAGGCCCCACGAATGGCCCACAAACTGATTCGGGATTGAGCCCTAATTGGAATCAGTTTTTCGAAGAGAATCGAGCCTTCCAGATGAAGATGTTCGAGAAGCTTCAGTTGGTAAACGAGAAAATTAACTAAATCACGCAAGTAATCAATGAAGCCTTCGAAAGATCAAACCTCATCTCTCTCGCCTCAAGGATCATTTCGATGAAGCTTTTCCCTCTCAAGCATCACTAGTGCAGAAACTGCATTCTAGAACAGAACATCCTGGTACATCTAGAAGGGTATTTAAAATACTGTTCTGGATTACTTTCCAGAACAGTTTTTGAAATTACCGTTCTGGATTGACAATTTTCCAGAACGGTATTCAAATACCGTTCTGGAATGTATACATTCCAGAACGGTTATTAAAAACCGTTCTGGATTATGAGTTAGTCCAGAACGGTATTTAAATAACGTTCTGAAAAGTGTGTATTCCAGAACGTTATTTAAAATACCGTTCTGGATTGGAAGCCAATCAAGAACGGTATTTATAAAACCTTTCTCAAATGTCTTGGTCAATTTAATGCCGCATAAATAAAAAATTTTTACCGCCCATATTTTTACTTTCCAGAACGGTATATTTAAAACCCTTCTGGATGTATTCGCCGATACAGAACGGTAAAAAAAAATACCCTTCTCGAAAGTTTACGATACAGAATGGTATTTGAAATACCGTTCTCTAAATATTGCCGAAACAGAACGGTATTATAATTACCGTTCTGGAATGTTATTCAATCCAGAAGGGTATTAAAAAACCGTTCTTGAATACC
The DNA here is from genome assembly GCA_014905375.1 of Phtheirospermum japonicum. NCBI lineage: Eukaryota > Viridiplantae > Streptophyta > Magnoliopsida > Lamiales > Orobanchaceae > Phtheirospermum > Phtheirospermum japonicum. The sequence goes on from BMAC01000050.1 coordinate 1,382,605, forward strand.
ATTCCCTAAATATTGCCGAAACAGAACGGTATTATAATTATCGTTCTGTATTGTTATTCAATCCAGAAGGGTATTAAAAAACCGTTCTTGAATGTCTTTCTAAAAAAATAAAATCCAGAACGGTATTTTTAATAATACCGATCTGAATTTTATTTACCAATTTAAAATATTTTACAATTTCAGCAAACAAACTCTTGACCAAAACACGAAATGAAATGAAATATTTATGTAAATCAATTTTAGGGCTTCTTCGGTTCTTCCCCAAAGTAAATTMCAAACTCTTGACCAAAACACCAAATAATCACCCGAATATGAGGCTGGCGGKGGCTATCGGGTTCAAGGTCTTGCGRTCGCCGCCTCACTCCATCCCCTTCCCTGTCATAGCYCACGAGACGGCGATGAGAAGTGGAGCATTCAGGATATCCATGGCCTTTGCAGCAGCGGCGCCTCTTCTTGCGCATGTCTGATTTTGGCCGGCGTGAATTTTGGGCGGAGGTTGGASGATTCCGGTYAATCGACTGGCGGAGATGGGCTGGCTGAAGACGGATTTCTACAGCCATGGTGCCTTCTTCGCATCTGAGAAAAGTCYTTCATCGCATTGGGKCGGTGACTCCTRATCGCAACGACATCTGGGGTCCTCTTCTTCTTCTTCTCGACACAAAACTGGTACTCCGCCGGAGAGGAAAGCGACGCGGCGGCCATCAGGTTTCAGGCCATTCGCTCGCTGTATTTTTGCCCTCCACCTTCGTGTCTCCTTTTTGGTTTGAGGAAGGCAACCGGTCTGGGAGGGTTCTGCGCAGAGGTTGAGAGCATCGACAGAGCCGACCGGCAATGGCTGCGGAGGCCGTGAGGTGCTGGGCGGCGGTGATGTTGATTTTTTGGAGGGGGTATTTTGGTACAACTTTTAGGGTTTTGAGGTTTGTTTTGTAAAACCCGATTGCAATTTTTTGAAAATTTAGAAAAATCTTTTTGTATCTGTTATTCTGTTTCACCATGTAACTTTACTCTTAATTTGGGGTTTTGGTAGGGATAATTTGAAGCTATCTTCGTGTGGAGGCGACCGGCAAGTTTTCTACTGGGATGTGGTGAGTGGCTGTGTCATTTGGAAATTTCGTGGCCATGATAACTAACCCTAACTTTTTTTTTTATGCTGCTAGTTTGTTTTTCTTACATAATCTTATAATGCTGGAAACGTAAGGTTCGAGAGATTGAAGAAGTAAACCGACCAGCTGGGGTGGACAAGTGGAAGAACAAGTCAAGGAAACATGGAAAGGCAGGAAAAAAGAGTAGGCTGCAAAAATAGGTATACGGCTCGATTAGCCATTTTACGCGGTGCTTTTAGTATGAATGTGATGTTAAGAGAGCTTATTTTGTTTAATTTTTAGTCTCCGGTGTCTTACTCAGTTTGGAGACTTGGAGTCGTTTGAACATTAACATGTAATGGTAAGACGAACTTTAATTTGGATAAAGATTTTTGTGAAATATTTCTGTTGTGCTTTTAGTAATTATCACAATATATGAACTGAGATTGGTGAAGCTGGATTTGAAATCCATGATACTGGTTTATCAGTACTGAGATATATATTTCATAATTTCTTCATGATAATATTGCTCCGAGAACTAAATAATTTATGATTTGTATGTTGTATTTGAGGGAAGCAAGATTTTTTTTTTATTTATAAAAATTGAGTTGCTGTTGTTAATTAAACGAGTACAGTTAAAAATAAGAAGTGAAGGCTTATTTAGGAATAAAAATAGCTAAACGATTGTCCCCGTGGCTTTAGCCTTTGGTAGTATATTTATATAATGCTGCTGCTTTTTTTTTATATTTGAATCCTCGTTTTTTTTAATTATTACTTTTGTCAGTATATTTATATAATGCTGCTGCTTTTATTTTTTTTTTAGGTTCAAAGAATGGATGATGATACTGGATTAGGTTTTACTAACCAAATTAATGCTTTGGAACTGAAGTATCAACAGGTAAGTAACATAATAAATTCGATAAATTGATTTTCATAACATAATAAATCAATTCTTGTTGTTTTTATAGTTCCTTCTTATATAAAAGCCTGGATTTTTAAAATTATGCGGCGCCACCAACACAGGCGGCGGCAATCGTCGTCCGATTCCGATTACGGAGAAGATGAGGACGACGACGAAGAAGAGGACGAAGCGGAGGAAGGATCCGCCGCGGCTCGATGCCGCCGCCGCCGGATGAAGATGAAGTGCCTGTCGTGCAAGGAGGACTACGACGGCGATCAAGACGCCGGCACGTGCCGCGAGTGCTACGAGGAGGCCGGCGAGATGGAGGAGGAGCTCAAGCGCGAGATCGACGACCTCAAGTCCAAAGTCAACTTCCTCCGCCTGCTGTCGGTCGGGCCCAGGCCCGCCGGACCTAATTCAATCATCAGGCCTAACACACCGTGCTTCTCCGACGTCGTTTTAGTAGCATCTGGCTCGACAGAGCCCTCCGATTCGCAGTGTAGCTCGCCTTCTATTCTGGCCCACCGTGCAGTATTGACGAGCCGCTCCCCGGTTTTCAAGGCCATGCTCGAAAATTAAATGGAGGAGAGCCTCAGTGGGACCATCAAGATCGGCGACGTGTCGTACGATGCTCTCCGTGCGTTTGTCAACTATCTCTACACAGCTGAAGCTTGCCTCGACGAGCACATGGCCTGCGATCTTTTAGTGCTGGCCGAAAAATACCAAGTGAAGCATCTCAAGACCTACTGCGAGAAATATCTCATGTCGAAATTGAACTGGGAAAACTCGCTCCCTTATTACGCTTTTGCCCACCAGCACGCCACTTCTCAGGAAGAATGCTTCTGTTGGATGCACTTTCTTGCTAGATTACGTGTTGTAAGATTATTATGTCTTATTCCTGTTTTATTGGTTCATGTGATATCGTTATGCACTATAAACCACCAAAGCATTTTGATAAGAAACAGGTTAGTTGTCTCTTCAGAATATATCATACAATATAGAAACTTGATTTTTAATTTTTCACTGATTAAGAATGATGTATTGTTTACTTACATTTGAAAATAAGCATGGTGATACAGAGTGATGAGCGCATATGTATTACGAACAATGGTTTAATTCTTTTTTGATTTATACACCAGTAAATATCTTTGATTGTCCTGAATTTGTTTCACATTTTGTAGGTCAAAATCAGAGGGAGGTCATTACAGTGTGAAGCCTGTAGAGAATTGCAATGTTGACGGAACAACAATTTCGTGATTTTGACTATGAAGAATTCACACAATCTCCGCTATCCAAGGTGCCCATCCTCTTCGTTAATTCTCTTGTTCAGTTTGTAGATTACATATGCAGCAAAGTATATTTTTTGAATTAGAAACTGGATTCACTAGAGATACTCTTTAATTACATACCTAATTGCATACCTAATTACAAATATCTCATTCAGGTTAGTATTAGTCCCTCAATAGGGGTGCGATAAGCACTTTTTAAATAGTAGTTATTATATAGGATTTTTTTTATGATCAATATTTTACGTTAGACATCGTATCAATTAATCCCATTTTAATATTTCACATCGGGGGTTAAATTTACTCGACCTGATGTTATTTTTTCCCTGAAATTAGGTGTTACAATTCGACCTAGGTGGAGGATGTATGCCAGACTATATTCTACATTCCACGCTGGCTCGTTCACCAAATTCCCTTCCCGCATTGACTACCTTATCCTTGAAAGGTGCATATCGTCTTACAGATGTTGGACTACGAACGCTCGCCTCAGCCGCACCTTCTCTGAAATATATCGACATCAGCGAGTGCCCTTTGCTCACCTATAAGGGGATATGCTGTCTGTTAAACTCGCTGAGCTTAGTTTTAATGGAGTTGTACTTAGACAATTCTCATGGTGTAGATGCTATGCTTATTCTCCCTGCTCTGCTAAAGCTAGAGAGATTGGAGGTTTTATCACTAGCTGGTATTCAGACTGTTT
>BMAC01000050.1:1386595-1434488 GCA_014905375.1 Phtheirospermum japonicum
GCTGGGCAACCATTTGCAAGGTGGCCCATGGAAACATCTGTCAATTTGCGCAAATTCGAAAGGTCCACTGCTCGTAACTCAGAACAAGTACCACCAATGACTTCCAAAGACAAATCAGTCAACTCCCTGTACACAAAAGGTCAAAACATAAGTCAACAAGATTCAGAATTTCAAAGCCAAGCCTGAACAGTATTACATATCAGTGTGATCAATCCAAAACACTCACGTGCAATCAGCTAAAACAAGCTCCTTCATTCTCTGCAACCATTTAGAGAGACAAATTTACTGACAAAATCATCAAGCTGGGCAACCATTTGCAAGGGTGGCCCATGGAAACATCTGTCAATTTGCGCAAATTCGAAAGGTCCACTGCTCGTAACTCAGAACAAGTACCACCAATGACTTCCAAAGACAAATCAGTCAACTCCCTGTACACAAAAGGTCAAAACATAAGTCAACAAGATTCAGAATTTCAAAGCCAAGCCTGAACAGTATTACATATCAGTGTGATCAATCCAAAACACTCACGTGCAATCAGCTAAAACAAGCTCCTTCATTCTCTGCAACCATTTAGAGAGACAAATTTACTGACAAAATCATCAAGCGCGAAGAGCTCGATCGAGCGCGGCCTTGTCCGTTGATCATGGACAATATGGATAAGCTGAGCAAGCAGGAGGAGTAAAATGGAGCTTGTGGAGAAGGATCCACGTGTTGTGGTTGAGATTTTACGAAGCTTATCTGTCTAACACTAGTGGAAAAAACACGATTAGGCAGCGGTTCAAAACAGCTATTGGTGGCGGTTTTGAACCGCCCTCTAATCGAGGCGACACTTAAAGTCAGATTCACACGGGTAGCGGTTCAAACCGCTACTTAAAATAGGAGCGGGTGGCGGTTCTTAGCTACGAACCGCTACCAAAAGTCTAATCCGGGTGGCGGTTCTCATTATAACCGCCACCAATAGTCCAAACTTTTGTAGCGCTTCACATTGAACTGCGACTTAAAATGTCGACTTTTGGCAGCGCTTCATGCTGAACCGTGGACTTAAAGTGTAGACTTTTGGCAGCGATTCTGTTTTGAACCGCCACTTACAGTGTAATTTTTTTTTTCCGGCTTCAGCACCCAAAAAATTCCACAATTTATTATAAATCCTACAAACCAAATTACGCATAGCAAACCAAAATATTCATAGAAACACGAATTATCCAAACAAACAACAAATGTCATAAATATCAAACACAAATCATTCAAGTAAACAACAAATATATCATTTCAACCATAACAATTCAATCTTATCAATATACTCAACAAATGCTTACAATTAAAAATTTAGAAGACGTCAATAAAATATCTTGCGAACACATTCCGAATATCATCGAACTCCAACGGTAAGTAAGGATCTTGATTCGGTCTCCAATCCTTAAATCAAAAATATTGCAACAAAATATTAGATTTATTAATAGTAACTAATTATGATTTAAACTTCTCACTATATAAACATTAAATATAATAAATGGCAAATTAGTTTCCTCAGCTACTACTGCAACAATCTTTACATCAAACCTGACATATCACTTGCTTTTAAAATAAAACTAAAAAAAGGAAAAATTACGAAAGTCGGCCAAGATTTGTAAAAACACGTTAAAATAAAAAATAGAGCAGAAGTTAATAAATTTTTTTTACCCTTTCTTTGTTCAAACCAGTCCCTACTGCTCCCCCTGAGCCAGCTGTAGATATTTTCCCAAAAACTCTTTAAGACCAAAGAGAAAAGGCAAAAAAATAAATGAAAGAATTAAGAATGAGAGGTTATTTATATATGATTAACCTGATACAGATGAGGGAGGGTGCATTAGACTATCAATCCCGTACTTGACCTATTAATTATCACAATAAACAATATCTTTTATGTTAGGACACAAATCGTTTTGACCACCTTAGGATTTTATTTTATTTTTTTTACTACCTGAGTAGCATAGCCACTAAATTCTTTGTCCAAGTGTCAAAGGCGTAGCGTCTTGTGTGTGCGTACGATCGATTTTTACAATGTCTTTGAATTCTAAAGACTGAAAAAAATGCTTGATGATTTTGTCAGTAAATTTGTCTCTCTAAATGGTTGCAGAATGAAGGAGCTTGTTTTAGCTGATTGCACGTGAGTGTTTTGGATTGATCACACTGATATGTAATACTGTTCAGGCTTGGCTTTGAAATTCTGAATCTTGTTGACTTATGTTTTGACCTTTTGTGTACAGGGAGTTGACTGATTTGTCTTTGGAAGTCATTGGTGGTACTTGTTCTGAGTTACGAGCAGTGGACCTTTCGAATTTGTGCAAATTGACAGATGTTTCCATGGGCCACCTTGCAAATGGTTGCCCAGCGATTGAGTTACTTAAAGTTTGTCGTAGTGGATTGAGGTATCAGATTTTTTAAATAAAGAAAATTATGTTCTTACATATAGTTGGTTTTTGTCAATGTTTAGTGTGATACTTATGGAGATTGAATGCCCATTCATAGATGAAATTCAAAGTCAGTTGGTTTTTTTCTTGTGTCAAGTCTTTGTACTTGATTACTGTAGAGTTAATATTTTATTAGCTTTTGCTTATATTGTAAGAATGAAAAAAAAAGGAACAAGAGAAATCTATTATTTTCTTATGTTGTGTTTTTGTTTTTTTTTTTATTGAATCAAGCCTTGATATGGTTTAAACATAATCTTAAGTTTTCATTCTGCAGGGAGTGGTATTTTATGAAGACGGTGAGCCAATAGTTGATGGTGAATCTGGAGATCTTAAGGTTTCATGAAGACTTTATCCTTTTTTTTTTTGATTTCATATAGTTGAATAAAAAAACTATTGTATTAATACTAGTTTTAGTTTGCAGCGTAATAGATTCTACTGAAATTTTGTAATATAATTAATATAATCACGGTATTTATTATTTTTGATTTTGTTGATTTTGGTGTATTCCTGCTTTCATTTAATTTTTTTTTTAATTTTTTTAAACTTTCTAGAAGGTAACTTTTGTAAAACCGTTCTAGTAAATGTACTTTCCAGAAAGGTATTTTCAYAAAACCGATCTGGAAAGTATAACTTACCAGAACGATAACTAAAAATACCGTTCTGGAAAGTCTCACTTTTAGAACGGTATTTTCCAAATACCGTTCTGGTAAGTTGTACTTTCCAGAACGGTATTTCAAAATACCGTTCTGGAAATCGCGACTTTCTAGAACGGTTTTTTGAAAATACCATTCTGGAAAGTCGCGACTTTCCAGATCGGTATTTTGAAATACCGTTCTGGAAAGTCGCGATTTCTAGAACGGTATTCCAAAATACCGTTCTGGAAAGTGGCGGATGAACATGGGATGGTACCATTTTAGAACAGAAAAATTATTTTCTAGAACAGTTTTTTTTACCCTTCTAGAAAGTCTGCCAACCCAGAAGGGTAAAAAAAGGCGTTCTGGAAAGTCTGCCAATCCAGAACTATGTCACTACAGAAGGTATAGAAAGGCGTTCTGGATAGGCAGAATTACCCTTCTGGATATGCAGTTTCTGCACTAGTGCATCCGAGTCTCAGCTAGAGATGGACATTGACGATATCGTCGACGACTCCTCTGATGAGTTCTAATTTATTTTTCCCTTTCAAGAAAAAACTAACATTTTTTAGTTTTTATTTTGTGTGTTATTGTTTGTTTTTACAGGCTCCTCTCGAATTCGACGCCCGTTGGACATTCTTGGACGCTAGACTCATCACCACAAGCGCGAGTATTGGGATGTATCTCTCTCTCCATTTTTACCGTATATTATTTTATTTTATGTGCAATGTGGACATTGTATGGTTTAAGTATGGGGGGGTTTGTCCTTGTCTAGTAGTTTTTCATATACTTGCTTGTGCTTGATTGGAGTCGTGTGTGTTTATATTGACTAGAACCTTGACAAAGTGACGTGGTTAGATGCTTTGGTTAGGTTGTTTAGACTTTTATTCGAAAATAGTGTAATTGTGGGGAATGAAGTGTAAAGATTCTATGAAGTGTTTTGTTCTCTGTTCTATTCATGTTTCGTTCCAAAGAGTCGAATACTCTCTACTAAGCCCGTTTTCAAATAACCTCTATAGGATTTTTTGTAATTTTTCTTTTTATTTTTGGAGATGTTAAATCAGGATCACGTGTCCATTGAACTGTGTTCCATTATCCGATACGAGCACTCGTGGAACGCCATACCTGCAAAAAAGAAAACATGTAAATCAAACATGTTCCTAGAATATGTTTCATTTACTTATCCCCATTGTCTTGCACTAATCTTGGATCATGTGTCCATTGAACTGTGTTCCATTATCTGAAACGAGAACCCGTGGAATGCCGTACCTGCAAAAAATACTGTTAAAAATAAAATCAATGATGTCCTGCTCGCAAATGCCCATCACAACCTCTGCCTCTACCCACTTTGTAAAGTAGTCCACTACGACCACCAAGTGGCATTTCTTGCAAGGCGTCCTCAGAAAAGGCCCCACAATATTGATTCCCCATTGTGCAAATGGGCAGGGCGAGCTCATTACCATCATCCTCTGTGGGCATGTGAATGATAGGTGCATGCATCTGACATTTCTTGCACCTAACATTTCTTGCAGGTCATAACTAGCTCGCCTGCCATACCCTTCATTCATGGACAAAAGAATCCATCCCGCAAAGCTATCCCCACCAGCGCTCTGCTCTTAGCGTGATCCCCTCAGTATCCTTCATGTATCTCTCATAATACCTCCAATTATTCTTATTTTAACAAGCACTTCAAGTACAGGCCAAAACGCGACCTCTTGTACAAGTCTCCATTCATTAAACAAAAGCGCGCTGCCGTTCTGGCTTCTTTAGTGGATAACTGTGTGTTCCCATCGAGCACCTTATCGAGAGTCTCCTAAATTGGTGTCTGCCAATCTTCCTTTATGTCTATCTCTATAACCTCTTTTCCCTTATCCACACTACTATGTGCCAACTCCATTAAAGTAATATTCCTTGTGTCACAAGCACCCAACGCCCCGGCCATCTTGGCGAGCTGATCTTCCTTTGCCAATGAGATTTAAGGTATCCCTATAATGCGTCCATCATGCTTAGTAGTTCGCAGCCCGAAGTTGAGTCGACCAGCTGGTCAATGCGCAGTAATGGGTAGTGATCCTTTGGGCATGCCTTGTTCGATTTGCGGAAATCCACACACATCCTCCACTTCTGCTCAGGTTTCGGCACCATCACCATGTTGGATAAGTACTCCAGAAATTGGATCACCCGGATGTGTCCAGCCTTCAATAACTTTTGTACCTCCTCCTCAATCACCTTGTCTAGCTCCGCCCCAAAGTGTCGTCGCTTCTGTCTCACAGGTCGCGCCTCTAGATCATTATTTAAATGATGTTGTGCGACCTCAAGAGACACTCCTTGTAGCTTCTCATCTCTGAAAGCAGATATATCCCATAATTCCCTTAGTATCGCTATAAGTTCTTCTTTTACATCCTCCGCCATTTGAGTCCCCATCCTGGTAGTATACTCTATCTTGACTTCTTCTAAGGAGATCTCCATGATCTTTTCATGAGGGAGAACAAAATTCTCCTCCTCCCTCATCTTTTTGGAGCTAAGTATCCCCTCCTATATGTCATCTGACCTTTCTCGTTTCCCCTCGCTTATTCCTTTCCTCACAATCATCTGATAGCACGACCTGGTAACCTATTGATCAGATAATATCTTGCCCACTTTATCACCTGCTGGCTAGGTTGCATCGACATGGAATTAGACTCGTGACACGACACGTGGACACGCTTATGATACGTAAATTATAACGTAAAACAGGACACGACACAGGGGACACGAGGCAAAATATTATATTTTTAAGTGTCCGTGCATCATAGCCTACTGAGTACTTTATGTTCATGTGGTAAGTAGAAGTGACTGCCTGGAATGCACTAAAGGCAGGTCGCCCAAATATCACGTTGTATGTCAAGCTTCCTTTGATAATTAAGAACTTCATACCCCTCTTCACTCTTAGCTCGCCCTTTCCCCATGCCACAGGGAGTGCCAACTCTCCTTTGGTGATAACTTACACGCCACAAATTAGGGTTTTTACTGTCCATACCTTTGTCTTTAAGTTCATCTGATCCAAGCATTCTCTGTATATGATGTTAACCAAGCTCCCATTGTCCACAAACACCCGTCCGACCTTGTACCCTTCTACCTCAGCTTCAATCACTAGCGCGCCATTATATTACACTTGTAGGCCGCATTGTTCATCGGGGCCGAATGGAATTATTGGTCCTAAGTCCGGGGTCACCTGTTAATATCCGCAACCTCACATGGTCCAGGTCGGGCTGCCCTTGCGTGTCTCTTTATCGCATTATTTGTATCTCCATCGTTGGTCCCTCATAAATCATGTTTATCCTTCCCTTATTATTTCTCGTGGTTCTTCCTCGCTCGTTCCGTCTTTGTCCTTCTTGTTGTGGCTATCTCTCCGCCTGGGCCGGCGGAGGACCTCCTGGAGGTGGTGGAGGTAATTGTTACACTGGCCCCCATGGCTCTCTGTCTTTATATATGACCTCTTTTAAGTGCCCCACCTTAATGAGTCTTTCTATTTCTCCTCATAAATGGCTGCACTTTTTGGTCGGAAGACCGTAATTGTTGTGGAACCTGCAAAAGAACTCAGATTTTGGATTAGTAGGAATTCGCGTGTAGATGTCCGGCCATCTGATATCGTTGGGTATTCGGCACTCCATGACCATGAACACCTTGGCTTGCGGGTATACCAAGGGTGTGAATTCCTCTTCTCGCCATGTTCGTCTTGTATCCCTCGTCGTTCCCTTGTCGACCGCTCCAGTAGTTAAGAGCGCGGGAGCAACTCGCCTTGTGCCTCTGGGATCCAACCTTTTGGGAATAATCCTTTATGGTTCCACCATATCTAACCCGAAGCGCAATCTGTGCTCTGCTTCAATTTCCTCGACTTGTATGTATTTGGTGCATCTGTCCAAAACCTCCTCATAGGTGTACGTAGATCACTTAGCTAAAGATTTACGTAAATCTTCCCTTCTTAATTCTCTAATGCAACGCTCCTGCTTTCATCTCATTCGTGGTTGTAGTCACTTCTAAGGTAGCTCGGGTAAATCGGTTTATATAATTCTTCAAACTTTCCCCTGGTCGCTGCACCATTATGAAGAGAGACTGTGCAGTCTTTGTATGTCCCTTCACGCTAGAAAAATGATTTTAAAAAGATGCTTTCATGGCTTGAAAGCTGGTGATCTTTCCTGGAGGTAACTGATGAAACCAATCTTGTGCTATCCCCCTCAATGTAGATAAAAAAACTTGGCATGCGACATCATCCATATATTGTCTTAGCACCGCCTCATTCCCAAAACCTTGCACATGATGTGTGGGGTTGGACAATCCGTCATATTGAAAATCTAATCCTTTATACCCCCACTGTAATACTGCCCTCAAAATCTTCTCTAAAAAGGGATGCCCCTTAGATTCCACATGTCCTGTTTCAGCGACCTATTTTTGTAAAGCTCTCAATGTCTTCTACATATCTCTGAATGCAAGAGAAGCTGGCCCCACTTCCTCTTCGTCTCCCTCATCACCTCGTTGAGACCAACACTTAAAAGACTTTCTCCGTAACCTGTTATCCTTAACTCACCCATCACTATCACTATCTTCGTCCTCATCCCACTGGGCCCAACGCTTATGAGCCTTCCTCCGCGACCTGTCCTCCTCCAATCTCCAACCGCTATCAATATCCTCGTCTTCATCCCACTGGTCCCGACGCTTATAAGATTTCCCTCGCGACCCACCATCCATAAGTAGCTGATCATCTACGTCATTGTCATCAGACGATGAGATGTACTCAACTGGGTACCTCCTTCTTCTTGAGATTTGAAGTATCTCGAAACTTGGCCTCCATGGATCCCTTGCTCTACCCTTCTTCTGAGTAGTAGTCAATTGTTTTGGCTTATACTCGTCTTCCTTCTTATCATCTTCGTTTCTCCCACTATCATCTCTACCCGTCCAAACCTCGTCCAACTCCTTTAATTTATCTGGTGGAACCAGACCCATCAATTGGTCCAGTAATCCCTTATCAACATGAAAAGTCCTCCCCTTTGGCGTCTCCTTCCATTCTTTTGACCCTATGTGGATGGCTCTTTGTTTGATTAATTATGGTACTTTTTCCTTACTGTTCTCTTCTGGTTGTTTCATCTTTTATTTTCCCGGTGAGGATGGTGGTGTGGTTGTTGCTTGGTTTGTTTCCCCTAGCGGTGGTGTTTGTTCTTTCCCGGAGTCTCCTTCTTTTGTCTTACTTGCGTCCCCATCAAAATCCAAGTTTCGAGGTGCGACACCTCTTCCTTTCATGGTTTGCTTGTTAAAAATCTAACGCCTTTTGCTCAAGGACTCGGTGTCCCTCTTTCCCACAGACGGCGCCACTTGATGCGACCAAGAATATTGGTGCCTCAAAAATAGAAAGTACTGACCTTGAATATATAGTTAGCGACCTGATCAGCCTTCCAAAAGCTCCTAGCGACCTAACTGATCCTTCCTGCAAAACAAAAGCTAATCCAAGGCGGTGGACGGCCCCGGCGTAGGCCCTTCGATGCTTAAGTCAGAAAGCGTTCAAGTGAGATGCGAGGGCTAAAACGTAGGATGTAAAATCAACTTAGAGAGAAAGGAATGAGGCCTGAGTCCTCTTTATATAGATGAGAGATGTGTTCTCAATCTAGGGTACCCATCTCCTATTAGAACTATAATTCTATAAACAACGACCGACTTAGAATTAGAATTCCTCCTGTATGCTAAGTTCCCATAGATGTAAGAACTCCCGCTAAATTACTGAAATATCCATGGGCTAATACCCATGTCCATAATTATAGTTCATCGGGACCCCATAAGATAGCCCATATTAGCTCGTCAAGGTCCAAAAACAATGAAGCCCAGCTCTTAACACCGAGCTACCACTTGGTGATGAGATGGTATAGTAGAGCTTCCCTCATAAGAGCTCACCACCTCACATAAGAGCTCGCCACTCTTATATGAGAGGTCGCCGCCCCCGAAAACAGCTTGCCCACCTTCTAGAGGACGATGTTGCTTACTAAATCTGTACAATACCTTCATGCTTGCCGACATGAATATTTGATATCGTATCAAGAGTTATGAAACTCGACATGAATTGCTGAGTCAAATTCGATGTGGGGTGGCTACGAGCTGAAGGGATTTCCTTCATCGTTGTTGTGCTTGAACCGACGGGTATGTATCTCTTGTAAACAGGTGTTACGAGTAATCTCGTTGGTCAATTTTAGGGTTTAATCTTGTACTAAATCTTAATTAACTCAATTGAAACCTAGATGAATATTACCCAACTATGAAAATCCATGAATTTTACCCACTATGCATATGTATATATAAATACCTTGTTGATGTTGGTGGTGGTGGTGGTTTTATTTGTTTTCAATGTTATGAGATATTCTTGTTCCTTGTAAACTAATATGAACACGTATAACAGATGATTGGCACCAAATCATTTAGTAGGATAATGTTTGTAATCTGTCTGTTCAAACAATATTGTTTATTATGTAGACAACTTTTATGTGTTTATGGACCTAACACTCGATCGTGTTTCATATAATTATACACATGGTTTTATAATATTTATTTCGTTATAATGACGAGCTCTTTATGAATTTTGTGGAAAAAAAATAGTGCAATGAGTAGGTCATATAGTTCAGACTTTCAGCGACAATCTCCCCTTGCGTATAAGTGCCCAACATGTCATCAAGATCTTCCTAACGTATATTATTATCGACCCGAAATGAGGTTTCAGACCGCAAAAATAAGAAGGAATATCGGTCGTCATTTTATTTATTATCCTAAGAGAGAGGTACTGATGCCATACTAAGTGAATGTGTTCTAGCATATCGATATTATAATCATTTACCCACATGTCTATGATTTTATTATATGTTCACAGGAAGGAAAATGTATTATGTTTATCTGGCTTGATCATCCACCTGAGGACCATACCATACATCCGAAACGAACAATTTCATGATCAACTCTACAAGCACACGCCAATGTCAAAAGTACAAAGAACGTTATAAAAAAGGCGGCCCGATCAAGTCTGATTTCATGGGTATTCACTTTGATTTTTTTCCTTCTATGGTTAACAAAGTAATGTCATGTATGGTGCATTGTTGAGTTGAAACTAATTATGTGTAGCAAGCATTTATCAATCATGATAGTGAAGTATGTATTACACAGACTCAATTTGATGTAGTAATTTTATCCAGAAAATTATATCGTTATAATACCTTCTGCATCTTTATTTAAACTACTGTTGATAGCTCATTTCAAAATTCTCTATCCTTCATCAAATATAATAATTGAATAGCTTATAATGTTCATTTCAAAAAAAAGGTATGGAGAAACGAGATCTTACCCAACCATGTCTGCAAATAAGACCTTTATGTCCAATCTGCTGCCAACTTTTTTGAAATATGTTAATATATTAGCCTAAGAAGTAGAGGAAATATATTCTCATACAAAAGTGTCCAAGCAGAACCGTACCAATGTCAGGGAATTTATTCTCTTACCCATTACATTCCAGATTTGTAGTTCTACATTTCATAGTCACTTAACACACCATAAAATGATTTAATATATAGCTACATGATTGTAAAGAGTGTCCTCCTTAATATTTGTAGAGGATGCTAGAAGAAAACGCACTAATAAGTTTTCATGCGATCATAGTACATCCCTTTCAGACATTAATCCATGGACAAGAAAAATCCAGAAGAAGGTTTTCTACACCGGAAGTTGGATTCGGAAGTCGATGAATGTTTTGTATACATACTTGTTGAGCAACACGCGTTAGGAAATTTTATAGCCAGGTCAACAAATTCTGAAGCCATTATAATAGCTATGAATGGTGTGAACGTGATGTGTTGATGGTCAATGTTGTCCCGGGGAATCCGAGCTCCAACCAAGAGCCCTTCGAGAGGATGCCGATCAGGGTATTGCAGAACTAGACTTGTAGGGTTCGCCGAGCAGAGCTCGTAATACAACGTCGAACAGGATGTTCGGGCTTCGTGCTAGGCACCCAGGCGACATTGCCGACCTCAGGCCCGTGCCTCCTAGCAGAGCTCGCGGCTCACTGCCAAGCTGGGCGCTCCACGCGGTATTGCGGACCTCAGACCCGCGCCGCCGAGCAGAGCTCGCGACTCACCGCCGAACAGGATGCGCAGGCTTCGCTGAAGGCGCCTATGCGGTGCCGCCGACCTCAAGCCTGCGTCGCCAAGCAGGGCTCGCGACTTGCCGCCCAGAGCCTCGCAAGCTCGGCACCACACCGAACTGATATCCGCCCCGAGAGCCGACCTCTCCGCGCACCTGTCGAGGCCCTGCGCCAGAGGTGCCGCCCAGAGCCTTGCCGAGTTGCTGAGCTCGGCACCACGCCGAGCAGACACTCGCCTCGGCGTCGACCTCTCCGCGCACCTGCCGAGGCCCCGCGACATAGGTGCCGCCCAGAGCCTTGCCGAGTTGCTGAGCTCGGCACCACGCCGAGCAGACACTCGCCTCGGCGTCGACCTCTCCGCGCACCTGCCGAGGCCCGCGCCAAAGGTGCCGCCCAGAGCCTTGCCGAGTTGCTGAGCTCGGCACCACGCCGAACTGATATCCGCCCCGAGAGCCGACCTCTCCGCGCACCCGCCGAGGCCCCGCGCCAAAGGTGCCGCCCAGAGCCTTGCTGAGCTGCTGAGCTCGGCACCACGCCGAGCAGACGCTCGCCTCGGCGTCAACCCCCCGTGTATCTGTCGAGTTCCCACGGAGGAGCCGAGCTGCCGAACACGAGTATCCCGCCGACCAGGACGAGCTCCCCCAAGGGGTACAACGTCTGGGTTATCTTGTCTCCCACTGGTCGACGGTCACAATGAGCCCAACTGTGAAATTCAACTAGTGAGACCGGATAGGCTCGGTTTGAGAAGCACCCGAGTACGGCTTTAAGTCGGCGGAAATGTCTGAGGTCGGTACTGAGGCGTTGGATTTGAGAAATAGATATTTTTGGAAGGACCAGTGAGAGAGTGCCAGGTGGTCTAATTAGGGTTTTGATGGAAAACTATAAATAGCCTCTCCAAGAGAGAGAGAAGGATCCCAATTTTTTTGGAGAGAGAAAAACATAAAAAGCTTTAGAGAGAGAAAGCTTGTATTTCAAGGGGAAGCACCTGTAAAAAAGGTCCGGCTAAGGCCGATCCGAACTGATTTTGAGGAATAAAAGTCAAGCACTTTTTCCACTCGTTTCTGTTATCTCATTGCTGTTCTTTTTACTATTTTTGGTTTTGTATTGGTTGTGTTACTCTTAACATAAACATGATGTATAATACTAACTTCAATTATGGATATTGTGTGAAGAAGGTCAAAAAACAATATAGACGGTTTCGAGTGTTTAAATGGATTCTCAGTATAAGTGGTGTAAGCCACAATATGTTCACGAACCAAGTTGTTTGTGAATAGTCCACATGAGACTACATTCTCACTGTTAGTGATTTCATGTTAGTTATATTCATTATAACTA
This sequence comes from Phtheirospermum japonicum, assembly GCA_014905375.1. Classification (NCBI taxonomy): domain Eukaryota; kingdom Viridiplantae; phylum Streptophyta; class Magnoliopsida; order Lamiales; family Orobanchaceae; genus Phtheirospermum; species Phtheirospermum japonicum. The sequence goes on from BMAC01000050.1 coordinate 1,399,156, forward strand.
TAAACATGATAATATTAATAATTTATTTTCTTTTTCAGAAGGATAAATTTGCTTGGGTGTATGTACACTCTGGGGATCCCGAGTCTTATGGATTGCAGGAACTGTTTGCACCTGAGAATTGAACGAAGATGTTGGACCTTGCTAATGAAAATGTTTTATAGGGACATTATTTAGTATTTTTCGGAACTGCTTATTTTTTATATTTAATAGTTTTTGTATCTTCCATGAAAAGTTCCTTTCCCTTTTTGAAAATACCTGAACACATATATAATACAACATATAATTACAAGGTTTTCTCATCCAAAAACATTAATAAAGAAAACTGAACCACATAAATATGTCAAATGGTGAATCCACTAAACAAGATTGTTCTTTTACGATGATCTATAGACCAAGGCCATCAATAAATGCTTCATTTCATTATTACAAGATGCGCATTCTGTTGGCCTATTCAAACTCGGCGAGACAAACACTGTGGTAATTGATTTTCAAAGACTTACTAAATATTGAAATGCGGCCGAAGATCAGTTCCACATACTACCTAAACAAGGTGGCCTTTCTCAAATTTCATTTTTGTGTTTTCCATTGGATCCTACACAAGCACGGAATACGTTACCTGGAGGAAATTTGAAAGAGATGAAGGCCCCAGGAAACTCTGGAAAGAAATTTAATGAGGTATTTTTATAGTTGCATTTTTACCCATTTTTGGTATACAAGAAAAAAACTATGAAAAGTAAGAGTGTAAATAAAGATGATAACAAACTATTCTTCCCAATAACATTTTTGTCATTTGTAGGCTGAACCATTTTCCATGGCGTATCGTGAATTTGGAGACCGAAATAGGAAAGAGTTGAAAACGATATTCCAGTGGTCTTCACAATCAATCGGTTCACTCTGGGGATGAAATCATTAACTGCAAGACAAGCCATCAACTATTTGCTCCTATAAACAATGTGTTTGACTGCCCACCTCTGCCCCAATCCAATAATTTCATAATTGTCATTGTGGGAGAGAGCATTTCATCCGGTTCGTTTTGGAAAAACTTGGAATATATTCTTGAGAATGATGATCTTATATCCGACAACTCTGTTAATTAGCCGCCTCCTTCTCCTAGGTCAACGACTATATCACGTATTTTAGGTACCGTGAACCTAGGTTCCCTAGCTCCAAGACCTCATTTTCTCAATTCATATCCATGCAAGGGTTTTAATAATGTAGAATGACGAGACAGTGACATGCCAATAATCCTCGCCAAAGTCTAATATTATTATGCGTTTATTATCCTATATTATGTCCAATTTTTAGATAGAAAAAGTCCTTGGCAATTTTTAGCATTGTGTCCATGGACTGTGTATTCCTATTTTTTAACATTTTATTATTCCACTTTCTAGATTATAACCCATCAGGCTAAGTAGGTGTATTGTTCATGTAAACATCTATGATTTTCCATCTTAAGTGTGTGTTAACACATGTATTAGTTGTAAAATATAGCAAGTTATATTTTCATGTGGACGATTCATCTTTTTCTTTTTTAATTCTTTTCCCAATCACCAATTTCTGACACAAATACACGAATGTAGACACCAGAAAACCAAAATGCCTCGAATCTGAAAGTTAAAATGTATGAAGCTTAAATAGTTACTTGATATTTCTATTTAACCAAAAAGCATTCAGATAGGAGCCTACTTTTACATGAAATTTGAGCACACATGAAAGCATAAAACACATACTGAAAGCGCAGAGCAATGACTTAGTACTTATAGTGACAACCTACACAAGTCAAAAACATATTGCTTATAAATACACAATGGTGAAAATTGGTTGCATTTGTTCGACAACCAAAGTAATCACACATCGGTGATTATAGAGTCTTCTTGTTCATTATTGTCTTCTATTGGTGACAGAGAAATTGGGTATCCCAAGCCACCGTCCACTTATGAACCATGCACAACCGGAATCTCATCGGCGTCCACTATGATTTACACATATTTTTCATTATTTTTGTATATATTTGGTTAGTGTTTTAGTTAGATTTGTTGTTAGTTTTGGTATAAGTTGGATAGACTGAGCATATTTTTGTATTTATGTATCTCTGACTCGTTTTACAGTGTTTTATGTTTATTTCAAGGATTTTGAAGTGTTTCAGTCTTAAGATGGACGAGTGTGGGCCCGAGAGTGGAGTTTCAAAGAAATTGAGGCTCGATTTGATGTATTACCTATGACACTGGGTATGTTGTCAACACTGGGTTACCCAATGTCAGCACATCCGGTCGGATGGACCTGACATCCGATCGGATTGCCTGATAGAAGACTCCTTCCGATCGGATTCTTCAGCCTATCCGGCCAGATGCAAGCGTTACAAACTCGAGATTTGAAAATATTTTCATTTACGAAAGGGTTTTTGAAGGCTACAAAAGACCAGGAAGAGAGGCTGAGATAACATCCATTATCCCTCATCTGGTTTGTGACAAACTAGGACGAGAACCACTTCTCGAACCTCTTGGGGATGACAACCCAAGAGTGTTCTTGAATCGTCTTTCATTCTATTTTCCTTTTTCCCAATTAAACTTTAGTTTTTTTAGTATCTAGTAGATTGTAGATGGTTGATCGCTTCCTGGATTTGTGGATGAAGGTTTCATACCCATTAGTTTAAAGCTCTTGTTTGATTGATGTCATTTCCCTTCGATAATTAGTAAGTTTCTAATTTATGTTTTCAATTATTTTAGTTCGTGCTCTGATTATATGATGTTGAGGTGTTTGATATGTTATTGGTGGCGATTAGTTTAATTGCAATTCTCGTAATCTTCGGTGCTTGATACTTAGAACTTATTTGATAATAGTAATTGTTACTTTCTCAATTGTTAATGTTGCTTTCTTTAATCTTTTAGTATTTATCGGATGTTCATTTTGCGTTATGGTAAATTATTGGATTGTTGATGATTGTTAGTTAGGATTTACGGGTTTAGTGCTTGGAATCATTTAAAACCATTGATTGCGATCGTCGGGTGTTTGATCTACATGTTGGGATTGACAAACCCAACTCATAGACTAAGTGTTCGATGAAATGCTAATTGATCGTGGAGACGATTCTAAGGCCCTAGACCCCCGTTTTATTAATCTTTTAAAAAGTTATCAATTTCATTTTAAAATTCGTTGTAAAAGCTTTTATAAACTTTAGTTAAGTTCTTGCATAGAGATTGACGCTCTCTTTGCAAGGTTAGTTTTAAATTGCTCATAGTATAAATCATCGTTTAGTTATTAAAATTCTCAAACTAAAACCCTTTTGTCCGCGTGTTTAGATTAGCTTTTTATCAATTTCTCGTTCGTAAAAACAAATATAAAAACTACCTTCGATTAGCCTTCCTCGAGAGAATCGACTCGAGTTAACTTGCCAATCTACAGTGACCCCGTTCTCCTGCGGGCGAACTTGCTTTTCAAAATGTAGACACACATTGTTTAACTTAGATTTAATTTTGAAAGACAAAAAGTTTGAATCACACTACATTTTCATCAATTTGAAGCCAGGATCTTCATCATTAAAAGAAACACCATCGATGTACAGCGGGTTATCCCAGCCACTTTCATCGCTAAAGTCAATTGAAGCCGCGTTTCCTGTTGCTTGCTATATTTAAACACTAAGTATTGGAATAGTTCTCTATATTCAAAGAAGGGATCCACTCCTCTCCCAACTCTTGCATGTTCTTGGGATTTATTTTCTCTCTCTCTATGTTTTTAGTTAATTTCTCTCTCTAATCTTTAGACTTAATTTTCAAGCTTTAGATCTTAGATCTAATTTCAAGCATTTTCTTTGGGTTTGTAAGCCTAAAAAGAATTCAAGTCATCACTTTGATTTTATTTTGGATTGCTATTTCATTCAAGTTTGTAATTCATTTACTTAATTCAACTAAGCTTTTCATTATTTTCTTCCTTGTTCTTCAACTTCTTGTTTGTTCTTCAATTTAATCATTTTGCCTTAGCTCTTAGACTTGTTGTTGGATCTTGTGAATTGGCTATGGAATCTAGGTGAGTGACACACCAAGATCATAGATCGAGTCTCGGATCATTTTTATTTGAGTATTTCATATGCTTTATATTTGTTTTTATTTTCATGCATGACTTTTCGTTAAATCCTAGATCTACTCTTTATTTCTTATTATTTTTGTAAAGATTTAAACTTTCACGACCCGAAGATGGGCCTAGAGAAGAACGTCCAAGATCTCTACCTCTCATCTAAAAAATTATTAAAATTTAAGTACAATTGAACCGGGATAAATAAATTATATAATTTCAAACTATATATGTATGTATCAGTTTTATAATTAACATGAATCGATACTTTCACTATCTAGGTTATCATAAAAATCATCTTCGTCAGTAAGTACTGAATGCATGCTAACTACTGTTAAAGAAAAAACACTCAAATCAACTCAAATAAATATGAATGACACCCAATACTTATGTATATTCACCACTAAATTAACCTGATTAACTTGGAGGTTTTGACAGCTTTGAGGACGAGTTGAACATTCTTTTATAATATGCCTAGGATTCTTATAGTAGTTGCAAGTTTTATTAGAACAGTTAGCAATATGCCCGTATTCCTTACAGCTAAAACATTTAACGTGGCGCATGTTTCTCCCTTGGCTTTTCCAACAAACTACATCATAACAACACTAAACTACTAGTATCTAATATATAATCATAGCGCTTTTGTTATAATAAAATAGCACTATTTGTAAATAAAAAGAGCCATGAGCCATCTCCCAATTACAACAAATATTAAATTACAAATTCGAAAATATTTTAAAACCATCATCATTTTTTAAATAAATTTGAAAACCATTATTAGAGTGACGAAACCTCCCGGCCGGCACCGTACACCACGTCATCACCGACGTCTTCCCAACTAATCACATTATAGTCGAATGGTAGCACATGGCCCTTATCCGCACTATGGTCAAAATAATAATTTTGAAAACAAAGCTTGACTAAAGCCTTCCGTCCAACATCATCATAACCATGACGACCTTACTCATTGGCTATACTGAAGAAGAGGTCAAGGTCTTCGTTGTTCTTGCAGAAAATCTTAGAAATAGCCAACCTGTCCTCGATGGATAGAAAGTGCATTTTCAGAAGCTCTTCAAAAATTTATTTACGTTGTCGCGTCGCGTCTTGCTGAAAGCCAATGCGTACTGCCAGAACTCCTAAGTGAGAATATGTTTTTTTGGCAAAAAAACGTCCATCAAATCCAAAAATTGCCCCACTGCTATGCCATCCTTTCTCTTCTCGTTTCTTTTCTTCCTTGACGCGGAGCTACTTTCACAATGATTATTTGAACTAGTGCCACCCCCAAGTCCATGATAAGGTTAGGTACCATCATTTGCCTTTTCACCAGCGAGCCCTTCATTTACAACGTCTACGAGTCCTTGAGCATTCTCACCCATTGCACCGTCCTTCCCAAAAATCCCAACCCAATCCTTGAAGAAGGGCTAATACTTGTTCCTCAGTTGTTTGGCGTTTGGATCAAGCTACAATTAGAAATTATAGAATCATTATTTTGATTAGGAAACCCTAGATGGTAAATAACTATTTTCACATAAATATCCAACAACATAATGTTTATAGAAATAAAAACCTTAACATGGTCATCCCATATGGTCTCGTAACTCAATGTTATCATGTTTGATACATCATTCCAACCTAAACCAGATCGACTTTGCATTAATGAGAGAGAATAGTAGTAGTTCTTCCAAACATGTATCTTGGATGTAATATGCGGCTCCGCCCTGATATCAGTACCTGGTAGAGGTTGGATCATGTGCTGCTGCAACACATGAGCATACCCAGACCTGATACCATTTTTGTCTTTCTAGACTTTTACAATAAGATCTTTGAGACCATGAACCAATATTGTTTCCTCATGTAGTGTCCACACCCGTCCGTTAGAATGACCCCCAACAGATTTGACGATGCTTGCCTGTGACTCCATGCTATCTTACTAAAAAGCAAAAGGCATCTCAATTGACATATAGATAGCATGCAGCGTCCGCACAAGCATACTCATATTTGAGAGAATTATTGAGACATTTTATGCAGTGAATAACAAACATATCAGTGATCATCAAATGAACTTTAAGCATAAGTCAAGTTTAAGCAAAGAATAACAAACAACCTTCATGGGTAATCCCTAAAGTAACATGAAATTATAATTCCATAACATTTCTAAGGCCTCGTTCATAAATAACAAACATACGCACATTATAAACGAAGCCACTCGTTATACATAGACATTGCTAAATTGTCTCTCCAGTTTGTCCACTCCTGGGATGGCTCTACTTGGTCAATGTAGTCATCAGAAATTTGGTCTGCATTGCCATCACGGCAGCGAATTCACCTACATCATGATCCATAGGGTCAACCGCCACTGTTGAATGAATAAGATTATGAATCGGAGAACACGCCATAATCATTTTATTTTGATCCTTTATTGAATAAAATGCAGGACTATGTAGGACTGCCCAATGAAACTTCAAGATGCCAAATGACCTTTCAATCGCGTTACGAGTCTTTGCATGATGCAAGTTAAATAATTCTTTGTAATTCTTAATCCCTCTAGCACCCGTAGACCACTCGTCTAAATGATATCTTACCCCTCTGTAAGGCGTTAGAAAACCAGGACCATTAGTGTAGCCACAATCACAAAGGTAATATTTCCCTGTTAGATTTAAGAAATTGTGTGAGATGCTTTGAATGGGGGTAACTAGTTTAAAAAGGTACCGACATGTTTAAATTTTATTTGAGTGTGTGGATAGATGGAGTCGCTTGAAGTTACCAGCAGGTGCACGTAATCCATTCCGCCTAGTAATAGCATCACGCAATACATGATTATCAGCAGCTGATCCCTCCCAACCACTTAGAATAAATATATAATTTGGAATTCGATCACAAACGCCAAGCACGTTCACAAAAACATCACCCCTTTGGTTTCGATATCTAGGTTTTTATTTTACAGACCCAAACCCCGACGTATGTCCCATCTAACACGCCTAAGCAGTCCTATGAAAACACACAATTCTCAAATCTCCACCTGTAACTATGAATGAAATTCACATATAATAAAAATTTGTTGTGATTTTTTCTTTCATGAATGGACAATAATATTATAGGCATTTACCTTAAACCATTTCCATTTGCCATCCATGCACGTGTCATCAATTGGAGTAGACTGAACCGCTAATACGGGATAGAGTCTTAAGACATCATATAGTACACGTTTGAAGTGCTTACTAATAATGCACCCAGACCTTTTAATATCAAACTTCAAAACACTGTTCTTTTTATGATGGGCCAACACACTTAGGAAAACTGCAACTTGTTCACTCAACAACATGCTTCAGGTCTGGACTAGACCACCAACGTGCTCTAGTAAATAACAGAACCTAACCAAGGCATTTATATCCATTCATAGTTGTTCAATACAATCCTTATCATTGATATTGATTAGTTCCGCATGTGCTTAATCCGATCAGGTAATTTATCGGTCAAACGATATCTTACACGTGCATGTTCTTTGTAACTACGTTGGTGAGGAACACCCACGATATATGTTTCGTAAATATTATGTATTAGATTCATTACTTCCTCAATTATAAGAACTATTTCGACACCTGCCTCACCACAATACATCAGTGCTTTTCAAGGTAGTACACTGTTAAATAAAGATAGAGCTAAACCACTAATAACAAGGAAGGAGTGGGAAGAAGGTAGATGTATCCAGATACTGAAATTAAATAACTAAGGCCAAAAGGGGGTGGGGCTTAAAATACCTACAACTTTTGCATTAGAACTCCTTCTTATCCTAAATTCAGAACTACAATTCTAACATCACACAAACCACGTAGCCGAAAAATACAAAATGAGAATAATTAGCCAATCATGTAATTAAACAATGATTCACCGCCTGCATATCATTTGTAAATTGAAAGACTCTCAAGAGCAGCTCTAACATAATAACAATCAAAAGACATAAACACAACATACAAATCTTGTACTAAAAAATGTAAAAAATTAAAAATTGGTAAGAAACACTTTTTTGGGTAGAAGATTTTAAGAAAATCAAACACTTCGCAGTTCAGTTTAGAAACCCCAATCATAGAAATATTCAAACTTCCTATTTTTATGTATAGATTTCACAACTTACCTTTTACAACACTCCAACTCAAAAATCGCACTGCAATCGCAATCAGGTTAGCATCCACAAGAGTGCATTGCAAAATGTCGGCAGATAAATTCAGTAACAAGTGAAAGAAAAGTCTTTAATAACATAATAGATTTAACGTTGAATCAATGAACAATTTCGCCCGATCCAGGAATTTTATTTACTGAGAAGAATTTACAATCAATGAAGAATTGAGGAAGGCACGGACTCACCTCTTACCATCAGATATGCGCCACTAGGGTTTGGATTTGCAATATCTCTCTCTATTTATAGTGTTACCATTGTGATTTCATGTTGTTCCAGGGCCATTTTTGACAAAATCACATACCTTTTTGAGGGCGAAATGGTAAAATTAATCTGCCACCCAATTTGAGATAAAAGAGTCCGATCTCATATAGTGGGATAGGTTAATCATCGGCTCATTTGATACACGAGCCTTGATATGAATCCCTAGCCCTAATCAGTAAAAGTAAACGTGTGATATTGTAAGATATCCCACAATATCATATCACATCCCTGCAAGTGAACATGGCCTACGTATTTTACTGTAGATTGATGGCGATGCACTACTATTGTAGATTGATGGCGATGAACTACTAGGGGGTGTTTGCAAACACTTTTGCTTTTAAAAGAGAAGCAAATTGGGAAGTAGGAATTAATGTTTCCAAAAAATGATTTTTTAAATTATTTTTTCTTTTTATAACTTAAACCGTAGAACCACTTTTTTAAAGAAAAAAAAGGAAAAAAATTAGTGACTGCAAACACTCCCAAAGTCATTATCATAATTGAATCCCATATAAGTTACGAAGTTGTATGATTAGGTGACTCAAAATTATACGTCAAGCTCTTTATTGTTTTTCAATAATAGATTACAACCAAGTTTTATTGAATATTTTGGCGAGCATTCGATTTCGATTGGATATTGGATCTCCTTTTTTATTGTTTCTCAATAATAGATTAGGACCAAGTTTTGTTGAATATTTGGCGAGCATTCGATTTCGATTGGATATTGGATCTCCTTTTTTTTTCCGTTTCGTTTTATTTGACTGGAGATTAAAAATAAATAGGGAGATAAAATTTTAGTGATCATATTTAATTTGTATGTTTCGAGTAAGTGATTGGATATAAAATTATTTAGTCGAAAAAGTTTAAATTGACTTACATAAAAATATTTGTGGGTGATTAATGATAGGCAAGAAGAGAGTGAGAAAATAAAAGAGAGAAAATGACATAGAAGTTTTTTAGAATAAGTTGAATTATATTTTATGCAATGTTTTAAAAACCGGACCGGTGAATGAACCGATCTCCCCACCAGTTCATGGTTCAACCGGTCGGACCGGTTCAACTGCCGGACCAACCGGTATTAATAAAAACATAATATTTTTAATTATATAGTATGAAATACTATGTAATGTATTAATATAAATATTGATTTGATTCGTATTTGAAAAAAATAATTAATTTATTATATATACATGCTTAAATTATTTATACTCTATTAAATATATTAATGTAATTTTTTGTTATGTAGTATATAGTCATAGACCACTATATTAATTATTAGTCTAGATTATTAAGAGAGATAAAAATAGAAAAATAGAATTGACCGAAAATAATTTATATTTTTTGATATCGCTTAATTGAGTTTCATGAATCATTAATATAATTATGCCAATTTAGTTGAATCATACACATTATTTTGCACATAAAAATTAGTTTAACCGATTTAACCGCTAAAACAATTTTATAGGTGTGATCAGACCGGATCAATGGCCAGTTCCCAATTTAATCGGTTGCCGGTCCGATTTTTAAATCATTGATTTTATGTAAATAGGATAAAAAAAAATTATAAATTATAATCAGTCGGTATTTTGCTTTTTCGCCGGCGAGGGAAAAACATTTCCAAATCGTGCCCTACTCTTCAATATAGGGGTTATTGAAACAATCTCAATATAGTCATGAAAATGTTGACTAAAATAACAAGTTTTAACCTCTAGGTCACACTATTGCCTAGCATTCATAATTGAACTCCACGAGTCATACATAGAGATAACAAAACTACCCTTGAGAATTATCCTAATTACGAAAATAAATAAATAAGTAAAATAAAATAAAAATAATAACGCCTTCACTTTTACAATTACAATTACCCTAATTAACATTGTTTCTCTTTTACAAATTACACACTAAAAAAAGGGCTAATCTTTACATAAATTCAAACGTCAAAGTCAAGGAAACGCCTTAACTTTTATAGTTACAAAAACAACCATTACCATTTATTTCTCTTTTACAAATTAAACCCTCATAGAAGGACTATTTGTGACAAATTCAAACCACCAAGTCAAGGATGCGTTTATAACACTTAAAGGAGACACTAATAATTATGAAAGGGAGCCAAAAAAACATTGTAATTAAACTAAACCTCGATAGATTTTGTAATTAACCTTGTGCATACGGTGAAGTTTGACCTAACTGCAAAAAAGCCCAGCTAAGTTTCAAAATTACAAAATACCCCTAATACATAATTCAATGGCAAAACTAAGGAGCTAACTGTAATATTTTTATAAATACAAAAGTGGGTTTGATTTTTCTTATGAGGAGAATGTAAGGCAATAAAACCTCAGGGGTAGTTTTCGTAATTTTGAAAGTTAATTGGGTTTTTCTGTAAATAGGTGAAACTTCAAGTGCTTAATTGTAATCAACTTATCATACATATATAAAGCTCCAAAATATTTACTAGTATTCATCACTTCCCCATTTTTTTTCCTTTGATAAGGGACAAATGAGAAGGAACTTGTGAACGTCAATACTATAATATCAACAAGTCACACAAGAAAGCCCGTTTCCAAACATTCCCAACACAGTTCACGAGGGTGTAGTAACACATCATAAAAACAAAATGAGAGAATCACGAATCATCCGAAAGAGTCGACAAGAGAAAGCTTTTTCGAGGCGCTCCCCATGCAACTTACATCTTAAAACACAATATAAAACTATAAATCGGCATATAATATGATTGGTCAGTCAATTGGACTTTTGCTAGAAATAGGTTCCTTCGGGAGGCTGGACCAGCTTACGGTTATGGGGTGCGGCCATCTCTTTCTTCAGCTGCGTCAGAATGTCCTCCATCGTGTACTCTCGCTGCCAATTCGCTAGAAGCCCAAACTTTTTCGGTTCCACCTACACCATACACACCATATATCAATCCTTACAAGTATCTCCATCTCATTATTACAAAACAACTACCCCTGAGGTTCAGCCTAATTACCCAAAAAAGTCCCCTTAAAGTAGTTTTTGTAACCAACCCAAACAATAATAATAAAAATAACAACGATATAAATGGCATCTTTACTGGGAAAGTGTTCAGTGGCTGGCTACAATAGGGTGGTGGTGGTGGGGAAGTTTAGGGTAATAAAATGATTATTTACATCTAAAATTATGGGGGAAAGGAGATAATTACACTGCCCCTAAGGTAGGGGCAGCGTAATTATAAAAAACTCCGGTCATCTTTCAAATTTTACAGATAACCCCTTGAGATGTGCATGTACCTAATAAATATACCCTCGCCCAGGGGCGGAGCTAGACAATATTAATTGAGGGGGCTAATAGAAGGGAAAAAAAATTGGGGAACTAGCAGTGTTTGAGGAAAGTCTACAGTAGAAGTTGAGTATCAAACCTAGGGTTAACTGATAACGCACTAATTATTTATGTCGGGCACACACATAGATCACTAGGATCCTTTGTAATTAGGCTAGACCTCAAATGTGATTCTTATAATTAACCCAAATAATTATAACAGAATAACAGTAAATGACATCTTTACTAAAAACATGCTCACGGTGCGAGGGCTAAATGGAATTGATTTGATCGATATAGTTGAAACAATAGAAGTATGCTCATCGAAGTGAAATTGATTTGATCGGTTCAATTATTTTAAAAATAAACTTCTAAATTATGTGAAATTCAATACCAGACAATGCTACAATGGCTCCTCCTGAATAAAATTAACAATTAAACTTAACCTTGAGTTCATTGTATTTATTCATACCACTCCAGTTTCATGGTTTACGCAAGCCATGTTAACCCGGGAATGGAATCGAACACTGGGAGGCTTCTCCGGATAATCTTTGTCACAAAATAGCTTCAACTGATATATGCGCCCTTCGTGTACAGACTGATAGCAAAAACAAAAAATGCACTTCAGTTATTTGTTCTACTAAAGAGTTACATCAAAAAGATCATTGATAATATTCAAAGGCGTGAAAATATTCCTAATATATAATATTGCCCAGAAAATAACATCAAGCACATATCTATTTTTTTTAATGGTATAGGCAGAAAAAGATGCTCACATTGTGGGGTCCTATGATGGTGCCAGTCCACGATCGCATGTAAATATCATCACCATCGTCCATTCCATAGCTCACAGTGCCATCACCGATTCCCTTTTCTCCACGTTCAAGCTCCTCGAGCAATCTGAAATTTCGAGGGACTGCAAAAAGAATAAGACTTGAGAAATGAGATGCTATATATTAATCAAGTAACCCAACGCTATCAAGGCTATGAGTCCATTTTCAGAAACAGAAGTATAAAATCATAAAATTAAAATATACATATCATGAAATTAGTTCAACTCAACTTGGGTTATCAATTAAAAACTCAAAATATCTCAAATATTATGAATGTCTTAAATGCCAAATTCACAAAACACTTGATTCAATTAATATACAAATCAGTATAATATCCTCCATTTTTTGGCCAATTAACAAACGCCTGACTCAACCACAAAACATCAAATGCTATGGCAACACGTAAAAAAAATTATCATAATTATTCAATCACAATGGAAAACTCAGATGCTCAATTAATAACACTACTTAAACACATATAAGAACAATAAACTCATCAAGATCCAGCACTTTGAATATTTTACCAATCATATTTCAAATATAAGAAAACCCAGCGACCCATGAGCAGATTAACCGCAGAAATCGATAAAATAATTCGCCGACAGAAAAATGATAACATCAAAAAAAACAAAAAAACGATAAGATAGTATAATATTTACCCACAACACTGGATCCTCCTGAGCCAAGAGTCATGGTGAAAAAATTACGCGAATTGAGTTTGAGAGTAGAGATCGAATTTATTAGAAGAGAGAGAAAGAGGTTTTGGGAGTCAAGAGAATCTGGTGAAGATGAACGCGAGGTTGAGAAGAAGGGCTTAAAAGGGTTTGAGAGAAAAGGGAAATATATAATAATAGAGTACGAATAAAATAATTGAAGCTCTGAGCGTGAGGGCTACAGTACAAAAAATGTCATTAATAATTTACTTTATTTTTCTTGAAAATGTAAAAAAGAAGAACAAAAAATTCACTGTCGATGTCTATACAAACCCATTTTTATATTTTTTTAATTCACATTGTCACATTTGTGCTCTTTTATGAGTTTTTGTTAAATAGATAAATAGCCAACTCGAGAAAATAATATGCATATGCATAGATTTCAATAAACACTAAAATGAATTTAGGTGTATGTGAATAAATTACCTTTATGCATTTTGATTAATAATATGAAATTTCATAAATTTGATTACCATCTTAAGTAGTATGTTATGCATACATTGCATGACCAATTTTATAATCGCGTGAAAAATCTGAATATTATTATTTTTTTAATGAATTAGAACAACTAACTAATTAATTACTAGTTAAAATATGACAGTTTTATCAATATTGTATTTTTAATTTAAGAAAATATTGTAAATTGAAGAAGTGTCTTTTATGTTAAATCTTTGTACGTATCTTATATTTGACAAATGTCGCTATTTGAATAAAGACTTAATTTTAGATTAGGCCTGTTTGTTTGGGGTTAGAGACTCCATGCCGACGTCGGACTGTAACGCGTCAAAGGCATTAGAAATCGTCAAAGGAGGCTCGGTAGGCTTGGAAGTCAAACGGGAGTCCATACGGGTACGGACCCTGTGCTCCCGAGAGTCATGGCGGCGGCGGCGTCTGGTGTTAACCGTATGTCAATCATCCTTGTTACTGTTCTGAGCTGCGTGAGGCCTGTAAGAAGGACAAGAACCAGCAAGATGTCCAACCGCTTTACAAGAAGAGTAGAAATCTGGTAGGTTCTCATAGCCAATGGAGACATACCCGCAATATCATTTACGTTCAATCATCACAGTCTCATGCAAGGTATTCTCAAGGTTAAACTCAACCAACACACGAACGAAATGGCCAACCGTGCCATTAATAGAGTGCTCATCAATACGTAAAGGAGTGTCAACAACCCTAACGATATTAAAGATAAAGGAGCGGTCCCAATATTCAATAGGTAATTCATAAATACGAATCCAGACTCGTGGTGAAGCCGAGGGGATTTTGTATGGATTGAAGTCTGTTGTCCAAGGAAATAGCCGAATGGAACTAGTGCCGAGCTTCCAAGAGGTTTTGGCTAACGCACGTGCCCTGTCGTCGGCAGCGGAAAATGAGATGCTGAAAAAACTTTTGCCCAGGGGGACAAAGATCCAAGGTCCGGTGATCTTCCACGTGGCTTTCAAAGTGTCTTTAATAGCGTCGACCAAAAGGGATTTCAATCCCTTGGGTTAAAGGAGACGGTCAATAAGAGAATCCCGTAGAAAAGAGATACGATTTTGGTAACGGTCTTCGTCGATGGTGACCGAGAAATAATATCCTTTTTGGTCGAAGGCACTCCAGTGGAGAAGTCAACCAGGGGCGGACTCGGTGGGATGGGAGCGGACCGGGCAGTCGGGCCCAGGAGAATCCAAAAAGGTGGGGCCCCGTTACTAAGAAAAGAGTCGAGCTTGGGTAAGGAAGCCCGCTGGGTTGAAGGGGGGTGGCGGCAGTTGGGCTTGGGCAGGGTACTGGGTTTTGGGCCGAGAATTAGCCCAGGCCACCAGGGAATGGGGCAAAAAGGATTGAGAAAGGGTGGAATTCGGCTGAGGGCCTCGAGATTGAAAATTGGGATGCGAGCAGCCTGACTCGCATCGACATCGACTCTCGGCACGCGTCGTTCGACGCTCCGGCAGTTTGAGCAGTTATTTCGGGAAAATCTATAAAAGGCCGGTGGTTTCTTCTTTTTCAGGAGTGCTGGAACTTGGGGGAAGGTTCAGAATAATGCAGAGAACCCTCGGTTCTTGCCACCTTTCAATTCATGCAAAATTAGCATTTTTAGTTCGTAGTTTCGTCGTTCCTATTTCCGTTCGTCATTCAAGTCATTCCTCATCGATGAAGACTCGTTCGATGGCTACTACTTTCCTAGATAATAAGTTTTCTGCACTTCTATTAATTGCTCTTATAGTATAGCTTTGATTTTCATTGTATTTTGATGTTGTACTTTGGTAGCGTGGTTTAGTATAATCCTTTTACCGTTTCTCTCGTTGTTAATTTATGTTTATTCGCTTTAGTTGTTTAGTTGTGATTTCTCGTTAAATTAGTTGTTCATTTTTAATGTCGATCATGTTCTTGCTTTTGTTGATGCGATTGAATATGTTAAGGCTTGTTGGCTAGAATTTACCGTTCTAGTGCCTAGGGTCATTTAGAACCATCGGGATAAACAACCCTGATCGTGGAGATGATTTTATGCACTAGAATCCTCGTTTTCATAGTCGTTTTTAAAGCTTTCAATTTTATTGCTCGTAGATGTTAGAAAACCTCAAACCATATTTGATCGCGTGTTTAGTTTAGTTTTTTATTTCGTTTATATGTTTGTAAAATCAAATACAGGAATAACTTCCGATTAGTCTTACTCGTGATTCGACTCGAGTCCAACTTACCGCCTACAGCTACTCCGTTCTCTTGCAGACGAGCTTTTTATTTTTAAATAAAAAGTAGGTATAAGAAGTTTGATTCAAACACTAGTATTGAAAAATACAAACCACGTCGAAAAGAGTTTGACCCTAACTTGTTTATATTCATTGCAAATCAAATAATAAGTGAAAACTATCTGAATGACTCAATACCATGCATGGAGTGTAAACCTTAGTCCCAATGTTAGTTCCTCGCAGAATTCTCACTTCCATAATGCGACTTCCAAGTAGGGTAATGATTTGTACTTTTTTGTATGCATTTTTGTTACCTTTTTTTATTGTGTTTGCATGTATTTTGCTTGCATTTATGGGTATTAGGATTCGTTTTAGCATATTTTGTTAGTTTTAGGTTTTGTAGTGTTTTCTTTGTTTTTAGTAGTTTTTCTTATATTTTCTTAGTTTTTTTTATTAGTTTTTGTTTTGAATGTCAACTTTGGTCAAAGTGGGTCCACGACGAGGTCGAAAGATGATTCAAACCCAAGACACTCATTTCCAACCCACGACATATCTTTGGTTCGAGGATCGACCGGAAATGATGAGAAATGTGGCCATTTTCATTGTCACCTCATGCATTCGCTCGGTGGATGTCTCAGTTGTCGTAATACAAGCATAACTCCAAAACCACTTGTGCCATTTGTCTCCACCTTATATCATTGGAAAGCTGAGAGAAATTTCTAAAACTCTTGTGTTACAACAATCCCAAGTTCTGAGTCTAAGAATGGTAAAAAGCATCTTTAAGTGGAGACAGTTCACCGTGGCCTCGCTTGTGGCAGGTTTTGGTTCGGAGCCCATAAATATCGGAGGAAAATTCTAAATGACACAAATCAAATTCCAAATGAATGCCAAGAGGAAGGGCTAGATTTCATATGAAGACATTGATGGCTGATTCCGTATTTTTATCAGTCGATACTGCTCGGCAGAAGCTGATGCGTTTGAACAAGGCAGTCGATCGACTGCACTTCCATTCGATCGACTGAAACGCTGAGGATGTGAGATTTTGGCCGAAAAAAAGACCATTTTGACCCTTATCTATCCATATATGACTCTCACTCATTATCCCTAAAAAAACAACTCTCCTTGGTGGTTTTGGACCTAATTCCATCTCCTCCAAGCACTTCCTTTCTCTTGCAATATAAAAAACCCTAGCTTAATCCTTAGCCTATGTAGTTTAGTTAGCTTAGTAGTTAGTTTAGTTAGGTTAGTTTTAGTTGGCAAGTGTTAGAGAGGGTGACAATCTCCTATACTTGTTGCTCCTTGTTGTATTGAAGATTTGGATTTGCTCTTGTGGATGTAATCTAGTTTTGAAGCTTTGGTGTTCAATTCAAGTTGGTAGTGTTTCTTCCCTTACTTTCTTGTGTTGCTATTGTTGTTGTTGTTCTTGTTAGGTTAAAATCTTTATGTTGGTTATTTGGTTTTAGATTATGTTGTCTTTCTTAACATTTCAATTCTTGAGTGTTTGGTTATGTTGCTTTTGTTGTTTTTCTCTTTTTGCAAACTCCATTGATGRATCCCTCTTTCAAGCTTTTTACTCTTTTTAGCTYAGCACACTTTAGGTAGATAAAAGCCAAATGGGACTTTCTTCTTTGGTAAACTTGACTTTCTTTTAATTGAATGCTTTTGTCCACTTTCAATTCCAAGCTTTTGATTTCCCTCCTTTTTCCTTTTTCAATTTGCAAGCCTTCTTAGTTTAATAGATTTTAATTTATGTAAGGTTTTAATTATTTTTAATTAATGTCATTAAGATTTAATCACTTTCAAGCAAGCTTTAATTCGTATTTGATGCAATTAGTTTAGAAATTACGGGTTTAGGGTTTAGGTTCGTTTAGAACCATTAATTGGGTTTTGTTGAGGCTCGGGATTGACGACCCCAATACTTGTCGACATTTGGGATTGACAACCACGAATTGTAGAGTAAGTGCTCGGCGAAAACTGATTGATCGTGGAGACGAACCGAACACCCTAAACCCTCATTTTCATTATTTTTATTTCAATCATTTTTAATTAAAGTCTCCTTTTAAATTCAAACTTTGGCATAAACATCAAAATCCACTCAATGATTAATGCTTTCTTAGGAGTAGATTAGTTTAATTTAGATTAACAAGAGAGTAAGTAAGAATACCGACCGCCGATAATATCTATCCTCGAAAGACACGACTCGGGGAAACTTACCGCTCTACAATCGACTCCGTACTATTGCGGAGATGATTTCTTAGAGTGCTAAGAAATCTTCGATCAAATTTTGGCTCCGTTGCCGGGGATATATTAACGGCGCCAAAATTTGATCGAAGATTTCTTAACGGCGCCAAAATTTGATCGAAGATTTCTTAGCACTCTAAGAAATCGTCTCCGCAATAGTACAGAGTCGATTGTAGAGCGGTAAGTTTTTCCGAGTCGTGTCTCTCGAGGATAGATATTATCGGCGGTGGGTGTTCTTACTTACTCTCTTGTTAATCTAAATTAAACTAATCTACTCCTAAGAAAGCATAATCATTGAGTGGATTTTGATGTTTATGCTAAAACTTGAATTTAAAAGGAGCCTTTAATTAAAAATAATTAAAATAAAAATAATGAAAATGAGGGTTTAGGGTGTTCAGTTCGTCTCCACGATCAATCAATTTTCGCCGAGCACTTAATCTACAATTCGTGGTTGTCAATCCCAAATGTCGACAAGTATTGGGGTCGTCAATCCCGAGCCTCAACAAAACCTAATTAATGGTTCTAAACGAACCTAAACCCTAAACCCGTAATTTCTAAACTAATTGCATCAAATACGAATTAAAGCTTGCTTGAAAGTGATTAAATCTTAATGACATTAATTAAAAATAATTAAAACCTTACATAAATTAAAATCTATTAAACTAAGAAGGCTTGCAAATTGAAAAAGGAAAAAGGAGGGAAATCAAAAGCTTGGAATTGAAAGTGGACAAAAGCATTCAATTAAAAGAAAGTCAAGTTTACCAAAGAAGAAAGTCCCATTTGGCTTTTATCTACCTAAAGTGTGCTCAGCTAAAAAGAGTAAAAAGCTTGAAAGAGGGATGCATCAATGGAGTTTGCAAAAAGAGAAAAACAACAAAAGCAACATAACCAAACACTCAAGAATTGAAATGTTAAGAAAGACAACATAATCTAAAACCAAATAACCAACATAAAGATTTTAACCTAACAAGAACAACAACAACAATAGCAACACAAGAAAGTAAGGGAAGAAACACTACCAACTTGAATTGAACACCAAAGCTTCAAAACTAGATTACATCCACAAGAGCAAATCCAAATCTTCAATACAACAAGGAGCAACAAGTATAGGAGATTCTCACCCTCTCTAACACTTGCCAACTAAAACTAACCTAACTACTAAGCTAACTAAACTACATAAGCTAAGGATTAAGCTAGGGTTTTATATTGCAAGAGAAAGGAAGTGCTTGGAGGAGATGGAACTAGGTCCAAAACCACTAAGGAGAGTTTTTTTTTTGTTGTTGTTGTGGATCATGGGTGGGAATCATATATGGGTAGATAAGGGTCAAAATGGTCTTTTCTTTCCGCCAAAATCAGGTAACAACAAACCTCATTCCATTTTATATTTATATAAAATGACAAATAATAAAATTAAGAAAATATAGTATGGTTGCATAATCAACTAATTGATAATCAGCTTGTTAGGTGGAATAGTATGTACCTTCTATACTAAGATTTCTACGTTGTTGTTGTAGGATGTCTTCTGCAAGGAATTTTCAAATATTTTCAAACACATATTCTTGTCCTGAAATACTTTTCGATAGTAGCAACGACGTGGAAACAATATCATTCTTGTCGAAGTATAAAATTTTCAACTATTTATGGCTCTTAACAATCAATATTGTGAAATAAAGATGACTTGTGCGTTACATGGGAGTAATAAAATGACACCTTTAAAAGTTTTGTGATAGTTATTAAAATAAAAAAAAGCTTGAAGCACGGGTAATTCAGAAAAAAAAAGTCTGAATGTTGTATTTTCAACTTGTATGATAGCATACCAGTGTCTCGTACAAATATAATTGTCGTTTAAGTACTGGTATCATTCTATTTATATTTACATTGTTCTTCATAAATAAATAATTTTTTAGTGTATTTATACGTGCAATGCATGAAATTCGTTGTTAAGTAAAGCAAAATACATTGAATGTGAACAAAAAGAAATGAGGTTGCAAGATCATTAACGACCCCTTACGGGATATCAAGTTCTTATTTTAGAAGCTTAATAGTCATTCAAGAGATGAGAATTATAGTTGAACATGGATCCAGGGTAGGACCAGATAAGTCGAGCATCAATAATCACTCCTCAAATTAATTTTTATGCTACACGGCCAATTTAGCTCATCATCCATTGTGTTTTGTGGCACACTCCCAAAACTTAAGGTAGGACGAGGGCACGACACAACAGGTTGTGACCATCAATCTAAAACTTAATTTAAAATAGCCTTTTCATTCGGGCAATCTTATCTTGGTAATCTCAATTTAAATTAAAATTCCAAGTGCAATATGATCTTGATAGATACAAATATATATTTGAATAGAAAGTTGTCTCAATTACTAATCGATGTTCTCTTCTCGCGGCGGGAAATATAACTAAGTCAGTAAAACAAGCCTAATCTAACAAATACAAAATCCTCATATTACATGTTGTATCAAATAATAATGTACAATGTACATCTCCAGTAGTGAAGTTAAGACTTATTCCAATTACGCCTGTATAATACTACTTTTTTCAGGTTCTAGCGTTATCTCTAATCAACTCATATCTGGTGGGGGTAGTTTAAAAAAAAAAAGAAACAGGTGGGGTGAGATGAAAATTCTCAGTGAGTGGGTGAGTGCAGGTGTGCCTTGCGTTTTAATGATTTTTTCTTAATTTTTTGCTCGTCAAATGTTCGTTTGAAATAGTATTGCATGCAAAATAAAAGCTCATTTATTTTTTTATTTGGCGAATCACGTATTCGAATACTATGATGCATACCAAATAAAATTTACAATTATATTATACTCTTTTTGTTGTGATGAAGTAATACTGGAACTCACAATGTACATGTTGAGAAAAAATGGTATTTCGATCCCCGTGCACCAACCTTCAAGATTCCAAGTAATTAACTCAATGGATGTCTAGGGTTCATTATATAACAAATAGTTGGATACCCGAAAGTTATTTCAAATACATGGAGGATACCCGAAGGTTATCCTATAACACTCGGTGGATGCCAGGAGATCATTTTGTAATAGTTGGTGGATTCCCAAAGGTCATCCTATAACACTCGGTGGATACCCGAAGGTCTATCTGTTAAATCATAGCCGCGTTGATCACACGTAGGCATGTATGTTCTACCTTATCGCTCCACACACATATAACCGAAGTTCGTTGACCGAAGACTAAACCCCTTATTGCTCCCACTGGCACACTCTTCTCATGGCTCGCGAAGCCTGCATAAATTATATCCGTGAAATATTGCCTTACTACAACTCACTTCTTTGGACACTCCATCCTCAAATAGTGAGAGAGAGCCTAGGGCATCGTAAGAAGACCGCAGACCGACTTGCTCGATCAAAATCCAATCACACGACGAAAACACCAGGGCCCGACTCAACCACCCAAGGTCTTTACACTTCAATCATTCAAGACCGGAGATAAACAAACTTGAGCTTAAAGAAGTAGTTCAATCATTCATGATAAGCACACACGATAGTGTTTGGTATGTGAAATTTATGACATTTATGTTAATTGAGGTTTTTATTTAAATGATTCAATTTTTCAAGTACCTCTCACTATCTCTTGAGAATCGAAGATTCTGTAAGTAACTTTATTTTTAACATATAAAATAAAGTTTTGATCGGCACAACGAGTCTATTAAAATAAATATTTTTTTGGAATTTTAGTGAAATTCATGGGACACTCAAATAACATTAAATTCCTCCACCCTTAATAAAATATAATAGTTATTATTTAAAATAATGAGATAGTTGAATCCACGTTCTTTCTGTTTACCCAATATCGGCTGTTTAGGGTGCACTTGGAAATAAAAAATCTTGGTTTCCCTCAACTAAGCACAAGAAAAAAATGATAATAAAGTGATTGTTTATGACCCAAGAAATACAACTTATTTTTTTTCCTTAAAAAAGTTTTTTTTTCTCATTTCTCTATCATTAATTTCCTCCTCTCTCTCCTCTTTAAATTATCATTAATTTTTTACCACAAAAAAATCTTATTTTATTTTCTCTCTCCTCCATCTCTACATTATCATTAATTCCCACCACACAAAACCTTTGTGGGCCCCATTTTGAATTTTTTTTACCAAATAATTTTATATCCAATCACTTACTCAAAACAAATAAATTATAACCAATCACTATCATGAAAAAAAGATTTTCTCCCTAAATTTTTATTTTAATTATTTCCTAGTGAAACGAAAACCTCTAACTTCCAAATGGGGACTAGTTTGGGCACGAGGTGAGAAGCAATATGTCTCCAAGAACAGTATAATATGTTTATTTTTGGGGTAGGGTGTGGCATTAGGTTTCAAGAACTTGCAACTTCGCCCCTTAAATTAGAGGACTTCAAATTTCGGATCGATGGTCAAGATGTGCGATAGATTCAAAATAAAAATAAATCATATGTATCCATAAAAGGTTGAGGTTCAGGGCGACAGTCATGTTTTAGAAAAATAGCCATGGCCAATTGAATTGTCAAAATTGCAATTTTGTTGTTACGATGATAACTTGTAAAATCTAAAACAAATTATCACCGAACATGAGTCAAGAAGATTACTTTGGGCGATATATAATATTTATAAATCTAGTTCAAATTTGTTGGGTCTTTACAACTTTGCAATTGAACCCCTTCTTTTTGTCAGTATTGCGCCAAATGGTCGCAATATTACAAAACTCATTATGGCCTGAGCAGGGATCCAATAAGATTGAGATCAATTGAAAAAT
Source organism: Phtheirospermum japonicum (assembly GCA_014905375.1). Lineage (NCBI taxonomy): Eukaryota > Viridiplantae > Streptophyta > Magnoliopsida > Lamiales > Orobanchaceae > Phtheirospermum > Phtheirospermum japonicum. Next base: position 1,422,164 of record BMAC01000050.1, read on the forward strand.
ATCTCAAATATATGTTTTGTTTTCAGTTTAAACTATTTGGAAACATATTTTTCAGAAAATGCATTTTGGTCCTTTTAAACTTCAATTTCTCAACTTATGGTAATTTGTTCATAACTATTGATTCACAAATCAGAGTGACTTAAGGTTTTTTGGGGAGGTCAGGTAAAAACATGAGAGTCTTATAGATATCCAGTTTAGATACAGAGAGTTTATGGAAATTACAGTTTAGTCCAAAAAGTTGTTCAATTTGCACTTCTGGACTCTTTGACCTAAGAGTCAAGGTCTGCAATACTTAAAACCTTATGGAATACACGTACTCATCCCATATATATTAGAATTATCCGTGTCAATATTTCTCAATAATTCAGTTAGGTCCCCAAACTTTACCAAAATTACGTTTTTGGACTCATTGGCCTATAAATAGGGTTTTAACCCACAAAATCTTTCCAGATCACTCATTAGAATACGTACAGTTCAGTTCATAACAGTCTAGATTTCGAAAGTATCACTTTGGTCCTCCATTTTTCGTTTATTTATAGTTTCACTAGTACAAGTTTGATTTTTGGCTTGAAACACATGGGTGGTCATTTTCCACACTACCAAAGTATGTGACGCAGCTAGAGCATATGAGTGCAAGAGATAATATGTTAAGAACACAACTTTATTCAATAATAATCTGTCTTTCCAAGAAGGATTACAAGAGTTTAAATAGTAAAGGGTGAAAGGTAGATTCAATGGTTCAAACTCTAAATTTCCGCAAAGTAATAAAAGGCTTATTAATTAGATGCATGAATTCAAACTATTAGATGCATGAATTCAAACTCTAATAAAGGCTTGATAAGTAAATGCATGCATTAGAATATTAACTGGTGATGCATGCATGTGAATATCAATTGGTGGTCTCTTGTCCATCATTCCCTCCCCCATCGGAATGATTCATCCTCGAATTTGGATGGGTCTCTTCTTCAGCGGCGTAAGGGATTAAGTGCTTAATGTTGAAGACATCCGAGGTACGAAAATTAGGTGGGAGGTGAAGGCGATACGCATTTGGGTTTATCTTCTCCATAACTTCAACCGGGCCAATCTTACGGGATGCGAGCTTGTTGTATTCGTGAGTCGGGAAGCGATCCTTCGTCAGAACTACCCAAACAAGGTCGCCAGCATCAAACTCCAAATGACGACGCTTGCTATCCGCATATTGTTTGTAGCGGGCATTGCTCTCAATAAGGTTGGATCGGGTTGCTGCATGGATAGACTGGATGTCGGCCCAAAACAAGGAAGCACGATCATCCACGTGAACCCCAGATGGAAATGACATAAGGTCGACGGGGCCGCGAGGAATGCGTCCATAAACGATGCGAAAAGGGCAGAGACCTGTACTGCGGTTAATGGCCAAATTGTGGGCAAACTCGGCTTGGATGAGCTTGACGTCCCAAGTCTTGATGTTGTCTCCAACCAAACAGCGGAGGAGATTACCTAGAGAGCAGTTAACGACCTCGGTCTGCCCATCCGTTTGTGGATGGTACGCACTACTAAAGTGAAGTTCCGTGTTGGCCAAGCGCCATAGGGTGCGCCAAAAGTGGCTAAGGAAGCGAGTGTCTCTGTCCGAAACAATTGACGTGGGCAGGCCATGCAAGCGATAAACGTCGCGAAAGTACAACTGAGCAACATGAAGGGCATCCATCGTCCATTTGCACGGGATGAAGTGGACTATTTTACTAAACCTATCCACCACGATGAAAATAGAATCGAAGCCTCATTGGGTGCGAGGCAAGCTGAGGACGAAATCCATACTAACACCAATCCACGGACCGTCCGGAATAGGCAAAGGCCGGTACAGATCGGCATTGGTGGCCGAGCCCTTTGAAACCTGACAAGTGTGGCAGCGGGCGACGTCACGCCGCAGGGATGGCCAGAAGAAACGCTCATGGAGGAGGCCAATCGTTCGGTCCCAGCCCACATGGCCAACTCCGTGGAGCTCCTGGATAAGGTGGAGGCATAGGCTACAAGAAGGGATGCACAACCTGTTGCCGAAAAAGAGAAAGCCGTCCGAGAGGGTGAATTTAGATGCAACCCCATTCTGCACCTTAGATGGTACCTTTGAAAAATAAGGATCAGCAGTATATAGAGCTGAAAAATCATTGAAACCAAGAACAGAAACCCGCATTTCCACTAGCAAGGCTGAACGACGGCTGAGGGCGTCAGCGACCCGATTCAAGGAGCCTGATTTGTGACGAATGACAAAATTAAATTGTTGCAAATATGCTGCCCATGAGGCGTGGCGAGGAGACACATTATCCTGACTGGCCAAGTATTTGAGAGAGTCATGGTCTATGAGCAAAACGAACTCCCGTTGAAACAGATAGTGACGCCAATGGCGGACTGCTCGAACAACCGCATAGAACTCCACATCGTAAGCACAATAACGAGAGCGAGGGCCCGTGAGTTTCTCGCTGAAGTAGGAAATAGGACGACCGTCTTGGCTAAGAACGGCACCGATGCCAACCTTTGAGGCGTCACTGTGGAGCTCAAATGGGACGTTAAAGTCTGGCAGAACCAATATAGGGGCCAAAATGAGCTTCTGTTTGATGCAAGTGAAGGCAGCATCTGCGGCCTCAGTCCAAAGGAAAACCTTACCCTTCATGCAATCAGTGATTGGGGCCATAATTGAGCTAAAGTGGTGGATAAAACGTCGGTAAAATGAGGCCAGTCCATGAAAGCTACGGACTGCAATGATGGTAGTGGGAGTAGGCTAATCCCGAATAACCTCGACCTTGGAGTCGTCAACCAAAATACCTTCTATAGAGATGCGAAAGCCCAAGAAAGTAACGGAAGTAGTGAAAAAAACACACTTATTTGGGCCCCCAAAAAATCTCTCCTCCCAGAGGATATGAAGGACCTGGCGTAGGTGCTCCAAATGGGCAGCTTCAGTTTGGATGTAGATAAGTATGTCGTCAAAATAAACGACAACGCAAGTACCAATAAGCGGGCGGAGAGCCTGGTTCATGATGCGCATGAATGTGCTTGGAGCGTTCGAGAGACCGAAAGGCATGACGAGCCATTCAAACAGGCCTTCCCTAGTCTTGAAAGTCGTTTTTGATTCATCTCCCGGCCTGATCCGTATTTGGTGGTAACCGCTGCGTAAATCGAGCTTGGAGAAGGTCTTGGAGCCACATAATTGGTCAAGTAGATCATCCAAGTGAGGTATAGGAAATATGTATCTTACTGTAATTTAATTGATCACCCAACTATCGACGCACATACGCCATGACCCATCTTTCTTTGGAGTGAGCAAGGCCGGCACGGCGCATGGGCTTAAGCTCTGCCTTACAAGGCCAAGGGATAACAAACCTTCAACCTGCCACCGGAGCTCTGCATGCTTAGAGGGGCTCATGCGGTAGTGAGGTCAGTTGGGAAACGAAGCCCCTGGGACGAGGCCAATCTGGTGCTGAATATCAGGAAGTGGAGATAGAGCGACAGGGAGCTCGGTGGGGAAGACACCAATAAATTCAGCCAAAAGGGATTGAGCCACTGGAGGGACGGTGGATGAAGGGGAAATATCATGTGCTACAAGCACGAACACCGATGAATCAGGAGACAATTCTCGCTCGAAGGCAGCGCGAGAGAGTAGTGAAACCAGCGGTGCCGAGGCAGGGGGAGGTGCTGGTGTGCAAGAAGAATACAACTCAAATTTGGCCCCATTAACCACAAACGAATATGTATTCAGGAAGCCATCATGCGATACTTGCCGATCAAATTACCAAGGACGCCCCAACAACATGTGGCAGGCATCCATGGGTACTACATCACACCAGATTGTGTCGGAATAAGTGCCACCCATGGAAAAAGGAACCTGCACTCGATCAGTAACCGCCACCTTGGTAGTATTATTTAGCCATGCAAGGCTATAAGGATGAGGGTGAGAGGAGAGGGGAAGAGCCAATTTTGCAATAGCATCACTAGAAATAACATTTTCGCACGCACCCGAGTCGATAATGAACTTACAAACTTTTCCTTTGATGGTGCAGGTGGAGTGAAAAATGCAATTCCTTTGGTCCGACACAAGAGTGATCTTTGGTGAGCAAAACGCGTGTCGTAATACCAAAAGGGGTCCAGTATCACCCTGTAAGTGGGTTTCCAAGGCAGTCGGGATAGGGTCATCATCAAACACCGGAGGTGTTTCAAACAGATCAGGAGAATCGCCCTCAAGCAAGAGAGTGCGGGAACTTCGGGGATGGGGGCAGGCTGTCATGTGATCGACCGGGTCACCTCAATTAAATCAATGACCATGGAAGGATGATCTTGGTCCAATAGTAGGGGTCGAAGAGGTTCAAGGCGTTATAGAACCCGCTGGCGGAGTGGCAGGGGTCTTCAGAATGGTTGTAGAGGGCGGTGGTGGGTTAGATCGTCGATCAGAGGGTAGAGTGCCATAACTCGACCGTCGATTGAACTGGACCTCCATAGTGACCGCATGTCTATGGGCTTCACTTAGATACAAAGGGCACAATGATTCAAGCCTTTGTGTCGCCTACTTATAAATATTTTTCAGAAATTCAATAGCTTGCCCGCAAGAGAACGGGATCGCGTGTAGGTGGGCAAAGTTAACTCAAGTCGTCTCTCGAGGAACATACAATCGGAATCTCGAATAGTTTGTTCAATTTCAAGTAACTTATACTAATTGGGGGGGGGGGGGGGGTTGATTGTTTTGATTACCTAAGGAATTAAAACGCATGAATATTAATTAAAACTATGTAGTCTAATTTAGCAACTAGAACATGTAAATTCAAGAATTAATCTAAGTACTCAAACACAATCAACAAGCATAATCGAAAAGCAATCATCTAAAGCATAAGATAAACGGAATGAATTATCTAGCATGAAAAATAACCAAACATAAATTAAACTAAGATTATGAATCCGAATAACAGTAGTTTCCAGGGTTTGAAGCATAAAATGATTCAAGAACAATAATTGAAAAGCAACTACTTAATTGCATAAATTAAACCAAGAAAGCAAATAAAGAGTTTAGAATACTTATTTAAACTAAGAATTGCAGTAAAATCTCCAGCTAATCCGGAGAGGTTGCGCGAATCTTGGCCAAGATTCGAATCACGAACTAATGAGTTGTACACGGAATTTGTGACTCTTGATTCTTCGATCTTGATCCTCGACGTTGTTATGGGACATAAGGTGCGATGTTTAAGAGCTGAAGGAGCATAAGTAGGGTCGTAGTGGTGTATCATGTGTATTTGGGACGGACTTGGAGAAGGGATTTTATAGTTTTCCTTTGGCTTGGAGCATAAGAAACCCTAAAATCCGTTTCTGGGCCATCACGTCGACGTCGCGTCGATCGACATGAGCTGGGGCTCGACATCGATGCGTCTGGCGTGCTTGCATCGAATGGGCAGGGGCGTCGACCGACACGGGCATGAATCGATGCTACAGAGAGTTATGTCGACTTATGCGTCGACGGATGCACCGATGGATCGACGCTTTAGAGAGTTACGTCGGCTTGGCATCGACATAGTGTCGATCGACGCGGGCATGGGTCATATCGACGTAGCATCGACGCCTGCGTTGACCGACGCAGCTTCGCTGCACATCTCATTCTCTCGATCTTTCTGCTACTCTTTCACCGGAAATCTCGATCTTTGCCTCTCGATCATCATACTTCATCTTTTACGTGATGAACTCTTCCGGTTACTTAGCTATAAAGTGAAAAGCCACAAATAATCACTTATTTGTATTAATTACGATCAAAATACAGTAAAATAAGCCAGAAGTTTAAAAATACAGAATTAAACTTAAACTATCCAACTTATACCAAAAACAATAGAAAAATAACTTAAAATGCTAATAAAATTAAGGACAAATATGCGCTAATCAACTACTCCACGCTTATTGGTTTTTTTTGTCCTCGAACAAACGGTAAATTCAAAGTATAGCAAGAATGAAAATCAGTCCAAGCAATGAGTCGTGCGATGCTACATAGATAATTTTGAAAATATGGATAAATGTAACGCAACTTCAAACACCCCACCCTTATTACATTTTCGCTCCAAAATCAAATTCATGCATCCTCTCAAAAGGGAAATAAATATGTAGGTTGTTCGCTCAAAGCACTCGAGTATTTCCTGCATGGGATGTGTATACACTCAAATCATACAAATACAAGCGCAATAAACAAGAACCGAAAATCAATCTCTTTTTAATCGCGAATTAAGTGTGTTATCGAACTAAGAATCGGAAAAGGTCTTTTCGGTTGTAATGTAAGGCTTCTTGGACGGGTATGAAATGTATAAGTCGTGTGGCTAACTCATGATCTAGCATGATCAATAACTCACTCAACTAGTCTAATCACGAAGCAAATGTGCTTCACCTCGTTCAAAAATAAAAACCGTACTAAACACTCATAACATAGCCTTTACACATAGGCTATTTCCCAACTCGTAACTCTAATCCGACTTGTAGCTCAACCACTTAATCAAGATTGAAGCTTATTACATGCTTCTTCTTACAACTCAACTCTTGCCTTTTAAACATAGGCTCATCGGAGAATAAACAATAAAACACAAGCCTTTATAGATGCGTAGGCAATTTCATGATTCGATCCACCATCTTTTCCCTTTTTTTTTATTTGATTCCCCTTAAATTTATTTTGATGTTTTTTTAAGGAAGGTGATCCTTATTACAATAATTCATAAATCTCTTCAAAAAAAAAAATTCCAAAACACTAATAACCAGAAAAGTGGCGAACTCCTACCCCACGCTTTTAATGGGTTGTAGGGGTTGACTCAAAACACACATAGCTATAGGCATAGATTATTTGGCTATTGATCGAAGAATTCTTAACACTCTAAGAAATCTTCTCCGTAATAGTACGGAGTCGATTGTAGAGCGGTAAGCTTTCCCGAGTCGTGTCTCTCGAGGATAGATGTAATCGGCGGTCGGTGTTTTTAGTCACTCTCTTGTTAAGCTAAATTACAATAATCTACACTAGGAAAGCATTAAGTCATTTGATTTAGTTTGAGTTTTATGCTAAGGCTTGGGTTTAAAAGGAGACTTTAATTAAAAACGGTTTAAATGAAAATAATGAAAATGAGGGTTTAGGGTGTTCGGTTCGTCTCCACGATCAATCGGTTTTTACCGAGCACTTAATCGACGAATCGGGGTTGTCGATCCCAATTCTCGACAAATTCCGATTAATGGTTCTAAACGAACCTAAACCCTAAACCCGTAATTAACTAATTTCATTAATACAAATTAAAGCTTGCTTGAGAGTAATTAATTAAAGACATGAAGGCTTTGCACATTAAAGGGGAAATTGGAGGGAATTCAAAAGCTTTGAAATCGCAAGTGGACAAAAGCGTTAAATTGGAGGAAAGTCAAGTTTACCAAAGAAGAAAGTCCCATATGTCTTTTGAAAACCCAAGGTTTGCTTGGACAAATGGGGTAAAAAGATTGAAGATGCAACAATGGAGTTTTGCAAACAAGAACAACAAAAACTACAAGCTAGAAAATGAAAAGGGGAATTAAAATGCAATGAACAATAAAACAACTAAAACCCAATAACATACACTAGCAATTTCAACAAACAAACTCAACACAACAACATGAACAATCAAGCATAAAAGTAAAGGGAAAGAAAATACCAATTGCATTAAACTCAAATCTTCAAATAACAAGCTCCACAAATGAAGGAGGTGTCACTCACTCCAACATTTTCTTAAGAACAACTAACTAACTACTAACTAGAAACTAACTAACTAAGATAACTAGATTAACTACTAAGCTAACTACACTAAACTAAGGATTTATAAACTAGGGTTCAAAAGCAAAAGAAAAGCTTGGAAGAAATGGAGCCAAGCCCCAAATTCAACCAAGGAGGGGTTGGATAAGGTTGGAGAAGTTTGGGCTTATTTATACAAAAATGCAGGGGCAAAATCGTCAAAAAGTGATAAAATCCCGAGCTGGACTGCATCTCAGTCGATCGACTGAGGAGCAGTCGATTGACTGCTTTCAAAATCGGCCAACCTCACTGGAATCCAGTCGAAGGTCCAGTCGATCCTGGCTGATTCAGTCGATCGACTGGACTATCAATTGATCGACTGGCTCGGCTGCTCCAGCTCGATTTTCTCGTTTCGCTCTAAACGTCCGCCGGTTGTTGCTCCTCATTCGCGCTGTGTTCTCTTGCTTTGCCCGTTCCAATCCGAGTCGAGTGGGATGCTCCGAGCGTGCGCGGGACCCCTTGGTCATCCTACGGCCAAAAATACGAAAAAGGGTAAAAATGTACGAGAAACGACTAAAAGCCGCACAAAGGCAATAAAAACCTAAAACTAACAAATAGGCCAAAACGACTCCTAAAACCCGTAAATGCAAGCAAACACACGCGAATGCGATACAAAAAGGTAACAAAAAATGCGAACAAAAAAGTACAATTCAGTTATGATTGGCTCATTCGGAATTTATAGTGGCTAAAATATATGAATATGGCCGGAATAGGGTTTATATCTGTGGTTTCAAAGAGATCTCAAATCAAAACACATTCAAGTACATGCAATGATGATAAACACTCAGGCTACTCACTGGCTTTTTGCATGAAAAAGATTTGAATTGACGCTGCTTTTGAGGTTTTGTGAGATCAATTGCGTCCAAGTAACATTTTACAATATATAAATAATAATTTTGAAAAAAAAAATTATGCACTTCTACACGCTCAAAGACAAAAACCTCTAATCATACTTAGCTAACTTTGACAGGCATGCCATAAAAACACAATTTAGCGCAGAAATAGAAAACAGTCACGTAAAAATTTAAAAATTGCACACGATTTTCAATCATACTCAACCATCCCCCCCTCTAAAAACTCAGCAATCCCCTGATTGCCATAAATATTAAGANGCACAATCTTTTAAATATAAATCACAACTCAACCATCCCCCCCTCTAAAAACTCGGCAATCCCCTGATTGCCATAAACAAGTATACGAAAATAAAAGCAAAGGAGAAAGGGAATAAGAAAACGTCCCTGAAAAATAATGGTCGAATTTCCCCAATTGAAGTTGTGCAATTTCCCGTTGTCTAAAGCCTTGTGATTGGACTTTTCCTTGAAATAAAACATATTGAAACAAAAACAAACAAACAAACAAACCACGATTGCGATTAATTGCTATGCGGAAGTGCCTGGTGGCACGTCTTTTGGAATTTGAAATGGCTGGACTGCGGCTCAACGTCGTAAATGGCTGGGTTGCAACTCATCAAAAAGTTGCCAGACTGCGGCTAACTTGGGTCGGATTGCGACCTCGAGCGACGAAAACGAAGTCCGTAAAAAAATAGAAGACAGATTTGCATGTTTTTGTACGTATTTTTAGTACCGTGTTTTTAGCGGCGGGTTCTGATTTGCATGTTTTTGTACGTATTTTTAGTACCATTTTGTGTCGCGCTTGCATGTGTTTTGTTTGCTTTTATGTGTATTAGGAGTCTTTTTAGCCGATTTATTAGTTTTAGGTTTTTGAAACTTTTATGCGGTTTTTCATTGGATTTTCGTTTATTTCTACTCGTTTTTGTCTCTTTGGCCGTAGGGATGACCAAAGCGGTCCCGTGCACGCTCAGGACATTTCGTTCGACTCGGATTAGAACAAGCAAGCAAGGGAACACAGCGCAAATGAGGAGCAACAGCTGGCGAACGTTAGAGTGGAAACGAGAAAAATGAGCCGGAACTGCCTGTCAGTCGATCGACTGACAGAACAGTCGATCGATTGAACCTCGTGGAAATCGACTGATCGGCAGTGTGTTTTGTGGTTTTTGAGCTTTTCAGTTGATCGATAGCTTTCAGTCGATCGACTGGTCCTCAGTCGATCGACTGACACGCAGAATTCTTAATCCCTTTTGACGTTTTTGCCCCTGCGTTTTTGTATAAAAAGCTAGCACTCTCCCCCACCAACCTTATCCTTCCTTGGCTTATTTTGAACCCCATTCAATCTCTTCCAAGCTCATTTTCACTATTCCATTGCAAACCCTAGATATAATCCTTAGTTAGCCAGTTTAAGTTAGCTTAGTTAATTAGCTAGTTAGTTGTTGTTCATAAGTGTTGGAGAAGGTGACATCTCTCTTATTTTTGGATTTTATTTTATGAAGTTGCTCTTGGTGTCTTGAAGATTGTACTGTATATTTGAAGCTTTTGGTTGGAATGCAATATTGGTAGTAAACTTTTCCTTATTTGGTGTTGATCTTGTGTTGTTGCATTTACTTTGTGTTGGTTATTAAATTTAGTAGAGTTATTTTCCCTATGCTTCTCAAATTCACACTTCAACTTCTAGCTTGGTTTTCTTCTTGTAGTAAAAACTCCATTGATGCTTGGTTTTGAAGCTTTTTACTCTTTTTGTTCAAACAAACATTGGAGCCTTGAAAGTTATTAGTAGCTTTCCCTTTTAAAACATTTGACTTTTACCCATTAAATGCTTTTGACTTCTTTTGAATTTAAGTTTGACTTTCCCTCCTTTTTAGCTTTTAAATTTACAAGCTTTCTTAAGGTTATTAATTAGGTTAAATTTAAGTCATTAAGACTAATTATTTTCAAGCAAGTTTTAAATTCCTTTCTCCATGCCTCAATGTTTTTCAAACTCTCTTTTCAATTCAAGTTTAGTGATTACAACTCAGAACTAAACCAATGATTAATGCTTTCTTAGATTAGATTAGTTTAATTAAGAATAATAAGAGATTAATTAAAAACACTTAGCGCCGATTATATCTATCCTCAAGAGACACGACTCGGGAAAACTTACCGCTCTACAATCAACTCTGTACTATTGTGGAGAAGATTTCTTAGAGTGCTAAGAATTCTTCAATCAAATTTTGGCACCGTTACCGTTCATTGACCAAATGTTATACAAGCTCGCGGGGCACCACTCATATTGTTTCCTCGATGGGTTATCCGAATATTACCAAATTGCCATCTCGCCGGAGGACCAATCCAAAACGACGTTTACGTGCCCCTTTGGCACATACGCATTCTGACGAATGCCCTTCGGGTTATGCAACGCACCCGCCACCTTCCAACGGTGTATGCTATCTATATTCGCCGATATGATCGACAACTATATGGAGGTTTTTATGGATGATTTTTCCATCTACGGCTCCTCGTTCGATGAATGTCTTGATCGCTTGGCGAGTGTTTTGGAGAGGTGTGTCGAAAGTAACCTCACCTTGAGTTGGGAGAAGAGCCACTTCATGGTGAGAAGTGGGATAGTTTTGGGGCATGTGGTGTCGTCCAAGGGAATCGAAGTTGACAAGGCAAAGGTCGACGTGATCGAGAAACTCCTACCTCCAATCAACGTGAAGGGAGTTCGTAGTTTTCTTGGCCATGCGGGGTTCTATAGACGGTTCATCAAGGATTTCTCAAAGCTTAGCTGTACCTTGTGTCATTTGCTTAGTACCGATGTCCCATTTGTGTTTGACGATGCTTATCGTTTGGCGTTCAATTCATTGAAGGAAAGTTTGACCTCGGCTCCCGTGGTGGTGGCCCCGGATTGGTCTCTCCCGTTCGAAATAATGTGCGGCGTATCGAACGAAGTGGTGGGAGCCATCTTGGGGCAAAGAGTGGACAAGCTTCTTCGGGTCATCTATTACGTAAGTCTCATGCTCAACGACGCCCAAAAGAACTACACAACTACCAAAAAAGAGCTCCTCGCCGTAATTTTCTCACTTGAAAAGTTTCGAGCCTACATCATTGATTCGAGGGTTATTGTGCATAGTGATCATGCGGCGTTGCGATATCTTTTCAACAAGCCTCAAGCGAAGCCGAGGCTAATCCAATGGATACTCTTGCTTCAAGAGTTCGATGTGGAGATCAAGGATCGGAAGGGGTGCGAGAACGTGGTTGCCGACCACCTCTCTCGTTTAGAGGTCCAATTCGGAGAGAGAAAGCTCATTGGAGAAAACCTTGTGCACGAGAATTTATTCGTTGTATCCGTCGTGCCGTGGTATGCCGACATTGCCAACTACCTTACTAGCAAAGCACTCCGCCCGGACCTATCTCATCATGAGAAAAGGAGGTTTCTCTCCACGTGCCGAGGGTATTATTGGGATGACCCTCACATGTACAAGATTGGAAAAGATGGTATGTTGAGGCGGTGTATTCCGGACGAGGAGAAAGGGGAGATTTTGATGAAGTGCCATGATCACCTAGTCGGGGGACATTTCGGCGGGCAAAAGACCGCTTACAAGGTTCTTCAATCGGGTTTCTATTGGCCTAGCCTTTTCAAGGATGCCCACGACCATTGCCAAACGTGTGATCGATGCCAAAGGATCGAAAGTATAGGAAAAAG
>BMAC01000050.1:1452101-1469963 GCA_014905375.1 Phtheirospermum japonicum
CGCCATTGGCCTTAATCCATCCCCGGTAACGGCGCCAAAATTTGATCGATGATTTCTTAGCCGCTCTAAGAATCGTCTCCCGCAATAGTACGGAGTCGATTGTAGATGCGGCAAGTTGTCCCGAGTCGTGTCTCTCGAGGATGGATGTGATCGGCTTTCGGTTTCTCAGTTGTTCTTATCGTCGGTTTTGATTAAACTAATTTAACCTAGGAAAGCGATAGTCATTGTTCGGTTTTTATAACTAAGAATGAAATTGAAACTTAAGTTTTAAAAACATGAAAAGCTCTTAAAGGAAATTAAAGCTTATATTAAAAACGATCAATCTAAACTAATTAACTATTAAAACCTAATAATTTGAAATTAGGAAAATGGAGGGAAAATTAAAGTCAACTTATTTGAATAAGTCAACAAAGTACTTAACATTAATTAAGGGTTTAAAAGGAAGATCTTAATAAACTTTTACAAACTTAGAAATTGATTACAACTTGATAACTTAAAAGTATAAGTTCATAAGGTAGAAAGCTATAAAATGAAATTGAAAGTTTGATAATCAAAAGAACCACTAGACTATGATCCGAAACATAACAAACTTAACATAATATTAAGAAGGAATAATATGAAAATAAAACTAGATTATAGAAGGATATTACCAAATGTGTGTGATTACAAAAGCTTGAAGGAGGAAAGCTTGAAAGCTGAATGATTCTTCACAAAGGAAACTTAAAACAAAGCTTGAACATTAAACAACTAAGATCTAAGCTTACCTAACCTATAACTAATTACTAGAATTTATAGGAATTAAAATGAGCCAAATATGGAAAAGGAAAGTTTTCTGGTTTTGGAGAGCTTCCTTGGGGAAGAAAGCTGCAGGAGCAAGTTGTCTGGTTGAAATGACGTCTGAGTGATTAAATCTTCAAAATTTCTGCTTTTCAGTCGATCGACTGAAAAAGAAGTTGATCGACTGGCAGTCGATCGATTATGTCGGCAGTCGATCGACTGCGATGTCAAAACGGCCTGGAGCCCTGGAATCCAGTCGATCTTGAGGGGTCCAGTCGGCCGACCGCAGTTGATCGGCCAAGTAGGCAGTCGATCGACTGCCTCGTCCAAAATGCCAAAATTCCCTGGAATCCAGTCGATTTTGCCGGTTCAGTTGATCGACTACAAAGTCAGTCGATCAACTGAACAATCAGTCGGCCGACTGGATTCCAGCGCCCGGCTCGATTTCTCGTTCTTTTCGCATCCGCCGGCTTATCGAACCTCGTTCGTTGCGCTTCCTTGCCTTGTCCATCCATTTCCGAGTCGAGTATCAACGATGCCAAACGAGCGTGGGCCCCGCTTGGACGTCCTACGGCCAAGAAAAATGGAAAAGTGAAAAAATTACGAAAATCAATACTAAAACGTACAAAAACTAAGAAAATCTAGAAATACGAAACAATGGCCAACCCGACTCCTAAATCAACATAAAGCAAGCGAAAAACACGCAACGTGAAACAAAAACGGTAATYAAAATATGTACAAAAAGATGCAAATCAGTATCCATGCCATACCATCCTCAAACGGCCAGTCAAGTCGAGATGAGCAACCGTCAAATCAAGAACATTCTCGAGAAGACTGTGCAACCAAACCGGAAAGATTGGTCAACAAAGCTCGTGGATGCCTTGTGGGCCATCCGCACGGCTCACAAGATGGTTCTCGGAATGAGCCCCTATCGCCTTGTATATGTGAAAGCGTGCCATCTACCGTTCGAAATGGAGCATAGAGCTTGGTGGGCCATCCGGGCATGCAACTACGATTTGAAACGAGCCGGTGAGGAGTGGAGGCTCTAAATCGAGGAGCTTGACGAGCTAAGAAATGAGGCTTTCGAGAGTGCTCGAATTTACAAAGAGAAGATGAAGCTCCTCTATGACAAGAAGCTTGTGCCCAAGGAGTTGGAGGAAGGGATGCAAGTGCTCCTTTATAATACCCGACTCGCGTTGTTTCCCGGGAAACTCATGTCTAAGTTGAGCGGACCGTACACGATCGAGAAGATATCCCCGTTTGGAGCCGTAACGTTGATCGACCCCAAGACAGACGAGCATTTCCAAGTGAATGGTGCACGAGTCAAGCCTTAGGATTGTTGCAAGCTAAGGATCTCGAGTTCGTGACCGTGGAGGAGGAGGATTTAGGAGATGTGCCCCTAACGGGACCTTGATCAAAGGAGGATAGTCGAGCGAACGACTTTAAACAAACGCGTTACGTGGGAGGCAACCCACGACTTCTTAACCCCCTTTCTCATTTTCTTTCGATTTTTGTGTATATTATTTGTCAATTGATCGTTAACTTAGGTTTTCTTTCTTTTCGGGTTTTGTAGGAGAAATCATGGTAGTTTGAGAATGAAGGGAATCGAAATTGGGAAGTTGGCTACTGCCCCTCAGTCGATCGACTGCACAACAGTCGATTGACTGAAGTGTAGTCGATCGACTGAGCGGTTGAAATCGACTGGAGGATAGTAAGTTTTCGAGTTTTGCGAGTTCAGTCGATCGACTCAGGGTGAGCCGATCGACTGAGAGGTCGACTGAGGGTGCCAAATCAACTGGAGGACAGTAGGTTTCCGAAATTTTGCAAGCTCAGTCGATCGACTAAGGACTAGTCGATCGACTGCCAGTCAATCGACTGAGGAGCAGTTGATCGACTGCTACCGTGTCGTGGCGTCCTTTTAAACAGGCAGCAGACGGGGCTTCGACACATAAACAGGAAAGAAAAAAATAGAGGAAACAGGAGGGAATCACGAAATTTAAAAGGGGCTAGTCGACCGACTCAACTTCTTTTCTTTTTCCGGTAATCTCCATCCCAACTTCCCTTAGATTAGAAAATATCACCAATAATTCTTGCTTTCCCCAAATTGTTCCCAAATTCTCAATTCCCAAGGGTAGGGTGTGTAACCGGGTTTCATCTCATTTTCGGGCCATTCATCGAGGTAATTCGCTTGAAACTAAATCCTTGTCGTTCGTATTTGTGAATTGGTTGGGTTGTGTGTAGAATCTTGTTCCATTTTTTCTCAAAATTCCTTAGTGAAATCTTGCCCAACATGTGTTCGATGAAATGCCCCAATGAGCACTCTTAGATTAAACCCTTTCGTTTTCCCATCTTGTCGATTCCTTACGATTCCTTAACCAAAATTTTCGTATTTCCCTCGTGAATCACTTCATATAATCCTTATGGATAATCTTTCCGACGATGAGATTTATGAGGCCAATATCCCCAATCTCGCCCACGTCTATGGTGCTCCGTTCCCGATTCGTTCCGAGGCCGAAGGGGAAATGTAT
This sequence comes from Phtheirospermum japonicum, assembly GCA_014905375.1. Lineage (NCBI taxonomy): Eukaryota > Viridiplantae > Streptophyta > Magnoliopsida > Lamiales > Orobanchaceae > Phtheirospermum > Phtheirospermum japonicum. The sequence continues at coordinate 1,455,407 of BMAC01000050.1, forward strand.
CAAAGCCCGTCCAACAGCAATACGCCCGCCCACATTTTTTTAATATTGAACGCCTACATGGGGTGGGTAGCTAACGGGGACCACGAGCAATTTGGGGCATGGACGTTCCATTTCATCGACGCCTTGAGCGGGCGTCAATTCGCATCCCTCCGTGCACCGGCGTACCTAGAGCTAATGCTCGAATTCTTCTCGACCTACCAGTGTCACGGGAGCGAGGAGTTCACCATTCGTTTTCGTGGAGTTGAATGCCGGATCACCTGAGACGTGCTTCAATCGGTGCTCGGGTTGGATTGTCAAGTTTTGTGGGAGGAGCGACGAGGAGGGTTTGCTCTGCATCAATTTTGGGCAACTATCATGGGCGGACGTGGAACTCCGCGTTTCCAGGCCTCGACAATCACCGACTTGGTATTGCTCGGGATTTACATGTTCTTCGCCCACGTCCTGATGGGCAAGCACGAGAGCAACAACCTCACCCAGGATGAGGTTTACATGCTTTGGTGCCTTCACACCGGCCATCGATTCGCCGCCTATCCCTTTCTCCGAGCCGGGATTCTCGGTATTCGGAAGATGAGGGATGGGAGTTTTGCTCGGTTCGGGATGGGGCCCATGATTACCTTGCTTGCCCGATACTTTGGTTTCGACCCCGAGGCGGCAAATATTGAAAGGGTCGAGCCGGTAGAGCTTGTGTTGAAAACGCCCAAGGTCCTGACAGACCCGCGACGCCGCCGAGTCCACGAGCAAGCGCAAGAGGCGAACGAAGAAGAGACTGAGTTAGAGAGACGGCATGAGGAGGGTGTCGAGCCCGAGGAAGCCCCGAACACCGGTTCAGGGCAACATTTCGATGCAAGCACAAGCCACGCGGCAATCCCGCATGGCGAGGGAGGCCCGAGCACCGGCCCGGGTCCTGATATGGGTTGGCCCGAGTTCCAATGCCAAGTGTTCAGCCGATTCGATCGGCTCGACACCGGCATGGAGGAGTTGAGGCCGGGCAAGCGAGAAATGAACGAGCACACCGCGCCCTCCATAGCTACCTCTTGTTGATCGAGAGCTGATTACCTCGGAACGAGGAGAACGACGGAGAAGGAGATGGAAATGAGGAGGAAGAAGAGGACGAGGACGCAAGCCTCCAACCCCGACGTAGGAGACGTCATTGATCTCCGATTATCCTTTTTATTWTTGTTTTRGTACACTTGGCACGTTATTTTCGTTTGTTTCATTTTGATTCGATTATGTTCTTTTATTTCTTATCTAACTCTTGAAAAATCCAAAACAAATTAAAAAAAAAAAACATATTTTCATTGTTTTTTTATATAGTAAAAAAATAATAATAAAAAATAGAAAAGAGAATTAAAAAAAATAGAAATTTCGAAAAACCCAAAAAGATTTTTCGCTTTTTGTATATCACTTGTTTTTTGCAACCCCCCCTTTGTTCATTTCTTGTAGATAGCTTGCCTCGACTCCCGGAAAGGACTTATGCACAGCGCGTCAACACAAGCTCGGAAATAGGGGCGTTCTCTTTTCCTTACACTTTTTACCGCTTTACTTCGCTTATTATGCAATGTGGTCATTGCTAGGTTTTAAGTGTGGGGTGGTTAGGGTTCGTCTTAGGATTTAAATTTTTACATGCTTGCTTGTGATGATTTGAGTAGCGTGTGTGCTATGTTTGCTTGGAACCTTGGCGAAGTGACGCGGTTTTAATTATTTGGTTAAGAAGTTTAGATTGTCGATCGGATTTAGTGTACTTAGGGAATTTGACTTGTTGGGAACTTTGTTCGGCTTTAGCTTCGTGCTATCCTTGTGCTCAATTTTGAATTAGTGCCTCAACTAGCCTTTTTATCGAATACTCTCTATAGGATTTTACTTTGTATTTTGGAGTCGTCAATTGCTCCATTTTCTCGATCGGAAATAAATGTAAGTTGCTAGTAGCAACAAGTGATCAGAGCCGTTGATTTCTCAAGTACCTTATATATCCTTAGGTACCAAAAAAAAAAGGGGTAATAATGATGAATAGACAAAGATACATCATAAATCCTTGAAATGCTTACGCAATAAATGTGCAATTCTTGCACCTTTTTAATTTCCATTTTAGGTTTTGTGTGTAAAGAGAGTTGTAGATAATCGAGGCTAGTAGGGAGGCGATTAACGGTTCAAGCTTGGATAGACCTTAGCCGGGGCAAGGACGAGGGGACCGACTTGGAGGGTTACCTAGTACTTTTAGGTTTCGGAAGTCGATCTAAACTTTCTTAGTCAACGCATCGTTGTCGTCCTTTTAGCCAAGCTAACAAACATTGTAGTATACGACGTCTTGAATTAAGTTTGGTGCTTTAGTTTATTGTCCGGGGGTAGTTTTGTAATTCTATATTAAGTTTTGCTTGAGGACAAGCAATCATTCTAAGTGTGGGGTGGTTGATTTCCATGTTTTTGTACATATTTTTGTTACCATTTTGTATCGCGCTTGCATGTGTTTTGTTTGCTTTTATGTGTATTAGTAGTCGTTTTGGCCGGTTTTATTAGTTAGGTTTTTGTAACTTTTGTGCGGGTTTTCATTGGATTTTCGTTTATTTCTACTCGTTTTTGTCTCTTTGGCCGTAGGATGACCAAAGCAGTCCCGTGCACGCTCAGGAAATTCCATTCGACTCGGATTAGAACAAGAAAGCAAGGGAACACAGCGCAAATGAGGAGCAACAGCCGGCGAACGTTAGAGCGGAAACGAGAAAAATGAGCCGGAACTGCCTGTCAGTCGATCGACTGACAGGACAGTCGATTAACTGGATCTCAGTCGATCGACTGGACTTGCTGTCGATCGACTGAACCTCGTGGAAATCGACTGATCGGCAGTGTGTTTTGTGGTTTTTGGGCTTTTTCGTCGATCGACTGACACGCAGAATTTTTGATCCCTTTTGACGTTTTTGCCCCTGCATTTTTGTATAAAAAGCTAGCACTCTCCCCCACCAACCTTATCCTTCCTTGGCTGATTTTGAACCCCATTCAATCTCTTCCAAGCTCATTTTCACTATTCCATTGAAAACCCTAGATATAATCCTTAGTTAGCTAGTTTAAGTTAGCTAAGTTAATTAGCTAGTTAGTAGTTATTCATAAGTGTTGGAGAAGGTGACATCTCTCTCATTTGTGGATTTTATTTTATGAAGTTGCTCTTGGTGTCTTGAAGATTGTACTCTACATTTGAAGCTTTTGGTTGGAATGCAATATTGGTAGTAAACTTTTCCTTATTTGGTGTTGATCTTGTGTTGTTGCATTTACTTTGTGTTGGTTATTAAATTTAGTAGAGTTATTTTCCATATGTTTCTCAAATTCACACTTCAACTTCTAACTTGGTTTTCTTCTTGTAGTAAAAACTCCATTGATGCTTGGTTTTGAAGCTTTTTACTCTTTTTGTTCAAACAAACATTAGAGCCTTGAAAGTTATTAGTAGCTTTCCCTTTTAAAACATTTGACTTTTACCCATTAAATGCTTTTGACTTCTTTTGAATTTAAGTTTGACTTTCCATCCTTTTTAGCTTTTAAATTTACAAGCTTTCTTAAGTAATAGTTTCAATTTAATTAAGGTTATTAATTAGGTTAAACTTTAGTCATTAAGACTAATTATTTTCAAGCAAGTTTTAAATTCCTTTCTCCTTGCCTCAATGTTTTTCAAACTCTCTTTTCAATTCAAGTTTAGTGATTACAACTCAAAACTAAACCAATGATTAATGCTTTCTTAGATTAGATTAGTTTAATTAAGAATAATAAGAGATTAATTGAAAACACTTAACGCCGATTATATCTATCCTCGAGAGACACGACTCGAGAAAACTTACCGCTCTACAATCGACTCCGTACTATTGCGAAGAAGATTTCTTAGAGTGCTAAGAATTCTTCGATCAGGTTCAGTGGTTGATTGTCATTATTAACGCCTCGAGTGGATCTAGCGGTAAGGCCTTGCGGTAGCGTACTCCCGCTATATAACCGTTAGTTATCCAGAATAAGCAATTTTATATTATTCTCTGCACATCAACACACACATAAACGTACCATGGCAATTGACACAATATAAAGAGACAAAAAAAAAAGAGAATAAAGTAAAGAAAATGAAAACTAACTATCGCTTGGGTTGCCTAAAAAGAAGCGCAACATTTAACGTCTATGCTCGACGTGATTCCACGCAATTAATTTTTAGCCCGAGGGGGCTCCATTAATTCTTCCTCATCAAGATCACGATTCAGCCCACATCTCTCGTAGAAAGGTTTGATTCTATGCTTGTGGATTTGGAATTTCGACTTCTTACTATCATCGTACAGAGTGGCAACTCCGTACTAATCCATTTCCTTTATCATAAATGGTCCACTCCATGCGGCCTTGAAATTGGTTGGTTCAAACTTACGATCAGAATTATATAGTACTAGTTGACCAACCTTGAATTTCTCATCATCTAACTTCTCACCAAGAACCTCATTCGACTTCTTCTTCGTCGTCATCCAATCCTTGCTAAACTCCTTGCCCTTATTTTTGGCACGTTTAAAATTAGTGTAAGGATCGAGGGGAACGTACTCCGAATGATTTCGTGGTGGTCTCAACTCCACTTTTGGCTTGATCTTAGGTGCGTCGCTCTCTTCGCGGAATTCAGCACTTCCAGCAATTCCATCTATAATTTCTCCTATGTCAATTCCCAGCAATTCGATCAAGTCCTCCCCGTTCAAGTGATCCTCGCCATCATCAAGCTCGTTCATAGTGTTAATGCTTAGGAGTTCATTCACGCATGAATCTACTAAATCAACAGCAAAACATTCGTCTTTCACAAATGGTGTAGGGGTGTTGTTGATTTTGTTTAGAGAAAATGTGACTGTCTCACCCAAAACGGATAAGGTCATTTTCCCCTTGTGCACATCAATTAATGTATGAGAGGTGGACATAAATGGTCGACCTAACAAAATAGTATGCTCTGTGCCTTCTTTTGGAACTTCGCCGACATCAAGTATGACAAAATCGACTGGAATTACAAGCTTGCCGACTTGAACTAAAACATCTTCAACTACCCCAAGCGGTTGTCTAATTGATCGATCTGCCATTTGTAGTTGCATCGTAGTTGGCCTCATTGTTCCAAGGTCAAATTCTTTAAATAGTGAGTACGGCATCAAATCGATTCCTGCACCAAGGTCGAGCATTCCACATGCCGGTCGCCCATTTCCTAAGGCAATAGTGATGCAAAAGCTCCCTGGGTCCTTCTCCTTTTTGGGCAGCGGACCCTTTCATATTGCGCTTACCTCCTTGGTTAATTCTACTCGTTGTGTCGTCTCCAATCGCCATTCTCTCGTGACCAACTCCTTGAAAAATTTAACGTATGCGGGCATCGTCTTTATCACATATAGTAGGGGAAGACTAATGTTCATGTTTTTCAATAAATTGTACAACTCCATAAACTTCTTATGTTCTTTTGCCGGACGAAGTCGACTTGGGAAGGGAACATGATCATAACTAGTCAACTTCTTTGGGTGATCAATTGGTTCGTCAGTTGCTAAATTGTTCCTTCTTTTTAAAGCTCCCGGCACATATGGATTGGTCGATTTATGCATAAGATCGGCCAATTTTGTTGCATCTACTTGCGATTGGGTCTCGGCTTTTTCCGTGCCTTCTTCCTTTTCTAGTTCTATGCCATTATCTATCTCCTTTCCACTTCTCAGCACATGAATAGCTGAGGCGTGTTCCGTTTGGCTCGGAAACTTATTTTTCTCCTTTGATAATGTTGCTATAGTCGCGGACAATTATCCTATTATCATGTCTGAATGTTGCTGCCCTTGCTGCATAGCCTTAACAAGCTCATGACCTTGTTGTATAGTCTTGACTAGTTCATCAAACCTTGACTCGAATTTTGCATTGAGATCCGTTATTTGCTTATTCACTTGTGAAGTTAATTGTATGAGTCCTTCTCGATTTCGTACAGTCTCCGCTACTTGATTTTGTTGCCATACTAAAAGTTGACCATTTGCTTGCACAGGCACACGCACAGGCGCTTGTCCGTGGCCGTATTTGGAGTTCGAATGATTGGGAAGTCCTGGATGATACGTATTTCCCGCTGGAGGTTGAGGTTGGAAATTTTGAATAGCTCTGACCTCCATTTCTTCCACATTTTCAAACACAGTTATGCACACGCTCGCTACATGTCCTTGCAATCCACATCGTGCACATAACTCAACAGTGTTCTTCGATAATTTCATATTCGCCATCTTTGATTTTAGGGCAGCCAACTCCTTGGCCATCTCTTCGAATTTTATGTCTCTCTCGTTTAGCGTCTCGAAGACTTCTTTGGCCATAATCTTTCGTGGTCGAGAATTAGTTTGTCTTGATTTCTCGCTCAACTTCTCAAACAGTTGCTGGGCCTCCGTTGCTGTCAAGTATCCAAAATCTCCCCCAGCAGCTACTTATACGTTATTTTTGTAGGAGTCCAGAAGCCCTTCGTAAAAAAGTTGATTTATCATTCCTGGAGAGTTATGATGATGTGGGCAAGCATGCAGTAGTGATTTAAAATGTTCTCGCGCTTCGTGAAGCAACTCCCCGTCTTGCTGGATAAAGTTGGCTATTTGCCTTCTAATGTGGCCCGTCGTCTGAGCTGAGTCATACTGATTTATGAATTTTTCACTAACCATGGGCCAGTCAATCAGAGATCTCGGTTCGAGTGAAAGTAGCCAAGATTTGGCTTTATCTTTCATGCAGCTAGGAAAGAACACCATTTGAAGGTCTTCGTGATGAAGTCCCGGAGATGGTATCCTACTAACTTCAGCATAAAATTCCATGAGGAAAGTTAATGGGTCTTCGTTGGCGAGGCCATGAAATGTCGGGAGGTTGTTGATTATGTGAGGTTGCAGTTCTACCCAACACAATGGTAGAACTATAGGGACCCACTTGAGATGTCGTGAACTCTCTTTGTCTTGGCTCGCGCGCCTCCCGTTGGTGTCTCTCTTGGTTATTGGGCCTCGTGTAATTTCCATCGTACTCGTTCCTCTCATTGTAGTGTTTATTGGCGAGCCAGTTGTCAACCTGCTCGTCTCCATGGTAAGATCTCTCAGAATAGTTATCTTGGTCGTGGTGGTGGCGATTTCTATTTCCTCCTCCTCGCTCTTCATTCTGGTCCATCATATTTCGCTGAATATTCTCCCAATACTCTCGAGGTTGTGCCTGTCCGTTGGGGTGAATTGGTTCACTCCCGTATTCATTTCTTTGTCGTATAAGTGGGTTCCTTGGTGGTTGATCGTTTTCGTTGTTGTGGACAGGATTGTTTAGCCTCAACATCGTTTGAGGAACCGGATCACAAACGAAATCAGTGGTGGCAGACGATCCGCTTTCGGATATGTGAGGAGGTCTCGCTTGATTGGAACGAAGAATATTTTCGATGAATGGTGAAAGTTCGGGTCTAAGTGATCTTCGACCTTGCATACACTCAACAGCAAATGAAACACATCGACTAGAGAAAATAATTATACAAATAGACGGCTAAAAATAAAATGAAGAAACATATTATTGAAACCTTTGCTATGTTCCCCGGCAACGGCGCCAATTTTTGATTCAAGCCTTTGTGTCGCCTACTTATAAATATTTGTCAGAAATTCAATAGCTTGCCCGTAAGAGAATGGGATCGCGTGTAGGGTGGCAAAGTTAACTCGAGTCGTCTATCGAGGAACATACAATCGGAATCTCGAATAGTTTGTTCAATTGCAAGTAATACAAATTGGGGGTGGGGGTTGATTGTTTTGATTACCTAAGGAATTAAAACGCAAGAATATTAATTAAAACTATATAGTCTAATTTAACAACTAGAACATGTAAATTCGAGGATTAATATAAGTACTCAAACATGATCAACTAGCATAATTGAAAAGCAATCATCTAAAGCATAAGATAAACGGAATGAATTATCTAGCATGAACAATAACCAAACATAAATTAAACTAAGATTACGATCCGAATAACAGTAGTTTCTAGGGTTTGAAGCATAAAATGATTCAAGAACAATAATTGAAAAGCAACTACTTAATTGCATAAATTAAACTAAGAAAGCAAATAAAGAGTTTAGAATACTTATTTAAACTAAGAATTACAGTAAAATCTCCAGCTAATCCGGAGAGGTTGCACGAATCTTGGCTGAGAATCGAATCACGAACTAATGAGTTGTACTCGAAATTTGTGACTCTTGATTCTTCGATCTTGATCCTCGACGTTGTTATGGGACGTAAGGTGCATTGTTTAAGAGCTGAAGGAGCGTAAGTAGGGTCATAGTGGTGTATCATGTGTATTTGGGACGGACTTGGAGAAGGGCTTTTATAGTTTTCCCTTGGCTTGGAGCATAAGAAATGCTAAAATCCATTTCTGGGCCATCACGTCAATGTCGCATCGACCGACGCGAGCTGGGGCTCAGCGTCGACGCGTCCGTCGTGCTTGCGTCGAATGGGCAGGGGCGTCGACCGATGCGGGAATGAATCGACGCTACAGAGAGTTACGTCGACTTGTGCGTCGACGGACGCACCTATGGATCGACGCTTCAGAGAGTTACGTTGGCTTGGCATCGACATAGTGTCAATCGACGTGGGCATGGGTCGCGTCGATGTAGCGTCGACGCCTACGTCGACCGACTCAGCTTCACTGCACATCTCATTCTCTCAATCTTTCTGCTACACTTTCACCAGAAAGCTCGATCTTTGCCTCTCGATCATCATACTTCATCTTTTATGTGCTGAACTCTTCCGGTTACTTAGCTATAAAGTGAAAAACCACAAATAATCACTTACTTGCATTAATTACGATCAAAATACGGTAAAATAAGCCAGAAGTATAAAAATACGGAATTAAGCTTAAACTATCCAACTTATACCAAAAATAATAGAAAAACAAACTAAAATGCTAATAAAATTAAGGGCTAATATGCACTAATCACACAACAGGTTTATCAAGTCTTGAGATTGGAGGCGGAGGCCCCCAATATACCGTGAAATAAGTTGCGCCGGTGTTTCCTGATTGTCGATGCGCATAAGGAGTTGACAGAATTCCGTAGTGTAAGCGTCGACAGAGCGCGGGCCCTGACGCAGGCTTTGGAATTTCTGGTATTGAGTGCTGTCATAATTCAGAGGTAGGAATTCAGCGTTCAAAAGGGATTTGAATTCCTCCCAAAGGGTGATCTCCCTTTGGTTATGGCAGGTACGGGAAACTTTTAGATGACGCCACCAAGCGGCTTCTCGGACTCGAAACCGGGTCGCAATAAGAGCAACACGCCGTGCAGGGGGGACGGATTTGAAGTTCAAGACGTCCTTGGCAGTATGGATCCAGTCAAGGTAGTCATCAGGCGAGCCCGCACCAGTGAACTCGGGAATACCCAAACGGAAATCCGATTCCCATCTGTTTTCAAGGGGTGGTTGTCGGCGATGGTGTTGAGCGAAGGGGTTATCATATGTCACCGTGTATTCATCGTCCGAGGCGGCCAACTGTTCGGATGCGTCGTCTTGAGATTTGGCATCTGGAGGAGTGTGAGGGTTTCCCTGAGGGCGGTTTCCCTAGAATTCCGCCCGCAATGATTCAAGGGCGGAAGTGAGGGCAGCGACTTGGTCGCGAAGGATAGCAATCTCTTAGGTGTCACGTCTGGGCGGCATCGTGCGGTCCCGGAACTGACTCCGAATACCAACTGACGCAGCTAGAGCGTATGAGTGCCAGAGATAATATGCTTAAGAACACAACTTTATTCAATAATAATCTGTCTTTCCAAGAAGGATTACTAGAGTTTAAATAGTAAACGGTGAAAGGTAGATTCAATGGTTCAAACTCTAAATTTCCGCAAAATAATAAAAGGCTTATTAATTAGATGCATGAATTCAAACTATTAGATGCATGAATTCAAACTCTAATAAAGACTTGATAAGAAAATGTATGCATTAGAATATTAATTGGTGATGCATGCATGTGAATATCAATTGGTGGTCTCTTCTCCATCACTTTGTAAACACATAATGAGCACATCAATAATCACATTTTAAGCACATTAGTATTGTGTCCGTGCGTTGCACAATAGTTTTTATTTTATTTTATGTAAAATAGAAATAATTATTTTAAATGTATTAAAGTATTTAAATAGGTAATTGTATATATGTATATTTAAGTTATATATATGTGTGTGTGTGGTTGTGTGTGTGTGTATTTTGGTGAGAACCATCACTGGTTCTCAAATCAGATATGATTTTTACCATAACTGCTCCCTATATATAAATCATCTAAATATTATTTAAAAATCGAATAATATTGAAAACAATATAACTTAGTTCATAAAATAATTCTTATGAGACGAAATGTAGTTTATAAATTATGAAAAAAAAAATTAATACACAACTTTTATAGTTTTGTTACTATGTTTATTCTCATCATCGTCGATTAATATTTTTAAACTCTTACAATTGGTCACCTTTGATATTGGACTGACAAATCAGTCGTGTCGGGTTCTTATCGGGCCGGCACAATAAGGCACGGCACGATAATCATAGGCACGAATACTACACGATATGCTTATCGGGCCTATAATCTAAACCCGAATCACGACACGCTAAAATACGAAAAGCACGACACGGTACGATAGGCATGATAAATAAAAATACTGAATTTATTTAACCCAACCCATTAAGCACATTAGGCCCGTTAATTAATAAAATACATGATTTTCTTAATAGATATAATACATATCTATAAAATTATCAATACAAATTATCTTATACATTTAAAATTATAATATGACAAATGTACTAATGAAAATTAAAGATCACAAATACTAACAATGAGTAAATGAATATAAAAGGGGAAAATTAAAATATTATCGGGTCTTATCGTGTTTATCGGGCTAGCACGTTATCAACTCATTACTTAACGTGTCTTATCTTGTCAACCCGATAAGGCACGAACCCAATAAGCCTAAACCCATACCCTATTACTTTGTGTCATGTTCGTGTTGGTCAATCATGTCGTGCCTCATATTGCCACCCCTACTTGATACAGCAACGTACAATTGACCATGACTGAAAACTGAGTTTTTAGGAAAAGTCCAACGTGAGAGAGAGATTGTCCTTGAATTTTGTTGATCATCATAGTATATGACACAATCAGAGGAAATTGTCGTCGTTGAAATTTGAAAGGCAGCCTCGAATTAGATGGTGTGACGGTCATTTTAGGAATGAACAACAATTCACCCGCATTGCTTCCTTGAGAAATATTAACCTCTACAATATGATCTTCAAGTTTTGTAACAACCAACATTACACAGCACAAGGAAATGATCAATATTTCTCAACAACATGAGTGGAATTCTAATTTTTAGTTTTACCTCATAGTTCGGCAATCCATAACATTTAATGGTGTTTAGAAACTCTGGTGAGTGGACATCCTAAAATATGTCAACGTTTGAATTGGAACTTTAATTCTCCATCATTTTATGACATCGTATATTTATTAATAAAATCGACGACATCAAGTGTTAGGGATTGAATAGCACGACCCTCCAAAAAAGCGAAACATTCAGTAGTTTTTTCAAATTGTGGATATGTACTGGCCACAATTGACAAAATATGGTCACTATCATCTTTCAATAATAGATAACCTGGACTTCAATTTGAGCGATACTATCGTTTGGTCCTCCAACTATTCCTTCTTGGTTTTGAAATTAGTTAATCTTTTTACGAATCTATTATAGTTGATGCCACAGTGTTCATTCCACTCGATCCTGATTTCGCACTTGTGTTGTTTTGCATGATTACTGAGATAGTAACAAAATACATTATTTTATAAAATCAATTCAAATCAAAAGTATTGAATCGTAATAATATTTTATAAATAACATGTTGATGCCAATAAAACAAATACTACATTGTATTGCACTGTGCAATTTTGCATATTTTAATTTAAAAAGTGGTCAAATTATTTTTTAGAGAATTGACAAATTTGATATTGTTGAACTCACAATAAAAACCTAAATAACATATATATATATATATACATACACATATACATATATTCAAATGATCTTATTAATTTTATTAAATATTAATTAGGGTATCCATCCTAATTATGTTGAGAAAATAAATAAACAAAGATTCAACAACTCCGATAGTACTTGCTCTACAGGTTTGTCGGGTGAAGGAGTATAAAGGTTTATACATATACCAAAATTATTTTAATTACTCTATATTTTATTCCCCTTATTTGATTGTGTATATATTTTTTAAATAGTTAAAAAAAAGAAACTAAATCATCATTAATATTAAAAATTATTTATGAGATCAATTCAAATAAAAAAAGTATTGAATCGTAATATTTGATAGATAACACATTGATATCCAATAAAATAAATACTAAATTATATTATAATTTTTATATAATCTAATTTTAAAAAGTGGCCAAATTACTTTTGATATTATTTGGACTCACAATAAAAAAAAGACATAAAATAAAATACCAACCAAAATAACATAAAAATGATATATATATATATATATATATATATATATATATATATATATATATATATATATATATATATAAGGATCTTGTTATTTTTAATATTAATTAGGGTATTTATCCTAATTATATTAAGTAAATTCCTATATAATTGAAAAAAGAAAAATAACCTACATGACTTTTTCTCTCTCTTACATGATTTTTTTTATTATTATTTTCACTGTCCAGCATGGATTGTAGGCCTGCTATAATTTCGTGTGAAAATAAAAATTTTCCTCCGCACAATGAGCAAATGATAGTATAAGTATTAAATTAAATATAAATATTACAATGATGTTGAAGCGATTAGTATGTAAATATAAATGCATATCTAACAGAATAAATTCGATATTTTTCAAAATCTATTGTAGTTGATGTCATAATGTTCATCCCACTTGGTGTTGGGTTTGCACTTGTATTGTTTTAATGATTACTGAGATAGTAACAAAATACATTATTTTATGAAATCAATTCAAATCAAAAGTATTGAATCGTAATAATATTTTATAAATAACATGTTGATAGCCAATAAAAAAATACTACATTGTATTGCATTGTGCAATTTTGCATATTTTAATTAAAAAAGTGATCAAATTATTTTTGAAAAAGTGAAAAATTTGATAGTTGGCTTGGGAAAAATAAAAACTCATAATAAAAACCAAAATAACATATAAGTGATTATATATATATATATATATATATATATATATATATATATATATATATATATATATAAATATTAATTCTTATTAGAGTATTTATCCTAATTATGTTAAGAAGATTTCTACATAATTAAAAAAAAGAAACTAATCCTAAATGAATTTTTAATTAAAAAATAAAATCAAATTATCATTAATATTAATTATGGTATCTATCATAATTATGTTAATAAAATTCCTACATAACTAAAAAAGAAAATAATCCTACGTAGCATTTACGTGGCATTATACTCATATATTTTTCTCTCTCCAGACCTCTCTTTTAATAAATAAATATATATATATATATATATATATATTATAACTTCACCGAAAACAATTTAAAGCCAACAAAAATCAAGTTTCTAAGTATAAATCGGTCTTTCGAGGGAATGGCCCCCCATTTTGAATCTATCGTGAACTTAAACTTTAATCAACATAAATCATTCATAAATAGCAGCATGCATCATAATTTGGCGAAAATGATTTCAAAATATTTTAGTTTCACCCACCTTAAGCTCATCTCCGACCCTTTGCACTATTATGACGAAACTTTTGCACTAAATACCAAACTCAAAATTCATCAACAACCATTTCCCTTTAAATTTGCACTAAAAGAATATTCCTTAAAATTTTCATATATTTCAATCAAAAAAGTATTTTATTAAAAACCAGTTATTTATTAATACAATATTTAAAACAAATATTTACTTAATTAAAAACTACTTTATTAATATATTTAGCATATAATATATTAAGTAACATGAAAAGCTATTTTACTATAAACCATTGTTAACTAATGTAAATAAGTTATTATTATATTTAGTCTATACTATATTAAATCATATGAGATTTTAAACCAAATAATTATTAACAATATTGAAGTAAATTTATAATAAATTTCATTTAATAGTATCAAAAATTTTCAAAATTTCCTATAAGAAATTACTGTAGTAATATTGATAATTTATATTATTATCGTTTAATTAAAAATAAATAAATCTTATTAAAATTATATGCAAGTGGAATTATAAGTAATAATTTACTGCATATATTTTAATATATAAATCTATAAGTTAATTTAAAACAAAGGTAAGGAAAGCAAAAAAAAAAAAAAAAGGATAGCACATGAAAAGTGTTGTACCAAATTTCGTGCAACATTGTAGCTCCACACCAAAATAGCACCCAATTTTGGAAACCCATTTTTGCGCTATTAGAGCATCTTTAACCCATTGGTTTGGTGGGGTTTGGTTGGGGAGGGGTAGAATAAATAGGTTGGAAAAAAAGAGGGGTTTGAGAATGGAGAGGGGGTTAATCCAACGCAAGGGGAGAGAAAAAAGGAAAAA
>BMAC01000050.1:1471169-1481744 GCA_014905375.1 Phtheirospermum japonicum
AGTCATAATCTGTATGAAATTCCAAATTACACCTACTATATAATCAATTTCATTCTAACTCTGTTAAAATTCATACCAACTCCGTTAAATTTCATARTACCAATGAAATTTCATACTAATTCATTGTAACTACTTAACGTATCAAAATTCTATACTACCTGTTTAATTTCATTCTAAACCCTAATAAATCTCATCATGTCATGTCATGTCTTTTTTTTATTTTTAATTTACCGAGTTCAGTTATCAAGTTCAATTTATCACATGAAAAAATTCTGGAATTTGAAAAATATTTTTTTGCCATTACAAACAAAATTAAACTTAAACTAAAATTAAGAGACTAGTTAATAAAACTCAACAACAAAACTCAATTAAAAACAAGTGTGGCCCAATAGAGAATTGAGATGGGAATAGCCATTGTGAAGGTTAGCAAATTTGCCTATGCAATAAATTGACACGCACACACCCAAGTTCTAAGAGCCAGACTTCTTCACTCCCGGGCCCAAAGGCAGGACACCACAAACCAGTTGCGAGCACTGACGAGGCGACGACTATTGGCTATTGTCGGCGGCTCGAGTTGCGTGTTTGGGTTTTCTATCTGACATCACCGGCAGGATGTGGTGGCGACCTATGCAATAGCGCACGGCTGTGGGTCCAGGCAATGGGTTTCTTATTGCGGGATTCAGATCGTGAGCTTCGATGGTGGTTCGGATGACTTGTTTCTTTTTGGTTTGAGATTCAGAGTTTTCGGTGGGATCTGTATTTTGTTTGGACTTTGGTTCCATATTTGTGGCTTGGTGACGGAGATGATTCGATTGATAGAGATTGATGCCAAAGAGAGAATTGAGAACTGGAGATGGTGGTGACGGCGAGATGTGGGAGATAGGGTTAATGAGGAAGTGACAAACATATATTCTTTTTTTAAAGGGTATTTTAGATAATGTAGGTTATAATTTTGATTAAACAGAGTGTTTTATACTTAGATGGGATTAAAGAAAAGTTGAATGATTATTTAGGAATTAATGTTGATGTAATTGTATTATATGGGAACTGTCCCCTTTTTTTTTGCCAAAATTTCATATCAATAAATTATAGTGCAAAAACCAGTACATTATAATAAAAACCAATACATCGTAGTACAAAAGTATTACAGTACAAAAATTAATACATCATAGCACGGGTCAGAGATTTATGAAAAACTAATACTTTACAGTAAAAAACCAATACATCACTGTACGAAAACTAATAAATTATAGTACCGGGTCAAATGGCCTAACGGGTCATGACCCGTTAATCAGGCCTAACACAAGTGTTTGCCCCCTTTTTTTTTTTAAATTAATTTGTCGTCTTAGACATCAAGAAGCTTGAATTGGAATTGGTTGATAAGGGTGACAATGTTAACGATTAGAGAATCAAATAAGATTATTTATTTTCTCCTCATTTCCTCGAGGGGTGATTTAAAAGTCATGGAAATTGTCAAATAATGTTTCAAGTGAAGATCTATTTGTTAATTAGTTGTACATTCAATTTTAAGTTAAATAGTTCTTATTTTTTATCAAATAGTCCAAAATTATGATATGAATATTCCACAATACCCTTACTATTAAAAAACTAATACAAATAAATTATTATTATTATTATTATAAAATTAATATTAATTATGGCAGCAGGTGGCTGCCGCCGGAATTTTTTTTCCCCGATCATCAGCAAATATTTTTCGGTCGTCAGAAAATTTCTCGGCTGACGTAGTTTTTTTGGGCGAGTTTTTTTTTTCGCCCAAAAAAATTCTTACTGTATATTTAAATTTCTTACTATATGTCCATGGAGTCAGTGTAGTGTTTTTTTTCAACCCAAATGATTTCTTACTATATGTCTAAATTTCTTATTATATGACCAAACATTTCTTACTTAATGTCCAAAAATATTTTCGGTCATCGGAAACATGTCTTACTATATATACCAAAATATTTCCGATCACCGGAAATATTTCTTACTATATGTCTTAAATTTTTACTATATGTACACAGATTTCTTATTTAATATTCAAAAATCCATACTTGATGACAAAATGTATTTTACTTGATTGCAAAAGTCTCTTGCTTGATGTGCAAATGTTGTTATGTATTTCTTACTTATTATACATTTTTTTCGCCAAAAAAAAAAAGAAGAAAAAGAAAATTTCTTGCTTAATAGAAAATTATTATTATTTATTTCTTATCAACCCATATTGTTGCTGACATCTATACAAGCAAAAATCTACATATACGAATGGATTTCGATTCACAAATTAGAAAAGATTCTTATTTTGGATCTCATATTTCTTCGTTGTTATTATATTTTGTTTTGTTATTTTTTTCGCTTCGATCTCTATATCAGTTATTAGATCCAATATCAACTACTTTATTTATTGGTATTTTGTGTAGATCTCAATTCATATATCTGTATTGTTTATATTTTTCGATCAAATTCTTGTTTCGACCTGACTTTGATTTATAATTGTATTATGTTTGGGATCTGATTTTTGGTTAAGTTATTTATCGTCTTCTTTTTTAAAAGTTTAACCTGTAGTTTGTTAATATATGTTTGATCTCTTCCTAAAAAACTAAGATTTCTCTTTTGATAATCCTCTCCCTCTCTCTCTATCGAGCAGCACCTCCTTTTTTTTTCTTCACAAATCAGATAACCCAACCGAGATTTATAACCCACTTGCATCCCCACAATGATTATTCTCACTTCTTTTTAAGTTGTAGTTGAATGGATTATTTATTCAATGGTATGAAGTTAAAAAAAAAATCTTTCTGTAATATTTTTTTCCTTCGATTTATATTTTGTTTGGTATACTCGAAGAACTGTGACGCCATGAATATTAGTTTGTTGTATTCAGATGTCTTTTTTCAATAAATTCCATACAGATGTTGGATACCAACTTTGAGGGATATTTAGTTTTGGGATCTAACAGATATATCAGTCATATAAGCATATTAATGTTGGATTAGGTTAGTCATATATCATCTTCCAACCATTAATCCTGATTATTAATTTATTATTACGCATCCATTTGTTTTGTATTTCTCCTTTTGATATTTTATTTCGAAGAAATAAAACCCATCATTAAATTTCCTCTTAGGTATGATCAAGATTACAGTTTATTTTCTTATGCTTTACGGTTTCTGATGGTCTGATTAGATTATTCTTAATTATCACCCATTTAAGGTACATATGTTTTTTTTTTAATAATTAAGATTGCTTTTTTTTTGTGTGATTTGAAGTTTAGAAGAGCAGGATCAAGTAGGATTTACATTATTGGATCTGGAAATGAATTATCGGCTTTGAGGTATGGTTGAAGATTTTTTTTAGCTTTTGTCATTTTAGTCTGAGTTCTTATTAAGTATCCAGTTTCGTTGTTGTCAAGCATGTGTGTGTAAGTTATTTTAAATTATATTGTGTTATTTTGGTTGAAATGATGAATCATGAAAAATTGGTGAATTAGTTATTATGAATATTAACATTAACTACTATTTGCTTATGTTGTTCGAGTGAGGATAAATAATTTTCTCCAACTAGGCAATGGTTAAAACTAAAGGCTAATACCAATGATAATGAAGTAGCTCATGGAAAATGCCATAGCTTTGTCAGAGACATCACAAAGAGGTGGCTCTCCCCAGGTTTCTGGAATGCCAAATAAAAGAGCCGAAAGTGTGTTGTCATCACCTTTTAGGCACGCTCAAAGAAAGGTGACGATTTGACCTCATTTACTATAACTGTTATTTCTTTTTATCCAACTCATGGAACTTTCGTTGGTTAAAACATTCTATTGCTTAAATGGCCAACACAAATCTCTTGGCTATATGTTGGTTTTTTTATATAGGCAATTGTTCTTTTACATTTTAAATAGATGAAAGTGTACTTGATACTTATAGATAAAAAAGACTGCTTTTTATGCTCTGCAAACTTGGTTGATTTGTTATTGATGATGCCAATAGAAAATGAAGATGGTAAGTGATCTAATCTGCTTTTTCTTATTTAAATAAACTATATAAGATGAGATTTGCTGCATATATTGTAGTTCCGCTCAGTTCAGTTGCTACTTTCTCATGAAACTTGCTATATCATGAAACTTGCCTGTAATTTATTTTATCGGATACTGTGATTGTTTCTCGAAAGTTCATGTGATTTTTCTATTGGGTTTAGTATTACAATATTAATTATTTTGATTCGGTATCGGAATTTTATCAGGTTCCTCTTAGTTCATGTTTATGTGTTAATTGCATATTTTATGTGCTTGAGTGTTGGAAATTGGAGAAATGAAAAGTAAGCAATGTATTGAGCAAAGGTTGTGATAAATATATTGTAATATATAAAAGTTGATATATGAAACCGAGTTATTAGTTGCTATTAGTTGTAATTTTATTGTCTTGAAACTTAAAATTACCATGATTGTATATAAAAAAAAATCTATGGTTATATCTGACCTTACTAAAAGGAGTTTGATTTTGAGTTTCCCCCTTGGGTGCCTTTGTGTTCTTAATGGGTTTCCTTAGTTTTGATCTTCACCATTTTTGTAATTTAAATTTGTGTTTGGAGTGTGTTCTTTGATTTTTTTTTCACATTCTAATGTAATTATTCTGTTCCTGACGGTATTGATTTTTCGGTGAAGGTTTTGAGGAGGGATATTACATGAAAGACTTATGACAACTAAGCTAATTACGGGAATGGGGCTTCAGCTTTAATGGCAATATGATAAGAAATCGTTGAATTACAATTCTAAGTGGTAGGATGATGTTCAAATCTCTTTACTACTAATGTATATCATTCAGGTTTTTTTTTTTGTTTTTTTTTTTTTTTGCATATGCTTTGTTGTGAGGTAAAAATATTTGAGGAATTTATTCTTGGCAATAATTCCTATTTTGTTATTTGTCTTTATTAGGCACAAAATTAATTAGGAACTCTAGATAGTGTTTCCTAGTTTATTTATAGGACTTTATTTTCCTAGATTGTGTCTAGATTTTAGTATGCTTATTTACCAAGTTTAGAATTTTAGGATTGTCTATTTAAAACAAGAAGAACTCTAAAGCTTGGGACGTTTTTTTTACGCACGGGATTATTGAGCTGAAGACGCAAGACGTACGGCAAGGAGAAAAGAACACGAAGACTACTTGGAGCCATTGTTCAAGATTGACAAGCTATTCGAAGTTGCGTGACCAACGGAGAAGAGCTTGATCAACCTAGGTGACAAGTATTTAGTATCATGTGTTTTGATACTTTAGTTTTTATATATTACTTAATATTTTTGTATCGATCAAACAACAAGAAAGTAATATAGTTTTCGGGTTTGTACACCCAAGTTCACAAGTACTTTTACTTGTGAACTGAATTTGTTTTATTGTGTTCTTAAATTTAATTTCCGCTGCATATTTTTAATTTTACTCTGGTTGATGTTGGTAGTCAGTGTTGGTTAACATTGATAACAACATAATAAAACTGAGACTTATTTTCAAAATCATAGACCTTCAAATTATACAAAATATAAATGCTGAAGTAAAATCTCCTTTCTGCTGATATAAAAATTACAATTTGCTCTTCGAACCACCCTTCGTGAAGAAATTATTCTGGTTTGTTGTTTAAACAAATTGAAGTAATGTAATGTAATGTAATATATATTGGAGAGAATGAAAGAAAATATGAGAAATTGCCCTTAGGCTCTCTGTTGATAAAAGCTTTTTGTAGTTGAGGTTTTATTTATTAATATTTAGTTTCTTCAACAATCTTCCTCTTTTAGATTACTATGGTCGTGTGAGTCTCTGTGTAATTTAGTTTCTGAAATTTAATGTTACTAGCATATTTTTTTTGTTCCTTTTTTCTTTTTTCTCCCTTTTTGTTCTTCTGATTTTTTTTTTTGAAGTTTAATTAGTCTTTCAAGGTTTTTCTTCTTGAAATATTTGCTGAAATGATTATAATTAATTTGTATAAAATACATATATTTCTGTAATGATTGATGAAACTTGCGACTGAAAATAATTGTCAGACTCACTTCTCGAATATGTGTTGGAATTTATTTATTTTTATCAAAATTTATCTCTATAAATGTGCCTCAGCCTCACTTTGATTTATTGTGTGCACCAAGCCATGATAACTGGATACTCGGAGGCACTAAGTGTTGGTAATTAATTTAATTATATTCTATTTTAAGTGATATAGTGGGATTTATGCCCATAGTTTTATGATGTTAATATCTATAATTGTTTCAAAAAGGACATATTTTGCTTCATCGTGGACATAGTTTAATGACATGTCCTTCAATATATATATAGTATATATATATATATATATATATATATATATATCATATATATATGGGTGAGTTCAAATGGGAACCATGTCATTATATACAAACATGCGAACTAGTACTTTTATTATATATACCAGCCAGTACTTTTATTATACAATCACAGTTGCCTTTATTGATATTTTAGTTATATACACTAGCGGGTGCTTTTATTATACAATCCTAATACTTTTTAATCAAATAAGGAAATACACAAAAAGTTGATCCATCCATTTAAGTAGATCTAAGGCCATAAATTGACACTAGGTTCACATATAAGGACATGGTTCTCATTTGAACCACTACTATAGAAACAACTTTCTAAGGCTGTTAATTAAAGGCGGTTCACTGAAACCGCCTTAAAAATACTTTTAACGGCGGTTATGGCAAAAACCGCCGTTAAAAAGTTCATTTTACGGCGGTTCCTGAAAACCGACGTTAAAGTTGGACAATCATCTGGTTTTAACGGCGGTTCACTATAAACCGCCGTAAAGTGACACATTTTTTACGGCGGTTCCTTAATAACCGCCGTAAAAACTCAAACATTATACGGTGGTTTTTTGTGAACCGACGTAAAAACTGGAGGCCAGTTTATTTTAAAGTCAGTTTATAATTAACCGCCGTAAAAACTTAAATATTCTACGGCGCTTATATATATGATTAGGTTAAATATTTTGATGTACTACACATTGAATTACACAATATTAAAAGAGGAAAAAGATGATGCGTATAAATAAACACACACACATTATATAAATATATATATATATATATAGGGGTGGGTTCAAATGAGAACCCGTCATTATATGCGAACCTAGGGACTAATCTTGACCATTAGATTGAATAATCTGGATGGTTGAGAACGTGACATGTCAGCAGGGTAATTATATAAAATAATGCATTAAATAATTAAAAAGGGTATTTTGGACATATAACAACGTTTATAAAGAGCACTACATTGTTATTTAGAAAGCACAACATATAAAGAAAGAAAACATTACGATTGTATATAAAAAGCATCGCAATTTTCATCTATAAACTGCAAATTCAGAAATTTGAAATAAAACTCAATTATTCAACAAATCATAACTTTTTCGGTTTTTATTCGTTTTGAATTAAATATATATCAAATTAATCACATTCTCAAGATCTACAATTTAAAATACATAATGCATATTCTAAAACATAAAAAAAAATACATGTAATTAAATTAAAAAAATTGGATAGTAAAAGCATCGCATATGACTAATTTTAGCACTACAGTACTATATAAAAAGCACCATGAATCTGGATATATAGTTGCAATGTGTAAAATTGGAGTGCTTTTCTTATATTGTTACAATGCTTTCGTACTACCCTAACACTGCTTTTTCGAATAAAAATAATCGGTCAGCATAGCCGCCGAGTTTCACCATCGCCACCTTGGACACTGCAAGAGAGCAAAATTATCTTAGCCTTAGAAATGTCATTCTGATGTACATATTGAGCATTACAAACATTTCTTTCCAAAGTATTTAAAATTGCAGTTCAACAGAGATGAAGTGTAAAGAACAACCTTTTTCTTTTTATTAGAGATTCCCTTTTCTTTCTACTGAGTATCCTGTTCTTCCTCTTTTGAATCTGAATCCTTCTTCTAGGCTACATTGGTAGATGTGTCGTCCTTTTTATCATCCACCTAAATAAACATGAACCACAACACATAGCAAAAGAAAAATGAGGAAAAAAAAGAACCCATGAGAAGCATAATGGACAACAATAAATTCAACAGCATATCAAATAAATGATTTCCAGATAGCCGCCCCTTCCGGCCCTCGGCCGCCCCCAGCAACCCCAGCAACCTCCGTCGATTTTTTTGAAAATCGATTCGTGGGTGGAAAATGCATGTGGTCGCTTGAAACCTTCTCGGAACCTCCGGCGCGATGTACGTCGGCGTCCCGCACTAGGTGTGGAGGAACCCGTCGCTGCTTCGATTCTCGTACAAAGCCAACAATCTGAAATCGGAGATTTTCAGATCCCCGCAGGTTTCTTGCATTGAAGAAGAAAGGAAGAAGAAAAGGGGGGCTGCGTTGGGGATCTAATCACGTTCCATTAGGTTAAAAGACATAAACATCCCTTACATACCATATTATTGATTTAATGAAATTAAAAAAATAGAAAAAACCTTGGCCACACACATGATTAGATCTAAGGCCAAGATTAGTCCCTAGGTTCACATATAATGACGGGGTTCTCATTTGAACTCAATCCTATATATATATATATATAATGTGTGTGTGTTTTTTTATACGTATCATCTTTTTCCTCTTTTAATTTTGTGTAATTCAATGTGTAGTAATTTACATCAAAACATTCAAGAAGTGTCTTTTATGTTAAATCTTTGTACGTATCTTATATTTGAAAAATGTCGCTATTTGAATAAAGACTTAATTTTAGATTCTGATTGAGAAACTTGTGTTCTTGATTCTATAAAGACCTAAAAATAAAAATTAACTAATAAATATATTTTCAATTTATACATTCCAATTGATTCGGTAAGTCTTGATTTAAAAACATCGCACAAAATGCTAGAATTTTTTTTATAATTGAGAAACTAAGAAAAAACTCCCACAAAAAGAGGCACAAATGAGTAAAATAAGAACTAAACAAAACAAATAAGGAAGACAAAGGATAGTGACTTATTTTTTTTTTTTAGAACTAGAGAGGAAATATATTTTTTGACTGGTTGTCACCATTGTTGATTAATTGATTTGTTTGTTATTAGATTC
The DNA here is from genome assembly GCA_014905375.1 of Phtheirospermum japonicum. Taxonomy (NCBI): domain Eukaryota; kingdom Viridiplantae; phylum Streptophyta; class Magnoliopsida; order Lamiales; family Orobanchaceae; genus Phtheirospermum; species Phtheirospermum japonicum. The sequence continues at coordinate 1,480,257 of BMAC01000050.1, forward strand.
CTCGAAAGGTCTACCTACTTTAAGACTTTGAGAAGTTAGATCAATCTCAAATGACAACTATTTTCAAAGGAGTATATAAATATTATACATTAAACATATAAATGCCAATATTTTTTCAATAAATCTTTTGGGTTAGTGTAGAGACATGAACATATTTTGTCTAATAGAGCCCATTTAAACTTATCAAAGATATAAACATTGGATTGGAAAGTGGTATTTATGTGTGATTCCAATAAAATTGGTTAAACTTTCATGGTGGTATTTTTTATTTTCATGTTCCTGTTGTATCAAAATGTGTAATTTTCAAAGTTGGATGGGTTTTGTTTTGTAATTCGGTTAAACCTCAATGGTATTTGTTAAAAAAAAAAAAGATCTTTGAATCAGTTTTTTTGTTGATATAAGTTTTTTTGATACAACCAAAAAAGTGATAGCTTTTGTTTTTTGGTTTCAAAGCAGGTGTTATTCTTTGGAGCGGTAATGGTTTACTCATTTTACATTTTTTGGGTATACGAAATCGGGGTTTTCTATGGAAAACACTTTTGATTGTTTCATTTTGGGGAAATCTATTTTGTAAGCTATTTTGTTGTGTTATTATCTGGACAACCTTAGCATTTCAGGTTGATATAATTTAATAAAGATAGATAAATATTAATGTTAAAAGTGTTTGATTTGTATTATATGAGTATTGCTCACTCTTTATGATTGAGATTATGTTCCTCAGTACTTCCTCTCTCTCTCTATATATATATATACATACATATATATATATATATACTAGTTCGCATACCCGCGTTTACGCGGGCATATCGAGCAAAATCATACTAACAAAAACGAAAAAAGTAAATATTAAATTATATTCAATAATACAACTTATTGAAATCGTTCACTTCAAATTCTGGAAAAATTCCTTGTAAACAATATTTGCAATCTTATTAACAATATTACTATCGTTGTCACAACATAGAATTTTTAATCCTTTATATATGATATCGATAATCAGTTGACAACAATAAATTAACCAATTATGATTTTCAAATTTTCAATAATTATTTTAAAGAAGCTATAAATTAAAATTTCATAAACAATGACAGAAGAAGAAATTAGTATTAGTATTCTTTTATTGTAGATGAAATATGAGATCTATATTGGGAATAAAACCATGCCATAATGTATATTCTCGGGCACAAAATTGTCTTCTTGAAAGTGGGAATGAGACTGCTCATATTTTTCTTTGTTTTGGAAATATTATCCAGTGATCCGCTCAATATTTTACAGACAACAGAGGGTGGCGTAAACGGTTAAATTATATGCTTTGTTATTTTTGGGTGGCGTCTGGAAATGTTCTTGCGTTAGAAGATGAATATCGTACTGGAGGGAAATTTTCATTTTTGCTCCACTATGCTGGCCACATTCCAGAAAAGGTACATGATGTTTGGTCATCGTCAAACAATGTCTGCTAAGTTGGCCAATTCATCAAAAAAGGTAAAA
>BMAC01000050.1:1511961-1527415 GCA_014905375.1 Phtheirospermum japonicum
CAAATCAATCATTACTACTTGATAATGCCCCGAGCACATTTCTTATACAAAGATATATCATTTTTGGAAAAGTATATACCATAAGTATTACTTGTATGCTATGTATTCTTATAAATTTTAAAGTTATAAATTGATAGTACTGAATCTGATTATTCTAAAAGTTTAATTGATTTGATTTGATACTTAATAGATGTTATATTTGAAATATTGAAGAATCGTATATAGCAATATCACAAGTACAATTTCTATAATTATTTTTTTACAATTTCAAATATATCAAATCAATCATTACTACTTGATAATGCCCCGAGCACATTTCTTATACAAAGATATATCATTTTTGGAAAAGTATATACCATAAGTATTACTTGTATGCTATGTATTCTTATAAATTTTAAAGTTATAAATTGATAGTACTGAATCTGATTATTCTAAAAGTTTAATTGATTTGATTTGATACTTAATAGATGTTATATTTGAAATATTGAAGAATCGTATATAGCAATATCACAAGTACAATTTCTATAATTATTTTTTTACAATTTCAAATATATCAAATCAATCATTACTACTTGATAATGCCCCGAGCACATTTCTTATACAAAGATATATCATTTTTGGAAAAGTATATACCATAAGTATTACTTGTATGCTATGTATTCTTATAAATTTTAAAGTTATAAATTGATAGTACTGAATCTGATTATTCTAAAAGTTTAATTGATTTGATTTGATACTTAATAGATGTTATATTTGAAATATTGAAGAATCGTATATAGCAATATCACAAGTACAATTTCTATAATTATTTTTTTACAATTTCAAATATATTCCCTCGGAATTATTCCGAGGGAAATTGTATTCCCTCGGAAATTTAATTAATTTTTTTAAAAAAATTAAAAAAAATTAAAATCGTAAAAAATAGAAAAAAATAATACAAAATAGGATTTATTTCCGGGACGCTTAGAAGAAGAAGAAGAAGAAGAAGAATCTTCATACTCTCAAAAATTAATATAGTGGGATGGTCATACAAATCATGCCAAATCATGACAATACTGAACTTCGGATTGAAAATAAAAAGTAAGTTTTAACTCCTTTCGAGCTTTTATTGAAGTGTCGGATCAATATAAGAATATTTGAGTTAGTACTAGTTTATAGTACAAATTAATTTGACAATAAATTGTCTCAAGTTCTTATGAATATTTCAAGTAAAATCGAACTCGTGGTTGATTTATATTCCAAAGTATATCACCACGAGCTTGTAGCTCAAGTGGTATCACCAACCCATTATAAGGGTGTTGATAAGGGTTCAAACCTTGTACCTCTCAAATTATTTGAGGTTTATCTTTACTTTCCAACTACTCCGCCTAGCTTATTAAAAATATATTTGAAATTGTAAAAAAATAATTATAGAAATTGTACTTGTGATATTGCTATATACGATTCTTCAATATTTCAAATATAACATCTATTAAGTATCAAATCAAATCAATTAAACTTTTAGAATAATCAGATTCAGTACTATCAATTTATAACTTTAAAATTTATAAGAATACATAGCATACAAGTAATACTTATGGTATATACTTTTCCAAAAATGATATATCTTTGTATAAGAAATGTGCTCGGGGCATTATCAAGTAGTAATGATTGATTTGATGTATTACTCCATCATGAGAAGACATGGTTTCTAATATTGCATATGACAGTGTTATTTTTCAAGAGCAAGAAGTATCAAGTAGAATATTTGACATAAATAGCACTACTTCAGGAGTAATATATCAATATTTTTCAGAAATATAGAATTGGCAAATAAATATATAAATTAATTTCCATGGGCGTAGAATTTTCGTAAGAAACACTATTATTAGTTGTGTTACTTAAGGAACAACAACTTAATCATAATATAAATAATACAACAAAGACACGTAAATAATGCTTTTAATAATTAAATAAGACATATAATAAAAATATTTATTCAAGAGCATTGTTAATATTCTTTTGAAATACTATATATTATTTTTCATCAGGAAAATATGGATTACATATCTTATAATGTTCTTCATGAACATATCATACTCAGCTGAGAAATTATGATATAACATCACATTTTTTCAGAAACTATGATTTATATTTTAATAATCTTATAGACTATTAAGGATTGTAAAATTGTATTTCGTAAAGATACTACAATAAATATGAGTTGAAAATAAATTTCATACAGTGCACAAATATACATGATTACATGTTTTATTAAGAAAATAAAAACATAGCTTGATATTTCAAATCTATCGTACTTGCATATAAATTGTGTCGTTAAACTAATTGATAATAACAAGATAAAAGTTTCTAATGTCATGAATGTACATACACAATAAAGTTTTAAGAGAATTATCTAACTGTATCCCCCTCATTTTTTTTAATAAAATATATAATTCATTAAAAATCCTCTAAAAACAAGAAGAAATTCACAGTTGAAGCATATAATCTTTTTGGGTTAATATCTATATTGAAAGAGGAAATACGTACCTTAATTGGATAGTCTCCTCGTGGAAAATATGTATCGGTGGCTAGATTTTCAAAACTGTATGATGAACTTGTGGATAAGGTCTCGTTCATCAATTGCCCGAAAATAAATGTAACTAATTTGATAAGGAAAAATATTTGATATAGAAATATAATGTCAACACGACATAAATATTATAACTTCTTCAGGAATAAGTATTATATACCATAACATGCTCTACTTCAAGACCACATTAATTTAATTTAGATTTTAAAAAGATAGATCCATATTCTTCTAGAATATTGAATTATGATATAATTTAAGTACAAGTATGAATTATTCTTTTAATAACATTGAATACTTTTCATGAATATTGAATAATCATATGAAATAAAAATAATTAAGAATATTCTTTCGGAATGTTTACTTAGTCGTTCTTCTTCGGGAGAAACAATTTGAATTAATACAATTAAAATATATGATAAGAAAATAAAATAGTATGATAATAAAAATTAAAAAAAATATATTTTTCAAGATTAATTGTAGATCTCATAGTATTAATCAATAATACATAATATTCAATTAGAATATTAAAAATAAAAATTAAATCTCTTAGTAATCTTAAAAAATAAATAATATTCAATTAGAATATTAGAAAAATAAGTAGATCTCATAGTATTTTTCACGTATACATAATATTTAACTGGAATATTAAAAATAAAAACTAATCTCATAGTAATCATCAAGAATACATAATATTCAGTTAAAATTATTTATAAAAAAAGTAGTTCTATAGTATTATTTAACAATACATAATATTCAGCTACAATATATTGGTATGGTTGTGTTTCTCCAATAACTACAACAAATTTCTTACTTAGTTTCTAGACTATGAAAATTGTTAGTTTGTATTTTTTGGGAAACCACGATTATTATATATGACGATGGAAGAAATCAAAAGATTTCACATAGTGTTTTTTCAGGCAACAATTTTAAAACCGATCCCCATCGTCCACAATCAACATTTATATGTTTTAAGCAATATAACCAAATTTCAACATGATCTAAGTGCAATCTTGTTCTAAAACAAGTGCATTGACGATCTTAAGATTTTAAGAACAAAAATACGGTGTTCTGTTGGAAATTGATATGTATGAAACTTAGAATCAGATCTCCACCATTCATATTTTAGTTCGACTAGTCCTGATGTACTGTAAAATTGTGAGAGAGCGATTCAATGGTTAAAACTTTTGGGAACGGTTGGTTCACTATTCTGCGCAAATAATTTTTCGTGTTGTGAAATAAGCAAACGGGAGGAATATATGAGAAGAGAAAGATAATGAGTTGTCTTATTATAATGATTAAAATCTCTCTTATTTATTTATAAGATTTAAAGGTATAATGATCATTTATTAATATATAATTACAACGAGATAAGATGACATAGTAAATAAATAAAAAAATCATTATTGATCATCATTCCCTCTCGATATATATTTCGAGTTTTAAGCCTAAAAAATCAAGACGGGCGATGTATTTTAACTTTTAACGTTTTAAATTCAAGAGGGGGTTGAGCCCAATTAACCGAAAATCCGAGGACTCATAAAGAATTACCTAAAAGACCAATACCAAGAAGTGAAAAGACGCATATAAAATCGATGATCCAGCCAGCTTTCTCCGGTGTGTGAAATCCATACGACGGCTCGGCTGCCATATACAGTACAATTGCAAACCCCAGTTTTTTAACACAGTGTAAAATAATCACAAAAATTGAACCATCTACAGGTAATTCTTCGTTTATTTACACCATTTAATCGAAGACTAATCGTATCACTTGTTCTTACATTTTTCTTGGACGAATATTTACTTCAGGCGTGTATTTCTCGAACGTTCTTCAGTTTCTCGTTCTTATAGAACATGGGTTTATGGATTTTCCCCTCTGGGTCCACCTTTTTATTTTTATATTTAATTTTCCGTGTTAGTAGCTCATCATTTTAGGTCAAATAACATGAGAATTGAGAAACGATGTGAAAACTTTCAAGAAAATTCATACTTCAGTTCTTCGTTGAGTTTCGAGTTCATGTTTTGGGTTTTGAATTCCATCAACAATTTTTCTTTGACATGTGGGTTTATTTATTGCCTTGTAAAGAGAGATAAAAATAAATATTATAGTTATTGCAGAACCAGAGAAAGCATGTACTGATTATTGTGTTGTGTTGCGTGTCTTGTTGAATCTTATGCTTTTTTTACTTGTGCTAATTTTCTTGGAATTCCGGTGGTATTGTATTACTTAGGTAATTTCACATGTTTTATCTTACAGATGTCTCTGTATATCGGAAACCTATCATCTCACACTCGTCAAGATGTACTTGAACATGCCCTCCAACGTGCTCTCCGGAGGTTCGGAACCTGTACCTTACGTTTGAAGGGAAAATACGGCTTTGTAGATTACGATTACCCTGCATCGGCCGAAAAGGCTCTCAAAACACTACAAGGCACGAAAATCTGTGGAGAGCCTATAAATCTATCGTGGTCCAAACAGAAGTCAACCGCTCCTCAAAGCTTTTTCCAAGACGGCAACTCATACGGGTCCTCACGCAGAAACTTCTACCCCGTGAGACAAAATGCTGATTTAAGGGTGGGCCCCACTAACCGACGGGATTACGAGACGGGTCCGAAGAACCCACACTCCGAAGTTAGAAAACTCAGTTCATCTATCTTGGTCGATGAATCAAATTGCTACAGACCGTTTGATCCGAACGTTTACAATCGTAAGAACCATCCGGAAGACGATAGATGGGGTGAGCAGGTTGTGGACCCCACGAATGGGAAGTATCCGGAAAATGTTGACTTTGATGACCGGTACGAGCCTCATCTCAGTGACGGCAAAAGGGAGCTGAACGAACGTCGACACATATCTCCTTTGGCCGGGCCCCACGCTATTCATTCGAGGTCTCGGGAAAGTGAAAAAGAGCCGTCCACTTCAAGAAAAAGACAAAAGAGGGATTATGAAAACCAGGTTATAAATCACTTGGAAGGAGCCAATAATAAGGGGCCATCACCGTGTTCGGTTCATTCTGATTACACTTCATCAAGCTCACAGTCGCGTTCAAGGGCATTAAGGTCTTTTTCTCGATCCCTGTCACCTTCCAAGTCGAAATCAATGCCTTCAAAGAAAATTTCCCAGTCCTCTTCACCTTCACCATCACCATCACCTTCCAAGTCGAAATCAGGCCATTCTGGAACGAGGACCTCTAGTTCACGGTCAACGTCAAGGTCAAAGTCTCCTAACTCTTCATTATTACCTGTGGAACAAGATTCCAAGGATTATTTGGACAATGCTGTTAGTGTTGACCACAGTAAGGATCTATTTGAGGAGGAAACACGGGCGAAAAGTGGTGCAGGCACATTCAAACCCGAAAATGTCACACCTGCAGCAGAAACTGAAATCGAAACGGGACCTGCTGAGTCGGAATCTGAAGATACGAAGAAGGATCTATTGGAGAATGGCCATATTATTGATGACGTGGGCCCGCACGGTGAGGAAGAGATAAAAGATTCAGAACAGGAGGATTTTGTTGGAGAACATGTATCGGGACCGAAATCTGATGTCTCGATAAAGTCAAACGCTTCAAAGTCAACAAGAATGTCTTCAGAGGAAATGTATGTGGCTCTAAAACACTATGGCTTGCAGTTGCCTGACGAAAGCGAAAAGGACATGCCTGTGGAGACTTATTTCGGCTCAGCCCGTTTGTGGCCTTGGGAGATGGTATACTACAGGAGATTGAAAAAGGGTTCTATATCGACCGAGAATTATTCACGGCGAGTTGCTCAGAATCAAGAGTATGGCATTGTTGATAAGTTTATCAGAGGCAGTAGTGGATGGGGAGAAAATTGAATTAGCACAATTCTTGAAAGTTTACGTAACTAACCCATGATCAGGTACCGGCAGTTATGGTTCTTTTGTTTATCTGGTAGGATTTGTTTTGACGTCTATTGGGTAGGTTTTATTGGGCATGGATATATGGGTAAAATTTGTACTGCAGTTTGATGTTTTAGTGGAACTAGTTTTTTTGAGGTCTGAAAATGGTCAGCTGTCTATGTACTTAGTGTCTCTTTGTTTGAGCAGCTGTTTCAGTACGTTTTGTAATAGTTAATGGTCTCAATGCAATAGCATTTCTATTTTTACATCTTATACTAATTTTAACCTCCCATGTTGACCTTAATGTCATTAAGTTTGGTGGGAAAATATGAATTTCATGTGTTTCGGAGTGTAACAGGAAGAATATGGAATCAAGTGAATGTCACTGTGATGCTCTTATAAGCGCCAACTATTTGTAGAACACAATTAAGTAGCTACAAAGCTAATGAACTAAAGAAACTAAAACTGGGTCGAGTAATGGTTAAAACTTGGATTTTGAGTCCCGTTTTCAAGAGCCCGCTTCCCATTTGTATGTTTCTTGGTGGTTATTGTTGTGGCATTTGGTTATTCACAAGACGCGGTGCCATTGTAACAGGTATAAACGATTATTTCCTAGGAAATATTATTCTCTGTTACATTCTGTTAACTTTATATATTAAATATAATTGTTAAGTTATTGATTTGGCTGCTTTCTCTGGCTCTGATATCTGCTCTCTCAATCAATCGACAGCAAATTAGTATGGTATGCATCATTTTGTCTACTTTGAATCATAATACTTTTCATTTTGAGCTAAAATACCCAGTAATTTATCTTCAAAAAGACTCAGTATCATCGAGGAGCAATCAATAACACTTGCATGCCTGCATGCTTTATTGTAATTTGCTCATTCATTCACCCATGTCAGCATTACTAATTTCTTTTGAAGTAGTTTTTTTCTTTGTTTTTCAGTGGTTAGCTTCAATCTGAAGGCATGAATATTTTCGATACTTATCTCTAATTTATTTATTAACTGGTAATTCACTTTGTTGAGTTATTTATCATTTACCACAAATTCCGAAATAAAAATCTAATAGGTCTAAAGATACAAAGTATGATTCTGAGGGCATGAAATGCAAATTTTTTTATATTTTTGGACAATGTTAATGATGAATGCATGCGTTTAATTTGTCTACATAGTTCTTCGCTTGTACTGCAGGTAAAGACTTTATGCTAAAGAAATAAAAAGCTTTTATTACATATAAATTTCAAAGGATTTTTAGGTAACTCGTCAAATTCAGACCGGTGGGGACTAGAAGTGTCGACCAAAATGTATGCATGTTGAGATAAATCATCTTATAAGGTATGTTCCCAGCTCCTTACTATCGTACTAGGTTTTACTGGGGGCTTTTAAATCATATTTTATTGCATCGATCGATTTTGTGACCCGTCTAATTTTGGTGGATCTGCTGAGATAATGCGGGACTTTCTTTTTATAGCATCTCAGTTTTGTTTCGATTGGCTTATTGAATGTGGTGCGTCATGTGTTATTAAGGCGTAACTGATATCAGGTCTAGTTTTCGTTTGGATTTTGTGCGATTTATAAAGAACGGGAATTCGAGAGCTTTATATGACTTTATGAAGAAACGAAAACAAAATCGAAGAAAGATTGTTTCGTTTTGTAGTGAAAACTTTTTGTGGAAACGGCCTGGCCCGGTGGGCCGACGGTTCCAATAACATTGAGTGAAAACAATGAGGAAAATAATAATAATAGGTTGGTATATTTTTCTTGAATTAGTCTTTTCCTTGGAATTTTCCCTTGCAATTAACCAAACAAAATTAGTACTACCAAACAAGGAGTTTAGGTAGTTCCGGGGCACCAACAATGTTGAAATGATTTGAGGCTTACAATTAGGTAATACAAAATGTCACAAATAGTAGTTTATTGGCATTGATTGATTTAGTCAAGTTGGCAAATCCCATAAATGTACATTTTTAGTTCTCACCAGCCCATAAGCCCAAAATGTTCGTCCGAGCATGAGGGCAAAATGATTATGAAGCTTGAGAATCTCTCTCTCTCTTTTTTTTTTTTTAAGACAATTCTTATGTATGTTAGTCTGTTGCCACATTTTCAGGCAACATGTTTTATAGGCTATGACTATGTAGCTCTACACATGTGGTAATAACTTCTACATATTGGGATTTAATTTGTATAAATTTGACAAAATTTAGGGAGTAGGACCGAGTCGTTAAATGTTTAAATTCTAAGTGAATACTTAGGTGGTGATTGGATATCTTATAATTTTGATTTTTTTTTTCTTTTTGGTTTATGCTAGAAAACTTTTGAAAAATAAGAAGAAAAATGAATTTTGTGAGTGTGATGGGATATCAGATGAAAATGAGCCATGGAAGTTGATGTGATATAAAAACAATAAAATAATAATTAAAAATACAAATTGAAAGGAAAAATAACACTTGGCGACAAAGGAAATGCAAGGGAGATTGCAAGAAAACAAATATAAAAACGTAGAGGATGAGGAAGATAATGATAAATAGTGTATATAAATATAACAATAAGCATTCAATTTGTATTTATCATATGACGCAATAGCCTCCTTATTCTCTCTCAACCGTCCCAATTACTCTTTGCATTTATTTGGTTTTAATGGACTCTCAATCTAAATACAGTTCCCCTGTTTTTCAATGCTTGAACTACCCCTCCCCCTCTCCCCGTTGTGAATTGACCTTATTACCCTTCCCTTGTTTATAACTAACACCTTTGACCTCAATACCCCCCATAATAAACCTCACATGCACATACTTTATGTGGTCATTCATTGATTGTTCTTCTTAGTTGTGATATATTGACATTGAACTACTTGGTGAGACATTTATTTTTCAACGATCCCCGTAATTTAGCCAGCTAATTTTGTTGCTCCTTGACTTTTTTATTGATGGCATGGCATCTATCTCTGTTTGGTGGTTTGAACGTAATTGATTCTGGGCTATGAATTATTAATAATAATAATAATTATTATTATTATGAAAAAACACGAAATGACCGAGTATAATCTTTTAATAACATGGCATGATGAAGGTAACCTTTTGGTATGAGTATTAGTGGACCCAGAAAAACATTTGTAAAAAAAACAAAAACAACAAAATATATATATATTCTTTGCAAGTACAAGAGTGTCGACCCAGGTTGCCCAATATTTCATCTATTTGAAAGCAACTCTTTTTTTTTTCCCCTTTATATATATAAATTTTTGGATATTAGTCAGCTTCTTATTTCTTTTATCTCAATTTGTTGGCCTTAGTGGCATGCTTTGGTTGGAAGAAAAAGATCTAATGCAGAAAGAGGTGCATGGGGAAATGCTTGCAGAATTTCTTACAAGAAGAAACATGGACACTTTTTCTTTTTCTTTTTCTTTTTTTTTTGGGCCAAAAACAAAGCGATAGAATAGAAAGAAAGAAATATAAGGGTAGCACTATTAAGGCTCCACTCCAATTTTTCCTACACATAACTGAACCGAGAAAATGGAGCACCAATAGTGCTACTATTTTTTCTAACCGCGACTACAAATACTTTCCACTAATAGCATAAAAAATTAAATATATTTCCATAAATTTTTTTTGTTTCCTTCCCATTTCGGCCGGCCAACTTCCTTTGTCATCTCGTCTACGCCTTTCCGTTCGTCGTCTTGATGGTGGTGTTATCGTCGTGGATGACATCAAGCAAAACGGTGCTTTTGCATTTAGGGCACCTCGGATCCTCCTCGGCCAGCATCACGTACATGAGGCACCTCGGGCACCCGACCAGCATCATCGACGTGGCTTCCGGGCTTGACGAGTATCGGAGGCACTCGTCCTCCTCGGACGACACGCACGAGCTCGGCGGGGAAGTTGGGGACACCGTGATAGAACGGGTCGGGGATTCGGGCCGATGGCCCGCGGCTCGCGGTGGTGATAGGTTCAGCTTGAGGTCGAGCTTCGGCCCGTTGCGTCGGCTCATCGTCTTCCTTTTGTTGGTGGTGGTGTGTCTGAATTAGGAAAAGGAGATAGGTAGAAAAATTTAGCGGGGCCCGGCGAGGACGCGGTGATTGCGGCCACCCTATTTGGAAACACTAGCTAGCAACAACGTGAAGTGAGGTTCTTGGTTAAGGAGCTCAATGGCCATGATATATATAAAAGGAGGGGTGAGAGATGGGGAGTGCTTTAAAAGCTTTTAATTAAATTATGGTGAGAGAGTGAGAGAGAGAGAGAGAGGGTAATGAATGGAATTGAATAGAGTTTGGAGGAGGAAAATTGTATTAATTGTTTGGAAAAAGAAATCATGGTTTGCAGGAAAGGGAAAATTGTAGTAAATAAAATATATTGCAATTACACACTAAAACTGCAGAGGAAGGCCGTCATTCATTGCCTGGGGAGTCGGTATGTGTTTTTGTGTGTGTGTGTGTGTGTGTTAGATGCAATGTAGTGATATACATACAACAAAATACTTAAAAGCTCAGCAGCAGCAGCAGCCATTAAAGCAGACCTTAATTTCTAACAAATCCAACCACACCCCTATTAATTAGTTTTTGAATGTAAAATAAATACATAAATTTATTATATATATAATATATGATGGCTTTGAAATTGTGATTAAGGCTGGTTTTATTGTTATTTATATTGAGGTTGAGTTGCTTTAGTTGAGCCGTAGAGAAACTCGAGTTTGACTAATTTGAATTTTTTTTTTCATATATTTTGTTACTTTTAATACAAGTTGAGTTCGAGCCGAGGACTATGTTAAATCTCGTTATCAAAGCCGCAAAGATGTGACCAATTGAACCCATTTTAAAAGTTTTCTATAAAATAATTTTACAATTAATAAAGAATTAATATTTCGGTCTTGGGTTGGGCCTGGTCCAACACTTGAGATTTATTTATTGCCCTTTTGTGACGAATTGGGGTTTTATTTGGGCATCCTAGCCAAAATTAAGTTCTCGCAGGTGTAAGAGAACCCATTCTCGTATCATCCCGGTAAGTGCGTTTAATCGTATCGTATACCACTCAACCATTCACAAACTGGTCAAATTGGTGTTATAGTTTTAAATTTTTTCTTTTTCTCGAAATAACTATTAACACTATATAAATTAAAACCATCTCACAATGTGGGGATTTTTTTTCTTCAATATATTGCCACTTTTCAAAAAATTATTATAATATTATCTAGTATCAAAATACCTGCACTAATTTGATAAAATTATCAAAAAAAAAAAAAAAAAAAAATTAAAAAATGAGCCAAGATGATGATGTGTAGAGATTAATTATTTTTTAATCATTTTTCTTTTCTTTTTAATAATTATTTATTTTCTTATTATTTTTCTTAATTTTAAATATTAAAAGGGGACGAATTTGTTATTTCTCTATTTTGCCCCTCATATGGGCTAATCTAAAAATATGTAATATTGTTATTAGGTTCCTTAAGATATCTAATTTTCAAAAATAAACTTTCAACTTTTAAACCCTTTCACTTGTACTCCTCAACTTTCTACCATCTCTTACCACCTCCCACCTCCGTTTCCTCCCCCACCGGCTACTAGTCCCTTCAGCCACTACATCAACCCACTCAAAACATATTAACACACACACGCGCGAACTCACAAATAAAGAACCAAATCACCAATGCAAAATAATCCCACAAAATTCGTAAACCTAAATTCGTGAAGTTTTTCAAAGATCTTCCACAAAAAAATTCACATTTTATTTGTTTTTTGAACCTCGAAACTTTCTCAACTTCACAAATTTAGCTAATTTTGATAGTGAGGCGAAAAGTAGATAAGATGGAGATGAGAGTACTCTTAAAGCACAAAGAGGGTGCTGCATTTGGATGGTGGTGGGGTGGGATGGGTTGAATTGAAAATGAAAAAAAAAAAAATTAAAAAAAAACATATTAGAAAAGCAAATGGAAAATAAGAAAGGAAAAGAAGAAAAAAAAAGGCGAAAAATTAAATCTTAATATTTAAAATCAAATAAAAATGATTAGTAAATACAGAATCATGCCACGTCAGCATTTTGGTCCAAAAGTGATAATTTTGTACATTTTTTTTTATAGTTTTGCCTGTTTAGTATAGGTGTATTGATATTGGACAATATCATGATCCTTTTATACAAAGTAAACAATATAATGAACTAAAAAATATTTTCCCCCACAATGTGTATTTATAAGATAACTAGTTTGAAAACATGCGTTTACACAGGCATTGATAAGATAATTATAAAAATGCAACATTTTAAAAAAAGTATTAAGTTCAGAAAGTGAATATTAAATACAAAGTTAAAAAAAAATATATATGTTCATTAAAATTTTGAAAAACTACCTTATAGACTATATTATTAATACGTGGGTGTGAAGAAATAATTTATCAACTTAAGAAATTAAATTATTAATACAAAGAAAAAGAAAAAAATATTATTCACTTTAAATTTTGAAAAAACTCATTGTAAATTATATTAACTGTTTTATTTTTTATTTTACGTTGAAGCAAATAATCTTGAACTATTTTCGCCTCTTAATTCTCAATAATGCAACATAAAATTGATATGTGTATTGTATGGGAGTTATAAGAATACACTTTTTAAAACTTGATTGGTTATAATAATAGAGAATCAAAAAATACGTGTTATTCAAATAAATCCAAACACGAAATAATTGTGTATGTCAAGTCTTTATTTTCAGTTAATATAGAAAATATAAAAATATCGGATAATCCATTAAAAATAAATTATGAAATACCCACCATAAGTCAACTCTTTTGGGATTTATTTGTTTATAGTATGTTTTTGTAATTAACCCTGATTGTTAATATAGAGTACTCTTCCGAAAATTATTTCTTTATGATAAGACAATTCACAACCATTTCTGTGTCATACTTTCGTTCGCTAATTATATACGATGATTACCAAACTTAAGTACTAAAAAATATTTCTATATGATAAAATGAAATTTTCTTTCACATAATATCTATTTTTATTATTATTTTGTTAATTAACCTCATAAAAGGAATGTATTATTAGATTAACACATAAATATATATGTATTATTACAAAAGAAAATAAATGTTTGACCAATATTATGTATAGAAAAAACTCCTATTTACTACCAAATCATAAACTCCAACTACCGTAATCCATTGACTTTATTTATTCCCATATAACTCAAATATGTCCTATTCAATCAAAAATTACTTTTAAAATATCAAAATTACCCATACATCTTAAAAGACTCTAATATATATATATATATATATATATATATATATATATATATATAATATATAGTATACATATATATATATATATATAAGGTAAATGAGTTTGATTTGGAATTTTTAATTTTTTAATTTTGAAAAGGAAACAGTGTAGGTTCATTCTCCCTCTTAAATTCTGCAGGGTAAATAATTTTCCAAAAATTATGAGAAGTAGTATGTAATTCTCAAAAATAGTTAATTTTATTTTTTCAAAA
This sequence comes from Phtheirospermum japonicum, assembly GCA_014905375.1. Taxonomy (NCBI): domain Eukaryota; kingdom Viridiplantae; phylum Streptophyta; class Magnoliopsida; order Lamiales; family Orobanchaceae; genus Phtheirospermum; species Phtheirospermum japonicum. The sequence goes on from BMAC01000050.1 coordinate 1,525,877, forward strand.
TTTTCTCAAATTTTGCTAAGCAGCATGTAATTTTCCAGATTTTGCTAAAGTAGTACGTAATTATTCAAAATTTGCCAAGTAGTATGAAATTTAACGGTGGCACACGTTGTAGTATGAAATCACAAGTTGCAGTATAGAAATTTTAGGAAGTAGTATGAAATCAAAAAGTGTAGTATAAAAACGTAAGAAGTGGTATGAAATTACACGATGTGGTATAAAACTTTGTCATGTAGTATGAAGTTGATTAGGGTATATTAGTATTCTTGTATAATACTTTGTATTAATTGGGAAGTTAACACATGAATAGACTATTTGGAATAAAATATTTTTCTAATGGTTTATATGGGAATTGTCCCAAATTGAATATAATAATTTGAGTAACTGTTTTTATTATTTTAATTGATACGAGTGAATCAATTAGAATAATTTGAGGACTCTCTATAAGGAAAACCCATTTTCCTCTATTAGTGTATAATTTTATTATATTCTGAATACATCTCTAGATTATGAAAAAAATTAATATAATTTCAAATATATATATATATATATAAATGTTGAAATGTTTGTTTCATGATTAAAAAAAGATTATATATAATTAAATGCGATATTTTTGGTTCATACGATATAACTGTGAATGTAAATTCAATTAGTTCTTTTAATTTATTCAAATGTATGCACAAATTTTTATCCGTTTTTCAATTATCCTAATATTTAGATGGGTACATTGACGTAAATATATTATTAGATTATGAATACCCACACACATGTGTGTATGTGTAATTTCTGTTTCATGAATAAAAAAGTTTTTATATAATTAAATTTGATATATTTGGTTTACATAATTAATAATTATATATGTAAAATCTGCAATTTCTTTTGTTAAATCACATCTTATGCGCAATTTGTTATAATCTGTATAAACTAATATGTTTGTTAATTAGCCTAATATTTAGAAGGGTATACACGCAATATTAATTAAATTAATTAGTCTTTTTTTGAAATTGATCCGAAACTATATTTTTCATTGGCTAAAAAACAGAATACGAAGGTATCAGAATTCTATGAATCGAACTGATAAAACATATATGATCTGATCCAAACATATAGAAATAAAAAAATACACACAACATTAATAAATTTCATTGGATCTAAAAAAATTCAAAACAGATAAAAAAAAACATATACACAACATTAATAAATCAGAATTAAATCAAATTAAGAAAAGGAAAAAAAAACTAGATTCTATTCAAATATCTTTTGTGGCAAAGACTTGGGTAAGTCCAGATTAACGGGTCTCTCCCGTTAGACCAATCATGACCCGTTTCAATACCCGACCCGATGGCATTATTGTAATTTGTTTAGTTATATCAAATCCCCACCAGTTTCTCATTTTTCTTCATTCTTTCTTTTCCAATTTCTAGAAATTACCGCGCAGCACCCCTCCTTCGGTCATCGGCGGAAGCAACCCGTGGCAGCGGCGGTTCTCGGAGACTACCCGCAGCGACGGACGGCGAGGCCCCACCCCCAGGCGTGGCTGAT
>BMAC01000050.1:1527475-1566433 GCA_014905375.1 Phtheirospermum japonicum
AGTGACCACACCTGGTGCAACACACAAACATATTAGGAGACTTGATTTTACTAAGTAATTCAATTTACTATTAGATGCGACTGCTTTTATTTCTACTTGCAATTGAAACATCTTTAACTTCTCAATAATCAGATCTACGACAAATCGAAAACAGGAAAAACACTTCTTTTTTTTTATCACAGCAAAAGAAAAGGAATAATAATAACAAATAAAACCAGTTCAATATATTAAGAGTAGAACAAACCAACAATCCGGCCCGAACAGCCACAGCCAACACCGCCCAATCGGCCGAGTTCTGAAATTGGGCGAGACCCAGCGGCCCTACGCGAACCAGCCGAAGCCACCCCACGTTGAATTGCTACCGCCGTTCGCCGAGCCACCACCGTGCGGTCAATCGAAGGAGAAGGGTCCGGCCCGATTTCTGAAATTGGAGTAGAAAGAGTGACCACACCTGGTGCAACACACAAACATATTAGGAGACTTGATTTTACTAAGTAATTCAATTTACTATTAGATGCGACTGCTTTTATTTCTACTTGCAATTGAAACATCTTTAACTTCTCAATAATCAGATCTACGACAAATCGAAAACAGGAAAAACACTTCTTTTTTTTTATCACAGCAAAAGAAAAGGAATAATAATAACAAATAAAACCAGTTCAATATATTAAGAGTAGAACAAACCAACAATCCGGCCCGAACAGCCACAGCAACACCGCCCAATCGGCCGAGTTCTGAAATTGGGCGAGACCCAGCGGCCCTACGCGAACCAGCCGAAGCCACCCCACGTTGAATTGCTACCGCCGTTCGCCGAGCCACCACCGTGCGGTCAATCGAAGGAGAAGGGTCCGGCCCGATTTCTGAAATTGGAGTAGAAAGAGTGACCACACCTGGTGCAACACACAAACATATTAGGAGACTTGATTTTACTAAGTAATTCAATTTACTATTAGATGCGACTGCTTTTATTTCTACTTGCAATTGAAACATCTTTAACTTCTCAATAATCAGATCTACGACAAATCGAAAACAGGAAAACACTTCTTTTTTTTTATCACAGCAAAAGAAAAGGAATAATAATAACAAATAAAACCAGTTCAATATATTAAGAGTAGAACAAACCAACAATCCGGCCCGAACAGCCACAGCCAACACCGCCCAATCGGCCGAGTTCTGAAATTGGGCGAGACCCAGCGGCCCTACGCGAACCAGCCGAAGCCACCCCACGTTGAATTGCTACCGCCGTTCGCCGAGCCACCACCGTGCGGTCAATCGAAGGAGAAGGGTCCCGGCCCGATTTCTGAAATTGGAGTAGAAAGAGTGACCACACCTGGTGCAACACACAAACATATTAGGAGACTTGATTTTACTAAGTAATTCAATTTACTATTAGATGCGACTGCTTTTATTTCTACTTGCAATTGAAACATCTTTAACTTCTCAATAATCAGATCTACGACAAATCGAAAACAGGAAAACACTTCTTTTTTTTTATCACAGCAAAAGAAAAGGAATAATAATAACAAATAAAACCAGTTCAATATATTAAGAGTAGAACAAACCAACAATCCGGCCCGAACAGCCACAGCCAACACCGCCCAATCGGCCGAGTTCTGAAATTGGGCGAGACCCAGCGGCCCTACGCGAACCAGCCGAAGCCACCCCACGTTGAATTGCTACCGCCGTTCGCCGAGCCACCACCGTGCGGTCAATCGAAGGAGAAGGGTCCGGCCCGATTTCTGAAATTGGAGTAGAAAGTGATAAAATAATTTGTATTGGTTTTTTTAAAACAATGTATTGGTTTATGTGCTATAATGTATTGAGTTTTTGTAATAAATGTACGATTTTTGTTATGCAATCATAAAAGTTATGAACTGTGATTTGTGTTTATCAGTAAGTATTTTTTGCGCTTGTTTTATTTTTTTGATGAATGGTGGAAATTTTAGTCCACYTTTTTTGTAAATCRTTTGACAAAWTATTTTGRATTGYTTTTTGTAATGTATTGGTTTATGTGCTATAATGTATTGAGTTTTTGTAATAAATGTAAAGTTTTTTTTTATGCAATCACAAAAGTTTTCCTATAATTAAGTAGTTGTTTATGTATTACAAATTTAAGATTTTTTTTTTTGCAATAAGATGTGTTTGTGTTTTTTTATGCACTGTATTTTATTTTTCCAAACACACTGCAAATATATAAACCAATACGATTGAACAGAAAACCAATACGCTTGAATACAAAAACAATACACTTATCAAATACAAGCAGGAAATACCATAAAACATGAAGATATAAAGCAAATAAATATCAAACTATCAAAATACCAATTTACACCAATCAATGTGAATACATCCTGCTTATTTAATCTTGCTCTCAACGATGTTTTACAACCAGTTCTTGTTATATGATTCTGTTTTGTCAAATCGGAGGTACTCGATCGCTTAATTTCTTGAGACGAACACACATAATTCTTTTAAATTATTATCTTATCATCATTCACCCTTGTTATTTTTTCGAATACTAAAACCAACTTGACGTGCATGGCCACAATACAACTCATAGATGTCTTCAAAATTCTTCCTCTTAACACCAATAAGAGAACCACATAAATTTGTGGTATCACCTAAATACAAAAAATGGAAATTATCAAAATGCAAAACAAATATTATTTTAGAAATAATATCATGCAATCAGAAGAATTTCATACCTTCATTATTCAACAAGATATCATTTATCGATTCATTATTAATGTTACTTCAACCTTCTTCATCACTAGAATCATGAATTATCATAGCCCCTGAATTGAATAACAAAATTAATCCCCTAAAAAACAAATATCATGCAATCAGAAAAACAATACATCACACCAAAAAACCAATACATCACATTCTAAAAATCAATACAATAATGGAATAATAACTCAGAATTTCAGACAAGACCACTAATATTTTACTGTAAATATTTCGACATAACAAAACGACAAAAATAAGTACAATGCAGTCAGAAAGACCAATGCATCATAGTTTTAAGACCAATACATCATAGTTTTAAGACCAATACTATATTACCTTCGCCTACATTGGATTTTACGCCCATGTATAGTCCCAAATCACCCATCTCGTCTTCAATTTCCTTCTATAGTTGTAAATTTGTCCAAAACCTGCGAACAATCACAAAAATTTCCAGAATTAGGTCGAAACCAAATTGAAGATGCGGTAGACGGGCCTAGATTCTTATAGAATTAAAGATGGAGGTGAGTAGAGAGAGAAAAATACAGGCCAATTGTGGATGGGAGGGAGGTTGACGCGACGGCCGGAGAGGGAGTTGGAGAGGAAGAGCTCACCGCGGTTGCGGCGGTGATTGAGAAAGGCCAGCCAACCGTGCGAGGACCCGACGATTCGGGTCACGTCTGGAAACCCGAATTCCTCTTCTTGTGCGACATATGGTTTGGGGAAAGTCAAAACCCAGGCGAAATTGTGCAGATTTGTGGCGCGATGGATGGTATGGAGATGCAGATTTGCAGATTTGCGGCGCCGTAGAGATGGAGAAGACCATATTTTCTGATAAAACTTGTTTAAATATACGAATTAAATTGGATGCGGGTTTAACCCTGTCTAACGGGAGAGACCTGTTAATCTGGATTAACAAGAGTCCTGCCCATCTTTTGTCAATATAAACACCACTGAAACTTCATTGGATCTGAAAAGAATCCAAGACATATCGAAAATAGAATGTATACACAACATTAATGAAATGAAATTAAAACACTCAGTTTATATCTTTAAGTTCGATCATTGACAAAGCTCAAAGATCAAGAAAAAATTTAAAACAGATATAAACCGGATGAATTTATTTTGTTCAAATTTAGTATTTCAATAAATTTTTTTTTAGAGTTTCAATTAGAACAGATCAAGAAAAAATTAAAACAAATCTACAAATATGAACCTGATGAACATTTTTCAGTTTCGATTTAGTTTATCAATATAAAATATTGGATCCAATATATAACAAATATATGAATACATTGAATTAAAATAAATCAAGAAATCTCTCAATAAAACAGATAAATCGAAAAATAGCAAGGATATATGCAAATCGAAATCAGGTAAGATGTATTGCAAACTGGATATATTGGTAGGTGTCTTTCTGCAATAAGAAATATATAAATTGCATATCAGTGTAAAAATAAAAATAAAATTCAAACAATACGATTGGTATCGAAGTAATATAAATTATACCAGTTTTNAGTACACAAAACGGTTTAGATGGAAGAAATAAAACAAATACAGGACAAGAATCATGTTTTCTATCAGAACGCAAATATGTTGTGTATATCTAAAAGGGATAATTCCCATATAATACACTTATATCACAATCAACTCCCAAATAATCCTTCAATTTCTTTTAAATCCCAAAAATAAATCTGCAATGTCTAAAATACCCTTAATTGTAAAATAAAACCTAATAATTTAATGCCTCCGTCTCACACAATTCCTCCTTTTGCCGGGGAAGGGATAATTACATAATATATTGACAAAAGTACACAATATGTGTTAGATCGAAGAAAAAAAAAACAATTCCATAACAACAATTAGATGGAATGATATGACAAAATCAAATCTAATAAAACTGTAAAATACAGAATTAAAAAAAAAAGACGGATAATTTGTATGAAATTTAGAAAAACTCACCATACAATGATTAGTAAGGAAGATAATAACTTAAATAATGTTGGAAGAAGCATGGTGGATTGCGACCGTAAAAGAAGAAGGAGAAATGAGAAATGAAAAAAAAGATCTCAGTTGTGAAGAGCGGAGGGTGTGAAAGGAAAAATGTAATAATTTTTATAGGACAGTTTTATATTTTTATAAACTTTGTTACTAAACACTTTTGACGAACAAATGTAATAACTGTAAATTTCAAAAAATCTTATAATAATTGGTTTATTTATTTGTCTGTTCATTAATAATCTTTTTTTTTTTTTTAAATTTTTGGGATGTTTTAATAAATAAACAGGAATTAAAATTAATATTTAAAAACAATTTATTTTTAAAAAAAGGAAAAAATTGAGGGAAAATCCCCTTGGAAAAACCGAAGGCACTAATCCCTTGGAAATTTTCTCATTTTTAAAAATATTATTTTTTAATATTTTCAAAAAAAAATGAGGGGAATACCGAGGGGATAGTAACCCTCGATTTTTCCGAGGGTATTTTTTCCCTCAATTTTCCCGAGGGTTTATATTATCAGGCCCAGAGAAATTTACCGAAGAGAGGAACCTTCGGTAATCCCCTCAGAAAATTTTTATCGAGTAGAGTTTTACCGAGAAAAATTTTCCCTCGATTTTCCCTCGATAATTTGATTATCGAGGGATTTTAGCTTATTACTGAAGGGTTTTCACCTCGGTAATACCCTATTTTTTTGTAGTTTGTGACAGAAACACTAGTTCTAATAGAACATAATGTAATGGTAAGAAATAAAAACTATTTTATATAAAGGGGAAAAAACCAAAAAAGAAAGCATTTTAATGCATTTCATAAGAGGCTGACACATCAAATTTTAAAGGCACCAGACGATACTTGTAATTATAATCACCCACAAGTTGACACATGTGTAAATAGAATTAACAAATAGGGTGGATCCTAAATAAATTCCAAAACTTGAAATAAAAAAAATGATAATCTATTTTTTAGATTTATATAATTATTTAATACGTTCAAGAAAAATAAAAACTACAAAAAAAGAAAAGAAATAATAATATAAGTGATTAAAAATCATAAAGTAAGTTAAATAAATATAGAAAAATAAATATTTAATGATGAATAATTACTTAATATATTTAAAATCAAAAAATAACAAAATATTATAAAATAATTTCATAACAACTTTCAAATAAATAAAAATATATTTAAAAAGTGTGATTAATTTTTAAAAATTTATTTTATAAGTTTGAAAATGAACGGATAAATAAATTTTATATGTTTATGATTTTCTCAAATTTTAGATCTATCTTGTACAAGTAATGCCTTATTAAATCTTAACTTATAAATTAATAAATGTGACGTTCTCAATTTTTAGATCTATATTAATTATTTTTTTTCTTAGAATGAATATTGACAAACACTATAAAAAGCTTACTAATTAATTTTATGTATCACATGGGTAAAATACCTCAAAAATTATTTGTTACCAAAAATGGTGTAAATATAAATAGAATAAATAGTGTTACAATTTGTCTGTAATCTTTGTAATTCGGAATATTTTTTATTCTTAATTAATATTACTCTTTCACAAATTCCGTGTAATAAAGCAGATTGTAACATACATAGTTTGGGATGTAAATTAAGTTATATTTTATACATTTGTATTTGTATTTGTATTTTTAACTCTTAATTACTTTTTTTATGGAACTCCTAATTATATCGTTATGAATTTATAATGAACTATAACTGAATGGTTGACACTATAAATGATATAAAAAGTTAAGATGTGGTTACAGTGTTAGGACATTGCAATTCAATTTTAACCAATTAGGGAATTAAGAACATGCCCATTGTATTTTTTTTCTAACAAATCTGTATAATACACGAGCTCTAAACTATATTAATCATATCTCAAGTTCAATATGGTATTTTGTTTGTTAATTGTTGTTTCATATGGTATGCTGATAGTTAGACATCCGACGTTATTTTTGTATATGAAACATAAACCAACTTATATCACATGTTTGAATTTGTCACATTCTATAAAAATATTTATTAATGCTTAGTGGACTATAAATTATTTATGTATTAAAATTATGTTGTAATATATTATGTGTTTTAAATTATATTATATATTTATTCAATTTATATTTTACATTATTATCCCTTAATTATAATATTTTAAAGGAACTCTTAGTTACTTTAATTAAGATTACCTTAACTGTGAAAAGAGTCTTATTACAAAAGTAATCTAAATATGATGTATTTTTGAGAAAAGATCAATAAAATTTATATTTTGAGTTTTAAATAATATAAATAAGTAAATTATGAAAATATATAAATTAAAAATCATTTTACAAGATAATCTTAGTATGTACTTAGAAATTATCAACAAAGGTAATCCAAAAAAATATAAATGAATTTCATTTGGCACATGCTACCGCTTATCGCACATGATACAACATATAATATATTGAATAGTGGACTACTAATACAATATGTTAAATTATAATGATATTGATTCTAAATCATCAATACGATATGTGTATTATAGTTTTAATAAAGTTAAGAAGATAAGATGTTAATTTCTCTTTTTATAATTACTCGTGTTTCTAGACTTTTTATTTTTATATCTATCACAAAATTCTAAAAATATATCCTTTTTAAAAATTTTGTGTCATATTTATGTCGTAATTAATATTGAGAGTTAAAAGGTAGTAAGTATTGAGAATTCTTTGATGTTATGAGAATTATACCATTGTAAATAAAATAACTAGTGTAATTTACAATTAGATTTTACCGTAACTTAAAATGAATAATTTTGTAATTCAATGGTACAATTAATTCAATTTTATACAATTGGTCAATTATTTCTCAAATATTGTGTAACACACAAATATTGAATTAGTATATTACTAATGTTAAAGAGCAAACAGTAAACTTTTCTCTAATTTTTGAATTTATGAAACCTTGGTTATAGTTATTATTTCTATAATTCTTCCAGATTTTATGGTATTGATTTGACTTTAATTTCTGGACTTGATGATATATTTCTCTAGCCGCCAAACATGTTATGCTAGCACTTTATCAACGGTCCAGTCCAGTTAAGTATTTTTGATGTTTCATTTACTTTGTAATTAATATATCGGTTGATTTTTATTTCTTTTCGAAATGTTTGGTACCAAAAATGAGCATTTGACTGCTTCTAACAAGGTCGCATAAATTGAATGTCCATAATTGTTCTTGTACCGAATGGTCTGCAGAGTATGAAGACGAATATTAGAAGAATAATTAAAGTGAACCTACTGCGATTGTTATATTATTCGTAGAAAAAGTTACAATATAGTATTACATTATTATATTAAATACTTATCCTGAGTTATTCTCGTAGATTATTTATTATTTATCTGTATAATCTAATTGATGTTATAGTTTTACTGCGTGTTCGTTTGCCTCGAGTGGTCTGAAATTAAATCTAAGCATTTTATTTCATTCTATTGATTAATTATAAATAAAAAGAAAGACAAACATTCATGTTAGGTAACGTGGTCGAAAGTATTAATTTTTTATAAATATCTGACCTATGTTATAAGTACCGTCAAGAAAGAAAATTTGGCAATAAATCGAATTCAAACTCTTTGGGCGGGAAAATTTCATTTTTGGTACATTATGTTGGTCACTTTCCAAAAAAGGTACGTGATGTTGGCCAGCATCAAACTACATACATTAAGTTGACAAATTTATCAAATTTGGTACAAAAAAAGCCCAATCGGCTTTGATGCTTACATGTCATGATTTAATCATTTCTTATCATTTTTAATTTAAAAATTAATTTAAAAACTGATTTCTTATGTAATCGTGTTTCTTATCGTGTCGTGCTATCGTGCCGTGTGAGCTATTGCCGCCCCTATAAAGAGGACTCATGCCTCATTCTTCTCTCTCTAAGTTGATTTCACATCCTACATTTTTAGCTCTCATATCTCTCAAACATTCTCTAACTTAAGAATCGGAGGGCGTACGCCGGGTCCGTCCATCGCCTTGGCTTGTCTTTTATTTTGCAAGATCTATCAGGTCGCCATGAGCTCCTTGGAAATCTATCAGGTCACCATGAGCTCCTTGGAGATCTATCAGGTCGCTGACTTCACATTCAAGGTCAGTACCTCTATTCTTGAGGCACCAATTTTTTTGGTCGCATAACATACTTAGGTACTGGACGACCCTTGATGGCTTGACCGTATTCCGATTTCTTGTTTAAGCAGAATATCTGTCCAATTTCAGTTAGGAGTTTGTTGAGTCAATTATTTATAAAATATGTAATTTAATAATTATTAATTTATTTTTTGGTATTTACTATTTTGAATTTTTTGTTAGAATTTAATATTTATGACAAATTTGATATTTATCATCTTTGTAAACTATCATGTATATTATTTAGTCTAGATTTAATTATTTATGAAAGATTTGATATTTCCCATCTTTGTAAATTATCATGTATATCATTTAGTTTTAGATTAGGTTGTAATTTTTTTTCCAGACATAAAAATCGTGCATTGTAGTATTTATTATTTAGAAGTATAAGATTTTATATTGTTTCCTTTATATTACTATTTATCCACAATATATTATGTATATTTCTTTATTTAGAGTAGAAAATAATTTTAACTAGTAAAATTAGACTTAGATTAGATTAGATTGTAATTCTCATTCTCTACTATAAAAATCGTGTACTGTAGTATTTATTATTTAGGAATCTAAAACTTTATATTGTTTCCATTATATTAATATTTATCTACAATATATTATATATATTTCTTTATATAGAGTAGAAAACGTTTCTTGGGTAGTAAACATTATTAGAACTTTAGAGATTTGATCTTATATTCTTACCAATAATATTTACTTATAATATTTTGTATAAGTTGAGGAATTGCTCACAACTAACTCACAAATTTAGAGAAAAATCAAAGCAAGAGAAGTTGAAAGCTATTTTATTCAAGCTGTAGATGTTTCGAGTTGGCGGATGAGACTGCGAATGCTTTCAACATCTGCAATCATATCCTGCAGTTTGAATTATTTTCTTCCATTATTTTTCAGTTTTCGTTAAAATCCAATCTTGTGGTTGTGAATTTTAGTATCTAGAAGAGCCGTATTATTTTAGATCATATCTACTTTTTAAGAGATTTTAATTTATTTTTACTTAGTAGATTATGATTCTTTTTAATCATTAAAATGAAAGTTTTAATTATATTTTTTTTATTCTGTTGGCTCGACTATAAGAATAAATATTATTCTTATAACTGAAATTTTATTACATGTGTCTTTTACTTTTACGTTTCTTATTATTTATATTCTTCACAATATACACGTATTTTATTAATTAAACTGTGAATCAAGGTTTACGAATCTTTTGGCGTTAATCTCTTGTCTTCCGCCCAACTATATAACGCAAAGCGCTTTTCGAAAAAATTATAATTAATAAATATTCCATTCATAAATTTCAAACATCACATATTTGTGAACATTACAATCATACGTTATCATACTGTTTAGTCAAATCCCATGAAAAACCAGACGAGCCTTTTGTGTGAAAATTACCAAATCAAACTTAACACGCAGTCATGTGTTTTTGAGACTTCTAACACGCGCAAAACATAAGGCACAATTATGATCACTAGCGTACTTGATTTGACTTAATATTTTCACATATGTGATTGATTACACAAGTGATCAAGTGAACAACTTGTTGACTTTGTCAAGATGTCGATTTAAATGCAGCTCAAATTCCTCACAAATGCAAATTAGAATTAAATTCACATGCACATGCACATGCACTTGTCACGTGTGTATGGTGCTCACGTTTTCTGAACCGTTTTCCTCTTTTGTCTTTTAGCAAAGTAGACATATATATATATGGAGGACTGTAAAATGAAATGCTTTGAATTGATTATGAATGAAAGGATATTTACAGTAATTTTCTGCTTCTATCTACAAATATATACATAAATCAACATGGTATCCAGAGCAAGGTTTTGAAACCTTCTTCAAAATCTTATACAATCTGAAAGCAGAAAACAAAGATCAGCAATGGCGCACAAAAATACGGGAAATGCCTGGCCGGCGCTAAACTCGAGCACGTCCTCATCATCTGCAAATCAGATCGCACTCCGAGAAGAAGATCCCCTGCATATGAAAACTTCTGATCATCCTGGAATGGCTTTAGTGACCACGCAACTCACGGGTAATAATTTCCTCCCTTGTAGCCGCTCAGTGAAAATATCTCTTGGTGCGAAAAATAAACTAGGGTTTATAGATGGTACGGTCCTCAAACCTCAATCTGATTCCGCGACATATGATCAATGGCGTAAAGTAGATTACATGATTACCTCTTGGATATTAAATTCAGCTTCGAAGGATATAGTTGAATCTTTTTTATATGTTGATTCAGCTAGAGATTTGTGGGTTGATTTGTGTGAGCGATTTGGGGAAAGTAATGGTCCTTTGCTGTTTCAATTAGAAAAAGAAATTGCCACATTATCTCAAGGAAACAACACTGCTGCAGTGTATTTCACAAAATTAAAGAAGTTATGGGATGAGTACTCTGTGTTAATTCCAGTTCCAGCATGTAATTGTGGATCCGCAAAAGAATTGCATCATACTGAGCAAAATAGAAAGCTGATGCAGTTATTGATGGGATTGAACGATAGCTATGAACATGTTAGGAGCCAAAATTTTCTAATGGATCCCCTGCCAACTGTGAATAAGGCCTACTCTATGGTGCTAAGAGTTGAGAAGCAGAGAAGCTTGCAAAACTTAAATGCAGAGTCACATGATAATTCAGCTTTGCTGTCCAGATTTATCAATACAGGAAGAAACTATGGGAACAATAGAGGACAGAGTTCAGGCTTTCGAAACAGAAATAACAACTTTGGAAAGAATGTGCAAAGCAGCTGGAATTCAAATGCAGGAAATCAGTCTGGAAAACTCAACATAAGAAGAAGCAAGGAGGAAAAATATAATCTAATCTGTGAACATTGTAAAGGACCTGGTCATGGAAAATCTGAGTGCTTCAAATTGCATGGAGTTCCATATTGGTACAAGGATCTCAAGGAACAAAGGACAAGGGTTAATGCAAATATAGCCAATACAGGGGATACAAACAATTCAAGGAATGCCACTGAGTCTCAATGATCTATCCCTAGCCAGCTTGATATAGCCTCCCTAATCCAGCAGGAGATTACGAGATTACAAAATACTTCTCTGGAAAGGGAATTTCAAATGAACAAAACTCAGGAAACAACTATGTGAACTTAGTGGATTATGGGAATGATCCAGGTTTACACTTTGCTTTATCCATCTTAAAATCAGTCAAACCTGGAAGCTGGATAATTGCCACAGGAGCAAGCAAACACATGTGTAATGATGAGAGAATGATACAACACTGTTCCCCACTGAATCACAAATCTCAGTTTATCTACCAGATGGAACACAGAAAATGGTAACTCAAATAGGGGATGTTCACCTAAGTGATGATCTGCACCTGTCAGAGGTACTCCTGGTACCATCCTTCAAGTACAACTTACTATCTGTGGCTCAGATTGCTGCTCAATCAGAGATCAATAGCACATTCTTCTCAGATCACTGCATACTACAGAGTACACACAATGACTCCATTGTAGCAAGAGGAGAATTGGTTGGAAAGCTCTATGTACTGCTACCAACTGAATCAAAACCTGCAGAAGAACCAACATGTATAAGTGGACTCTTGGCTAATCATGATGTCTCCCTTGACACTTGGCATAAAAGGTTGGGACACATCTCCCACCACACACCAACACATTCCAGACATGAAGCAATTGTACAATCCAGTGATGGAAAAACAACAAATGCCTTGTGATGTGTGCCATATCTCTAAGCAAAGTAGATTGCCTTTCACTTCTAGCATCATACATACAACAGATATTTTTGAGCTAATACATATGGATATATGGGGTCTATATAATAGAGTCTCAGTCACAAACACACCATACATGCTTACAGTGGTAGATGATCACAGTAGAGCCACATGGACTTTCATGATGAACCATAAGTCCAATTCCATCTCCATCTTAAGAGGTTTCTTTCTAATGACTCCTACACAATTTGGGAAAAGAGTCAAGGTAGTTAGAATAGATAATGGGGCAGGATTCATGGGAAAGGATTGTCAAAGTCTTTTTAAGGCACAAGGAATTCATCATCAATACACTTGTGTCTATACTCCACAACAAAATGGAGTTGTTGAAAGAAAACACAGGCATCTCCTAGATGTTGCCAGAGCCCTCATGTTTGAGTCCAGAGTTCCTTCTTTGGCCCTACTCCATACTTACAACCTCATACATCATAAATAGAGTTCCTAGTGTAATCCTGAAATGGAAATCACCTTTTCAAATACTCTATGGACACAAGGCTGATCTAAACTCACTCAGAACTTTTGGATGCCTCACATATGCCACAAACACTACTCCCAACAAATCCAAGTTCACATCAGGGGCTGCTAAATGCATATTGATAGGATATGTGAATGGACAGAAAGGAACAAGTTATATGACATGGAATCAGAATCCACTCTAACCTCTAGAGATGTGGTTTTTCTTGAGCATATTTTCACATACAAAGAGTCAGATGCACAAACTGAAGTCATTCCTTTACCATGTGTTGATACATCAGACATGTACTCTAACTCAGATGATGTAGTCAACATTGACTCTAACCACATTGAAGGAAGAAGTTCCAGAACAAGGAAGGTGCCTACTTGGCACTCAGACTATGTGATGAGCTGTCACACCAATCACACTTACTTAGTGGAGATTCCCACATTTGCAGATGGAGGATCCTATTCACTCTCCACATTTCCATACATCACTATCTAAGGATTACCTGGCTTTTCTGGTCAACATTGACACTTTTAAGGAACCATCCTCCTACAATCAGGCATGCAAGTCAACTGAGTGGATACTAGCCATGAAAAAAGAAATACAAGCTTTGGAGAAAAATAAGACATAGACTCTGACTCAGCTACCCTCAGGAAAGAAGCCCATTGGTTATAAATGGGTATATGTTTGAAGAGTTTCGTGGTGTTGAAATAAATCAACGGGTTCATGGCTCGTTATTATCGGAATTCAATTCGATTGTAAGTATCAATGTGTTTCAAGCTTGGAAAAATAAAGGAAAACAAAAATAAAACAATTAACCTAGCTAAACTATCCTAGAAAATAAAAGTGCAAGTTGGTAGGATGCCACGTCGGATGCCTCATATAGAAATGCAAAGCAATAATGAAAATAAGCAAGAAAATGCAAAGTTTCACCAAGTACAAGCATGCAAGCACAAGGTACAACTATGCATAAAATCCTAAATAATGAAAATTAGCAAAAATTGAAAGCATCAATGGAAAGAGCAATGGAAATTAACAAGAAAGTTCAAGACTTTAAGGAAAATAACAAGTAACAAAAAGTAGATCTAGGACTTAAGCTAAAACTATGCATGAAAATAAAAACCAAAATAAAGCACATGAACAACTCGAAATCAAGACGATCTAAGACTCGATCTATGATCTAGATGTGTCACTTATCTAGATTCCATAGCCAATTCTTAAGATCTAACTTGAATTCAAGGTGCTAAGGCAAAAAGCATAAAATGAAGAACAAGCATGGAAATGAAGAACAAAGCATGAAATTAAAGCATAAAACATTAAATTGAAAGGAAACTTACTTGAATTAAGAATTGAAACAAGCTTGAATGTAAATTGCATCAAAAGTAACAATCCAAAGGAGTATTTGGATTCTTCTTAGGCTTACAAACCCAAGGAGGTGCTTGAAATTAAATCTAAAGCTAGGAAAAGAAATTACATTGAAGCTTGAAATTAAGTCTAAAACTGAAGGAAGAGAAATAGATCTTAAAAACTAGAGAGAGGATTTTTAATCCCTAACCCATGCTTGGGTTGGGAGAAAATGAGATGTCCTTTTACAAAAATGAGAGTTGTAGTCTATTTATACTAATTAAATTGGGTTTAAATGGGCCAAAATAGCCTTAGAGGCTTAAAATTCCCAATTTTGACCAGGTTTGACCAAGTTTGACCCGGTTTTTGACCCTGTGGCGCCGGATTTGGCGCCTCCTGGCGTGCTCCAAATGCTGCTGGGAGGCGCTGGCTTGGGTTTTGGCATCTCCTGGCATGAGCCAAATGCTGCTGGGAGCTTTGGCTTGGGTTTTGGCTTGCCTTGGCAATGCTTGGCGAGCATTCCAGAATGTTTGCCACTTTTGAAGCTTGTTTTGGCACAACTTTTGGCAATTCTTGGCATGGCTTGGCTTCTACTTGGCTTGTATTTTGGCCCTCAATTTCTCCACCTTTAAAATTAGGAATTTTAAATATCAAAACCCAAGAATTAAACCAAACCTCCAACTAATTGGAACCATTTAACCCAATTAAACATAGAATTAACAAGTAACAAGAAAAACAACAAAACTAGAAAAATAACTTAAAAACCTAAATAACCGACGTAAAAACTGTTAAAATCACAATAAAACCTTAATTAAAAATACGAGAAAAACACGACAATTACATGCAAAACAACTACCCCACACTTATCGGTTTGTTCGTCCTCGAACAACGAAAAGAATCGAGAATGTACATGCAATGAACATTGTGTAAAAATGAAAAATCCTTGTGCTTATCCTTATTAATATGATGAAAGTATCAACATATACTCGCTAACGTCAAGCATTGCTCGTATTACTCTTTCTTAAATGCAAGCCAAATCGATGACTTCCTCTCCA
The DNA here is from genome assembly GCA_014905375.1 of Phtheirospermum japonicum. Classification (NCBI taxonomy): domain Eukaryota; kingdom Viridiplantae; phylum Streptophyta; class Magnoliopsida; order Lamiales; family Orobanchaceae; genus Phtheirospermum; species Phtheirospermum japonicum. The sequence continues at coordinate 1,542,981 of BMAC01000050.1, forward strand.
AGGGATTTGCGAGGGTGTACGCTCAATTCGCTCAAGTGTATATAGGACGTGTTTACGCTTAAGTTGGTCAATACATGCACCTTGTCAAGATCTCACAAATCGGACGCTCAAAATTGCTCGTAGTACATGACCAAAGAAGAATCGAAAGAGGTCTTTATTATGGGTTGTAATGTTGGCTCTTTGGTAAGGTATGGAACATTTGGATATAGTGGCTAACACACGATCAAACGTGATCAATAACACACAAGAATCCTAACTTATAAATCTCGAAGCTTATCGCTTCACCTTTCCCAATTCACCAATCTTTCATTCGAAACCCTTTCATTAACCCACATTCCCGACTTTTTATTTCAAAACACTTAGAAGCTTCTTGAATTTGCTTCTTTTTACTAAATTACCCTTTTTGAATTAGGCTTTTCACTTGAACGCACGCTTTATCACTTTTCGTGATTTGTGTTGGAGTATTATTCTTTTTTTTTGTATAAGCAACTCAAAACCCGAAACCCACAATAGAGTACCCTCACATTTCTTGTCAACTAACAACACACTCTCCCACCTCACAATTATGAAGAAACAAGAGCTAAAATCGAGCTCGGCTAACAAGAAACGGGATAAAAGCTCAAGGGGGCTCGTTTGGGATTTCCAAGTAGCTTACATATATGAATATGGCCGGAACAAGGGTGATATATGTGCCTCGAGGTCATTTTCGAATTCAATCATGTACGAGCAAAATCAAACCTCCTCAATGAAATTTCCATAAAAAATGCAAGCAAGCCGATAAATCACACAAGGCTACTCACTAGTTTGCACCGAATTTGGGAGCAGAATCAAAAGAGTTTTTAGAGCTTTGCAATCTTTTCACAAGTAAATGTTGATTATATTTATATATAAGCGGGTTTGGACGAAGCACAAAAATTTAACCCTTCACACAAGAGGCCATAAACATGCAAAAACCCGACAAGTAAACTATTCAAACTTCCAAACACGTGGAGTTGCTTAAACATGTAATAAGCACACAAAAGACACAAAAATCGACTCGATCATTTAAAAGCGCAAATAGTAAGCGTCACTTCGCCAAAAATGCGTCACTTCGCCAAGGCTCGAGTTAAGAACAACAAATCATGCTTGATAAGAACCCGGACCCTAACCACCTACCCACCCCACACTTAAACCATGCATTACCCGCATTTTAATGAAAATCAAGTAAAAGGGAGGGTGAATAGAAACTTCCTCAACCGAGCGAGTTAGGTCGAGCTCGGCGGGGTCCACCTAGGCATCTAAGCAATCCAAGCAAGAATGAGCATGGCTAGCTTCTCTCGGCTCCACGAACGCTATCAATCTTATTAAATCGCCCAATGGTTGGAGTCGAAAAACAAAACCTAAAATAAAAAGAGAATCACACGAAATCAAAAACACAAGGAAATATGTACATGAATCTCAACAATATATATATTTTTCTTGTTTTTCAATTTTTCAAATGTTTTTGGATTTTTGAATTTTTGAATGTTTTTGGATTATTTTTTTCAATAAAGGAAAGAAAGAAAGAAAGAAATGGAAAGAACTTGGGTTGCCTCCCAAGAAGTGCTTGTTTTACGTCATTAGCTCGACGTACTCCCTTTTCGATCAAGGTGGGAAGATAATGGGAGGGTCCATCAAAACGATATCCTCCTTGTCGGGAGGAATTGTGGTCTTGAAGTGGCCCGACACTTCATCTAAGATCCAATAGAAATATTGAGCGGCTAGTGTTCTAATCGGGCGAGTAGGCATCGTCGTGGGTAGATTCTCGGGTGGAATTGTTGTTTTGAAGTGACCCGATGACTCATCCCAAAAACAAAAGGGGTAATAGCCGGCTATCTTCTCCAACATGCGGTCGGGCGACGGGGAAGGGAAATGACCGCTTTTGAAATCCGCATTTAACCTTCTATAACCGATCAAAATCCTCCATCTCGTCGTAGCCCTCGTGGCCAATAACTTTCCCTTTTCTTCTTCAAAAACAAGCAAGCCGCTCGTCTTTGGTACCAAGTCAATGGGCTTCACCCACTCTCTTTTAGAAATCACAAGCATCAAGCCCTCTAATAACAATCTCCGAATCTCGGCTCTCATCATTTCATCAATAATCAAATTCAACGGGCTCACTCTCTCAACCACTCTCGGTCTCCAATCAATAGCACTCTCAAGAATATCAAGCACTTTACCCATCCTCTCCTCCTCGTCCTCTTGATTATCGTCAATAATTTCAATCTTACTCTCAATAACCCCCACCTCCCCCTCTAAAAAGTCGTCGTTTCCCTCAACGACACACTGAGAGTCATTGACACACAAATCGGGGTCACGTAGAGGCACAACAGGCTCATCATTTAGAACAAGGGGCTCATCCTCTCTACATCCCTCAATATCGACGGTCGGGCCAACCACCTCCTCATTAGTCTTGGCCTCCATATACGCTTCTTCGACTAACTCTTGAAGCATGTCCATGAGTAAGGAATCCGCATGAGCTCGTTTAAGCATATCAATATCGCTCGCAACTTGATCCAATGTAGCATCAAGAGCGTCACACTTAACATTCATAGCACTACACTTAGCATTAAGAGCACCACACGTAGCCTCAAGAGCACCACACGTAGTGATCAACAAATTTACTTCCTGCAAAATGGCCAAGAGAGTCGGATCGGGTGGTGGAATAGGAGCATGCACCGGAACATCAAAGGCGGGAAGGGCTTTTTGGTCATTAGAGCTCGAACTTCCAAAGTACGCATACGGATCGGAATCATGAGTGCCATAGGTGGCATCAAATGAGGCATAATCGAAATTAGAAGTGAGAGAACCATCGTATAGGTCGGGATTCGGGCTCGGCATACGCGGATAATTTCGTGGAGCACCATAGCCATATGAGCCGGAAGTCGGGGCTTGCTCGTTCGGATAGGAGTATGGAGCTTGCACGTTCGGATAGGAATTTGGAGCTCCATAACCATTCACGCCCGAGAAACTATTAAACCCGACATGGTTTGCACCATGCCCTCCCATGCCGGGTTGCCCATATCCATATCCACCATTGGCAACGTGGTTTGCACCATGCCCTCCCACGTAGCCAACTCCATTATACATCGATCCAATCCCGACATGGTTTGCACATTGCCCTCCCATGTCGGGAATATATCCACCATAGCTATAAGAATCTAACATTCTACACAAAAAATGTCAAATAACAAAGCAAGCCAAAAACACAAAGATACAACAATCAAATCGAAAGCCTTAACCAAGCCGAGTCGCAACAGCGCCATTTTGTTAGATGAGTTTTCATTTAAATCCCCGGCAACGGCGCCATTTTGTTTGAAGAGTTTTCGTGGTGTTGAAATAAATCAACGGGTTCATGGCTCGGTATTATCGGAATTCAATTCGATTGTAAGTATCAATGTGTTTCAAACTTGGAAAAATAAAGGAAAACAAAAATAAAACAATTAACCTAGCTAAAATATCCTAGAAAATGAAAGTGCAAGTTGGTAGGATGCCACGTCGGATGCCTCATATAGAAATGCAAAGTAATAATGAAAATAAGCAAGAAAATGCAAAGTTTCACCAAGTACAAGCATGCAAGCACAAGGTACAACTATGCATAAAATCCTAAATAATGAGAATTAACAAAAATTGAAAGCATCAATGGAAAGAGCAATGGAAATTAACAAGAAAGTTCAAAACTTTAAGGAAAATAACAAGTAACAAAAAGTAGATCTAGGATTTAAGCTAAAACTATGCATGAAAATAAAAACCAAAATAAAGCACATGAACAACTCGAAATCAAGACGATCTAAGACTCGATCTATGATCTAGATGTGTCACTCATCTAGATTCCATAGCAATTCTTAAGATCTAACTTGAATTCAAGGTGCTAAGGCAAAAAGCATAAAATGAAGAACAAGCATGGAAATGAAGAACAAAGCATGAAATTAAAGCATAAAACATTAAATTGAAAGGAAACTTACTTGAATTAAGAATTGAAACAAAGCTTGAATGAAATTGCATCAAAAGTAACAATCCAAAGGAGTATTTGGATTCTTCTTAGGCTTACAAACCCAAGGAGGTGCTTGAAAGTAAATCTAAATCTAGAAAAGAAATTACATCAAAACTTGAAATTGAATCTAAAAATATAAGAGAGAGAATTTGAATCTAAGAGCTTGGAGAGAGAGTTTTTAGTCCCAAACCCATGCTTGGGTTGGGAGAAAATGAGAGGTCCTTTTACAAAAATGAGACTTGTAGTCTATTTATACTAATTAAACTGGATTTAAATGGGCCAAAATAGCCTTAGAGGCTTAACATTCCTAATTTTGACCAGGTTTGACCCAGTTTTGACCGTGTGGCGCCGGATTTGGCGACTCCTGGCGTGCACCAAATGCTGCTGGGAGGCGCTGGCTTGCTTTTTGGAATCTCTTGGCGTGCGCCAAATGCTGCTGGGAGCTTTGGCTTGGGTTTTGGCTTGCCTTGGCAATGCTTGGTGAATCGAACTTTTTCGCGTTTAAAATAATGAAAATCTCGTCCGCAAGAGAACGGAGCTATTGTAGGCGATAAGTTGACTTGAGTCGAATCACAAGGAAGACTAATCGAAAACTATTCCGGTGTTCAATTTTACGTACGTTGAGACGAAAATAAAAACTAAACTAAAATAAACTAAACACACGATCGAATAAAGTTTGAGGTTTTCTAGCATCTACGATCAATAAAACTAAAAACTTTTAAAAACGATTTATAAAAGCGAGGATCTAGTGTGCCGGAATCGTCTCCACAATCGGGGTTGTCAATCCCGATGGTTCTAAACGACCCAAAGCACACTAGAACAATAAGTCTAGCTAACAAGCATGATCGTAATCAAATCATAAATGCAACACAAGCATGATCACAATCGATAATGAAAGAAATACAAAACTAAATTAACATAATTATTCATCTAATCTTACGAGAACTAACAACTAACTACTAAAGCAATAAAAATAAATTAACAACTAGGGTAAACGATAAAAGGAAAACGACTAAATTTACGAAACTTAAAGTGCATAATAACATCAAAGCAAAGGTCATTGAAGCCAAATACACAAAGCAAATAAAAGGTTCAGAAAAACCTATAATCTATAGAAAGCATCAGCCATCGAACGATCCTCAACGGCGATAAACGGCCTTGAACGTCGGACGACGTAGAAATCGACGAAACTACAAATTATCTAACTCTAATCTTGCTTGAATTGAATGGTGGCATGAACCGAGGGTTATTGACAATATCTGGACCTTTCCCCCTCGTCTCAGCCCTTGAAAATGAAGAAAACCACCGGCTTTTATAGATTTTTCGAAAATAACCGCTCAAACAGCCGGAGCGTCGACGGTGCGTCAGTCGACGTGAGCCAGGCTGCACGCGTCGACCAGGCAGTGTGTCGATCGATGGAGCTAGGATCGACGCAACTGAACATTTGCATCGACGGTGCGTCAGTCGATGCGAGCCAGGCTGCACGCGTCAATAGGTAGTGCGTCGATCAACGCGAGCCAGGATCGACGCAACAGAACACTTGCGTCGATGGTGCGTCAGTCGACGCGGGCGTAGCGTCGACAGTGCGTCGACGGTGCGTCAGTCGACGCACCTGTATGGCTTCGGCTCATCGCTCGTCCCGTTTTCCTCGTTTTGAGCTGAGATATTAACATTAAACAAAGTTAGATTATTTCATACAAAATAAAGTAAAAACACATTAAACACCATAAGAAACGAAAAACATAAAAAAGGAAGAAAAATGATAAAAAGATAAACTTAAAACACATAAAAGCACACAACATACGATGCAAAAACACACGAAAATCACATACAAATATGTACAAATCATTTGGCGAGCATTCCAGAATGTTTGCCACTTTTGAAGCTTGTTTTGGCACAACTTTTGGCAATTCTTATGGCTTGGCTTCTACTTGGCTTGTATTTTGGCCCTCAGTTTCTCCACCTTTAAAATTAGGAATTTTAAATATCAAAACCCAAGAATTAAACCAAACCTCCAACTAATTGGAACCATTTAACCCAATTAAACATAGAATTAACAAGTAACAAGAAAAACAACAAAACTAGAAAAATAACTTAAAAACCTAAATAACCGACGTAAAAACTGTTAAAACCACAATAAAACCCTAATTAAAAATACGAGAAAAACACAACAATTACATGCAAAATAGTATACAAGGTGAAGATGAATCCAGATGGCTCTGTGGAGAGGTATAAGGCCAGGTTAGTGGCAAAGGGCTTTCATCAACTGCCAGGTGTTGACTTCTTTGACAGTTTCTCTCCTGTTGCTAAATTAGTCACAGTAAGATTGCTCATTGCTTTGGCAACTGCAAAATCTTGGCCCCTTTATCAACTGGACATCAACAATGCTTTTTTGCATGGCTATTTGCATGAGGATGTTTATATGGTCCCTCATCCTAGATACAACAAGGCACTTCCAGGACAGGTGTGCAAGCTCCAAAGAAGTCTTTATGGATTGAAACAGGCATCTAGGGAATGGAATAATGAGTTTTGTGCTAAATTGCTTCACTTTGGTTTTAATCAATCAGGGCATGACCATTGCCTTTTCATAAGAAAAAAGGAGAGCTCTTTCATAACTCTTCTCATATATGTTGATGATGTCCTAATAACCGTAAATGATGACTCCATTATTGCTGATCTTAAGACCTACCTGGATAATATGTTCACTATTAAGGACCTTGGTTCAGCAAAGTATTTCTTAGTCATTGAGATTGAAAGAGGATCACAGGGCACCTATCTTAATCAAAGAAAATACATCTTGGACATACTAGAGGACACAGGTTTGACTGGATGCAAACCTAAGAGTGCACCACTGCCAGCTGGCTCTAAGCTCACTGCGGATGTGAGCTCACCATTTCATGACCCTGCTAGATATAGAAGGTTGGTAGGCAGGTTGCTTTATCTAAATTTTACCAGGCCGGATATCACCTATTCTGTTCAACAACTCAATCAATTTGTTAACTCTCCATCTGATGCACATTGAAATGCTGCTCTTCATATGGTTAAATATCTCAAAGACAGTCTATCACAAGGTCTTTTCTACCCTGCTAATACCCCTGAGACACTGACTGCTTTCAGTGATGCTGATTGGGGTTCTTGTCCAGACACACGTCGATCTCTCATAGGTTATTTTATATTTCTGGGCAATGCTTTGGTATCTTAGAAAACAAAAAAAGAGAACACTGTCTCCAGATCTTCGGCTGAGGCTGAATATAGAGCCCTTGGCTCCACTGTTTGTGAACTAAAATGGATCTCTTATGTTGCTGCAGATTTTGCTCTCCATATTCCTACCCCTATACCTCTTTGGTGTGATAACATGGAGGCTCTCCATATTCTTGAAAATACAGTATTTCATGAACGAAAAAAACATCTTGAAATAGACTGTCATTTGGTACGTGATCAGTTCAAGAATGGTTTTCTAAGCCCTCGTTTTGTCACTTCCTCGTTGCAGTTAGCTGACCTATTCACAAAGGCCCTACCTCCTATTCAGCTGCATTTCTTATTAGACAAGATGGGGATTGTTGATCACCATGGCCCATCTTGAGAGGGGGGTGTTGAATTTGTCAAGATGTCGATTTAAATGCAGCTCAAATTCCTCACAAATGCAAATTAGAATTAAATTCACATGCACATGCACTTGTCACGTGTGTATGGTGCTCACGTTTTCTGAACCGTTTTCCTCTTTTGTCTTTAGCAAAGTAGACATATATATATATGCAGGACAGTAAAATGAAATGCCTTGAATTGATTATGAATGAAAGGATATTTACAATAATTTTCTATTTCTATCTACAAATATATACATAAATCAACACAACTTTTTTACTTCCTGTTATCTGGCACGAATGAGAGTGATATTACTGACAAAATGCTCAAAATGTTGGACACGCCCGGGGCAATTTGAGCCATTTTATTTTATTAACATCAATAAATGAGATGAATTTTACATGTATAATTGTAAATTCATCATCCATTTAATTGGTTAATATAAATGCTTGCTCATTCTAGAATTGTCAATAAGTTTAAATCAGCTCAAATGTGGGAACAATTAACTTATTGAATTAACTTGGTAGTTTTTGAAAAAAATTACTCCAATCTGAATTTCTTAATTTCGGGAATTTATTAGATGCACTCGGGTGTACCCTACAAAGTGCATCCATTTTTTTATAAGTGATGGTAAATATATATTACTAGAAAAAGACTCGCGCTACGCTGCGGCCTTCTGCAAACATGCAATTGCACGTTACAAATTAAAAGTAACTAATTTCTAAGATAATATAAATTTAAAATAAAATCCTATAGGTGTCGTGATATATATATATATTCCTTTAAATATTTTAAGTTTCCGTAATAATAATATTTGTAAATATCCATCACAAGATGCTGATTTACAAAACTACCCTCGAAGGTTTTATCCTGAACAAAAATTTGAAAAAACCCACTTGTCCTCTAAATTTATAAATATCCATTGAGGTTTGTGTTCCTTTCAAATTTTTTTCTTTTCTGTTTTTTCTTTCATCGAATACAAAACTAACAATAGAAAAAAAAAATCCAAGCAATGAGAATGTGACAAATGGCAACCAAATACCTATGCTCACCAACTTTATATATAAGGTATAGATATGCGATTATATGTATATTTTGTACGATAATATATGAATGTTCTGTACGATAATATATGCAGGGGCGAATCAATGATCTTAAGTTTGGGGAGGCCGTATAATAAAAAGCAATATATAATTTTGGTACATTATATAATAAGTATTAATACAATTAAAAAATCAAAACTAATATTAATAATTAGTAACAAAAGAAGGAAGTATGAGAATTTGAAAAGAAAAGGAATATTATATTTTTTTTTCCTTTGGGGCCGTGTTGCTGATTTTAAGTGAGGAAGAAAAATAAAGAATAGAAACATGAAGAAAATATACAGAGAAAAAAAAGGAAAAAAAAGAATCAAAAAAGGAAGAGACCTCGGCTCGAACAGTGGACCTGTTGCTTAACTAATTGTTGTATTAATAACTTCATCAAAAGCGTTATTATTCATATGGGGAGGATACATTTATAATAATAATAATAAACTCCAAAAAAGAAAATTATAAAGAATTACAAAAAAAAATTTGCGGGTGCCCGTGGCCTTCCCGAGCACAGCTGTAGATCCGCCCCTGGATATATAAATATTTTTGTACGCCTAAAAGTTGTGTATTGGTATATGTATATTTTGTGCGATGGTATATGAATGTTTTGTGCGCCTAAAAGCATGGTTCAGTTGATCCTTTCTGTGTAATTGTATATGTATTTATGTGCGATAATATATTAATATTTTGTGCGATAATATATGTATATTCTGTACGATGATGAATGTTCATATCACCAAAAATTATATTCATCATATATAAAACTCATATACCATCACACATAACATACATATATCATTGGATAAGAAATACACATATCATCACACAAATAAACAGGCGCACTATGCTAGGTGCATCTGAGTGCACCATATACCATCACCTTATTTTGGGGATGACGTAATATTTTATTTTAATTTAAAGTGAAGACACGTTCAAAACTATTTAGGTTAGGCTTGATTATTAGTTGAGCTTTAGTAGCTTAGTTTTTCTTTTATATCTGTTTAACTAAGAGCATCTTTATTGCTAGATTTCATTTCCAAAGTTCATTTAGGAGGTCTGTGAGATGAAGTGAGGAGTTAACAAAGTGAGGAGCCAGAAAACCATATTTGAAGTGATCACGAACCAGATGACAATCAATATCAAGGTGTTTGGCTCGTTCATGAAAAACCAGATTCTCCATAATATGTAGAGCAGCCATATTATCACACCATAGAGGAATAAGAGTGGGAATTTGAAGCATGAGATCTTCATCAATGTAATAAACCCACTCTAATTCACACACTGTAGAACCAAGATCCCGGTATTCAGCTTCAGCTGAGGATCTAGAGACCATGTTTTATTTTATTGTTTTCCAAGAAACCAAGGCATTACCGAGAAAGATGTAATAGCTAGTGATTGATCTTCTAATATCAGAACATGATCCCTAGTCTGCATCACTGTAAGCTATCAAGGTATTAGAAGATGCAACATGATAAAAAAGACCTTGAGATGGACTGTTCTTTAGATATTTGACCAAGTGAAGAGTAACATCCCAATGAGAAACAAATGGTGAATTAACAAACAGACTGAGCTGTTGTACTGAGTATGTGATGTCAGGTCTAGTGAAATTGAGATAGAGTAATCTACCAACCAACCTTCTGTATTGAGCTGGATAATGAAGTGGTGTATCGGCATCTGCAACAAGTTTAGAACCAGTAGGTAAGGGAATAGACTCACGCTTGCAACCAGTTAGCCCTGTATCCACCAAAATGTCTAATATATACTTCCTCTGGTTTAGATAGGTACCTTGTGCCCCCTGACATTCTCTATTCCCAGGAAATATTTAGTTGAGCCCAAGTCCTTGGTTGTGAATAACTTGTCCAAATATGTCTTGAGATCATCATATCAGAAAGTATGTTTCTAGTTATCAAGACATCATCAACATAAACCAATATAGCCAAGAAGGAACCTCCAATGTTTCTGGTGAATAAGCAATGATCATGTCTGGACTGAATAAAATCATAATCCACAAGTTTAGCACATAATTCATTCTCTAGAAGCCTGTTTTAGCCCATAGAGGCTTCTCTGAAGTTTGCATACCTATCCAGGTGCTGCTTTTGTGTATCCAGGAGGAGGAACCATATATACCTTCTCATATAAGTATCCATGTAAAAATGAATTATTTATATCTAACTGACAAAGAGGCCATGATTTAGATGTTGCTAAGGCAATGAGCAATCTCACAGTAACCAGTTTAGCAACAGGTGAAAAACTATCAAAGAAACCTACCTCTTGCATTTGATGAAAACCCTTTGCCACCATTCTTGATTTATATCTTTCTACTGATTCATCAGGGTTTAACTTCACCTTGTAAACCCATTTACAACCAATACGTTTCTTTCCACTAGGCAACTGAGTTAATTTCTAAATTTGATTATCCTTTAGGGCTTCTAATTCCTTATTCATAGCAAGTATCAAATCATGTGATTTACAAGCCTGAGAATATGAGGATTGTTTTGTGAAAGAGCTTAGATTGGCCAAGAAAGCCAAGTATGACTTTGCAAATAAAGAAGATGATCTGTAGGGAAAGGTGGTAACGGGATAGGCATCCCCAGCCTCAATTGTAGGAAAGTCACTGGATATGTGTGAGTGGTATGGCAACTCATTACATAATCAGAATACCAATGAGGTACCTTTTTAACCCTGGAGCTTCTTTTTTCATTACTAGGGTGAGCAGACTCTACCATAGTCTCAGCATCATTGGGTGTGTCAATGAGATCAAAAAAAGGGTAGAGGAACATTATAATGGATGGGATGATTTATAAAGGAAAATGTGTTTAGAAAAATAGACATCTCTGGATGTCAAGATTGTTTGAGATTTCATGTCATACAACTTATATCCCTTTTGGCCAGCTACATATCCTACCATCACACATTTTGTGGCTCTTGCTGCAAACTTCAACTTGTGTGGTGTGGTATTGGTTGCATGTGTGAGGCATCCGAAAACTCTGAGAGGCAATAAATCTGGTTCATGTCCATATAATATCTCAAAAGGAGATTTTCATTTCAGGATTGTATTAGGAACTCTGTTGATGATATAAGCTACTGTAAGGATTGAATATGACCATAGCTATAAAGGAACCTTGAAATCAAACATTAATGCCCTAGCAACATCAAGTTCGTGTCTATGTTTTTTCTCCACAACACTATTCTATTGTGGTGTGTAAACACAGGTAGTTTGTTGTTGAATACCATGTGATTGTAAAAGATCTTAACAGGCCTTACCCATGAATTCAGTTCCATTATCTGTTATAATTTCTTTGACAACTTTTTCAAATTGTGTAGGAGCCATCAGGATGAATCTTCTGAGGATAGAAACTATGTTGGATTTATGACTCATCATGAAAAACCAAGTAGCCCTGCTAAATTTATCCACTAAGGTAATGTAAGGTGTATTAGTAATTGAGAAATGGTCGTAAGGACCCCATATGTCAATATGTATCATCTCAATCTGAGGTCTGAATGCTGCTAGAAGGAAAAGGCAATTTGCTTTGTTTAGAGATATGACAAACATCACAAGGATCTGACTGGTTCTTGATCTCAGAAGTACATAGATGTTTAATAACATGAATGTGTTGAAGAGTATGAGGAGATATATGCCATAATCTCTTGTGTCAAGTTTTAAATGGAACATCTTGTCTAGCTAAGGACTTGTTTGAGTAGACTGAGGGCATTTTAGACTGTAATTCATTTGGTAATAGCACATAGAGTTTGCCAACTAGCTTTCCTCTTGCTAAAGTTTGTCATTGTGTGGATCTTGAAGTGTACAATGATCAGAGTAAAAAGTACTCTTGACTCCTAATTGTGCTGCAATTTGAGCCACTAAAAGAGATTTGTATTTGAAGGATGGTACAAAAAGTTCCTCTGATAAGGTGAGATGATCATTCAAGTGTACTTGACCTACATGTGTGACTGGCTTCTGTGAACCACCAGGTAGGAAAACTACTATTGGAGATTCAAGAATCATGACTTTTGTCATCATCCTTGTGTTTTACTGCCTTGTATCAATATTCTAGATGCTAGTTTAGCTGTATCATGTGTTGACAAGGCAAAATGCAAGATAGGATCATCTTCGCAGTTCACAAAATTCACAAAGTTGTTTCCTGTGTTATGGTCATTGGGGATTGATTTTCCAAAGAAATACTTTGTCACTTCCTGCTGAATTAAGGTGGCTATATCAAGCTGATTAGTTGTGGAGTTCTGAGGATCTCCATTATTTCTTGATCCATTAACATCATTTGCATTTACCATGTTTACAACATTTTTGCCTCTCCACTCTCTCAGATCTCTGTACCAATCTGGATATCCATGCAACTTGAAGCACTCAGATTTTTCATGCCCTGTTCCTTTACAATGTTCCCAAACTAGTTGATATTTCTCTTCTTTGCTTCTTTTTATTTTCATTTTCCCTGAGAAATTTCCTGTGTTAGAACTCCAGGTATTTTGTGTACCTCTCCCATAATTGTCAGTTCTATTCTGTGGACCATTGCATTGCCCCTGTCCAAATTTATTTGCATTTCCAAAATTCTTTCCTGCTTTTCCAAATCTATAATATAAGGCAGAGTTATCTTGTGATTCAATGCTTGAAGTTTGCAGGCTTCTCTACTTTTCAACTCTCAGTACCATAGAGTATGCCTTAATTACAGTTGGAATTGGGATTAAAACCGAGTACTCATACCACAGCTTCTTCGTCTTTGTAAAGTACACGACAGCTGAATTATTACCCTGAGACAAGGTTGCAATTTCCTTTTCCAGTTGGAACAACAGTGGTCCATTACATTCCCTAAATCGTTCACACAGATCAGTCCATAATTCTCGAGCAGAATCAGCATATAGAAAAGCCTCCACAATTTCTTTAGAAATTGAATTCAGTAACCATGAAGTAATCATATAATTTGCATTTTGCCATTGGTCATACGAAGCAGAATTCAATTGAGGTTTCATGACCGTACCATCTATAAAACCTAATTTGTTCTTCGCACCAAGACAAACTTTAACAGATCTGTTCCAGGGAAGAAAATTGTTACCAATGAGCTGAGTTGTAACCAACGCCATACCCGAATGATCTAATCCTTGCATATGAAGTGGATCATCTTCTCAAATCATTACTTGATTTACAGATGAAGAAGATGAATTCGAAGTTAATGTCGGCCATACATTCGCATTGGTTCTGTGCGCCATGATCGATCTCTGTTTCTTCTTTTAGTTTGTTTGTAATTTCAACAGGGAAGGAAAAAAAATCAAACCCTATGCTCTGGTACCATGTAGAAATTATGAATCACCATTTTTCTATATTGAGCTCTGAATATCTCGTTCATGTATTCATTATTATGAATAAAGTGCAGTTACATTTCCTTTATATACAACCGGTAAAAAACATGAATGAAAATAACAAAAAATTTAGCAACTTGCATCTCATGTGCATGTGTCTGTGAATTATATTTCAGGTGTATTTTGACTTATTCTACAGATTGATAGAAGATGATTATCTTAATATAAAAGAAATTGGAAGATTTAGTAAGGAAAAAGAGAGAAAAAATATAAAAAAGAAGAGATAGATAGAAACATATGCAATAATAATAATAATATAGTTGCGAAAAAAGTGTAACAAATAATGTATTTATAGACTAATAGATGGACCTTTTTAAAAGAAAAGAGAGATAAATTTGAGAAAAGTGATTAAAGTAATGTAAAAATTAAAAAACTCACACCACTTTTTTGTATCTCTCTCTCTCCAAAATAGAGACATTTAAAATAGATATCAGCATTAAAGATGTTGTAATTACTTGGATGAAATACAACATTAAGATAAGTGGTGTACATAAGAATTATTAAACTCGACAATATTAATCAATTACCAAGTCAAATACTCTTAAACGATTGACATATAATTTTAATTTAATATAAAACACATTGTACAAAGCTGGTTATTATTAGAATATTGGGTAAAAGTTTTCATCAACCCTCCCGCAAGATTTTTGTGCACAAAAAGAAAGGCACCGATATATATGAACTCAAAGCCAAGATATATGAACTTATTTGTCATTTATATATAAAAATAAATATAAACATCCATTTCAAAAAACAAATGAAATGAAAAATTTGTTGAAATAAAAATACAATTAGTGTGCCTTAACTAATAAAAGATAATTTAGATATTTGTTATCTTTATGGATTATAGAACATGTGTTTGATATCCTTTATAATTCTCTGTGTCTTCTTATTTTCCACTTTTAACCTTTTGAGAGTGATTGACAAATAAGCATCCATATCCAAAGCAATAATTATACAATTTTCGTACTTCGAAATCTAACTGCATTAAAAGTTTAAAAAATCGTTCTTTGGAGCTTCAACGGTTGGATCGAGATTCAATTTTAAAGAATCTTTAAGACCTGTCGAATTATATTTTGAATGGTGGAGATTAAATTCTGAGATACGAGGAAATATACATAAATTTTGGAACAAATAAGAAATTTGTTTTCTGAACTTTCTGTGCAACATTTTTCAAAATAAGATTCACCTAATAAAACCGTTGGATCAAGCCAATAATTGAATACATTAGTATATACATATAGAAGTCTAATCTGAACGGTGAAGATTTGTATCTGTTCGTAGAATCTGATAATGAATTCTAAATAGAGTTAATCCTGTTTTCCAAAGCTCTCTGCCCAATTTCTTTTTAAAAAGTTGAATTACACACAATCTAACCTTTGGATGAAGACGAATTTTGGATATAATGTTCAAAAGATATAGTGGTTATATCTATATGATGGATACTGGGTTGTAAAGTCGTTGTCATTAAAAACATGTTGCGGACAAACCTATTGCAAAAATAAAATTCAAGTAATGTCATAAGAAAGAATCGTGTCTTTCCTCCCAGGTAATTCGAATCACCCTGTTATTTATTAAATGAAAATAATTAATATTTATTTATATGGATATGTGGCATGATGTATATTAGCCCTCAATTTAAGTTCTTATACAAAGTATGATATATATATATATATATATATATATATATATATATATATATATATATATATATATATATATATATATATATATTATCTATGATTAAATCATGCATGCTTCGTTATGTACAACTTTGACAAATATGAAATTTTACAACTTGAATGATAATAACAGAGCACATAATATATTATTACTTATGTTGTTAGATGGTTTATTACTTAAAAATCATATAAGAAGTTATTTACCTGATTAGATGAGAGATTAATCATGATTTTGATAATATGTTTAGTTAATCACGAATTTCGATGAATTTATAGTTTCATGTATGTTGGTAATTCTCTTAATACTGAAATTTTATATTGTACTTTGAATATATATATCATAGATTGTACATTTGCATATTTTCATGATAATGAACGATACAAAATTGTATAAATAAATCTCGTGACAAAGTATATTCTCAAAATATTAAAGAAAGAGTATGACATATATTCTTCAAGTCCATTATCTAGAGAAATTAATTGAACTAGCTCAATATAAATTCAAAATATTAGGTTCAAAAGAAATTAAGTACTATCATCAGTCATTTGATGTATTACAATTCCACAATAATATCATCCACCAACTCCCAATTGACAAAGAACCGTTAAACTAATTTAAAGTCAATTCTTTAATGAATTTGAGACTTCATATCGACCCCAAATATTATATTAGAAGTATATTTAGTTAAAAAGTTTCAATAAACTTTGGGATGTGCTCTAAATGAATATTTTGGTAATTTTATAAAATACTACTTCCAAGCTTAAGAATTCAGTGGAAAAAAATATGTTTGCTTACTAAAAATGGTCAACTTAAAACATGTCTTACCATATGTGAAAAAGAAAGTAACTTTAAATGATAATAAGTAGTTAGTAGATACAATCTCACTCTTTTTTTTTTTTTACTTGAGCAAACATACTGATGCACTTGTATACTATTAATTATGACAATAAGCCGTTGAGAGACATGACATTCTTCTTCGTAATACCAATGTTAGATCTCTGGATAGGAAAATTTCTTGAGGTTAACTAGGATCAATATGAATAGTGGAAATAAGCTCAAAGTAAAGGGGAAGAGCATGTGGGAAGAATGAAACACAAAGTAAGATATGTAAGAGTTTGTGATATTTATTGGTCATGGTAGAAGTCATGGAGGTTCTCCTAATAACATTACTTAGTTAATGGATATCCTCTATTTTGATTGATTAAATTTGTTTGTTTCTTGCTTTACAGAATACTTGAGAAAGAATAATGAATCATTCCTGTTAAACTATTGTATTTGGTGTTAAAGTTCATTTTGAGTTAAATTTATGTGATGTGGCCATATTTAATTATTTTATAGTTTATTGGTAAATTTTGAATTTTATTCTGAAATATTGAATATAATTGGATTTATTTACCACACATTCACTTACAAGGTTCAAGAGTAATACTATTAAGATATAATGTAACATATATAACAAATAATGTAAAATATTATAATAAAAAGTAATGCGAGAATTTATCGAGGAATAGACAATTATTCACTGAATTGATATTTATATGTGACAAATTCTTGATATCTAGCGCCACATTGATTAAAGTCATAAAACTCCAGTATGGACCAAGAGCCAAATAAACCTTATTAAGTTTGATGATATTCATGTTGATGATTATCATTAAGACATATATTATGCGAATGGAGCTATACCTTTAATTTATGTGGAAGAAAGTACGTTTTAGAGAAATTAGTGAGCCAATCTAGTAATCTTACTTTACTACTTTTGATTAATTTAATTTATGTGGAAGAAAGTACATTTTAGAGAAATTATTGAGTCAATCTAGTAATTCTACTTTACTAATTTTTGATTATTGAATCATAAGATATGACTAACAAAAGACTTTTGGACACCGACTCATTCAAGTTTTGACACGAATGACATAAATAATTTGTTCGTGATATGGCGATCCATATTATAAGAAATTAATATGGGCATATTTTATTTTGAGTGAAACACAAAATGAGAGAGAGATACGATGCACATTATAGTGTCGACCAAATGTTGTTCAATTACAGGCAGTGCATTCTAAAGTACTAGGAGCACTACATACATTCATATATCAAAGATACATCACTCATTGTCTTCCCAAACTTGTTCCTTAGCGATATTATATGATTGAGACCTGTATATGATAAAGATACAAAGTATAATATTACATTCTTATAATTGATAATAGGTGACATGTGGACATAACTATTCCAAATGCGGATCATTCAAGTATTTGATAGTTTTGGTCTATACTTAGACACTCATTGTCCATAAAAGTATTGCACTTAAAAAATTCCTAGCACGTTTAATATGATTGAGGATTCACCACCCTTATAAAGCACCCAAAACTCATAATGCTAGATATTTTTCATCAAAAGTATTTGATGTCTATTTCATTTCAATCAAACTCAATTTAATGCATCTTGTACCCTAATGTGCATATACAATAAGGTCTAAAATAAAACACCGTCAAAAAGGATATAAATAGTGATTAAGACAATATTTATGCTCACTCATATATTTGTCTATGCACTGGGTGATTCAATATTGCATACAACTCTTACTTATTCGTTTATGAACCTCTCATAACCAAATATTTTGCTTACTAGTTGGTAACTGGATATAAGCTTAATAATTCATATCAATGGATATCTGATTATGCAATATATGTGCCTATTGCGTCCCCACACATTTATATGGGTTTCTAAAGACGGTTAAGTATTTAGGTTTGGTATGAATTTACAACAGTTATCCACTATTACAAACCTTTGACAGACGATCTCTTTATTGCTAAATGACTCAAACTTTTGTGCACCCCGTTTTTAATAATTAATTTAAAAGCACGTCAGTTTGCTCGCAAGTGTACGAGGTAACTGTAGGGTGATGAGTTTGACTCGAGTCGTATCTCTCGAGGAAACAACTGTTCGGTCCTTTCGATGTTTTTCTCAATTACGAATAACATACATATACATTTGGGGGTTTGAATAGATTGATTCGAACATTATAAACTAAGACGATAATTAAACTAATTACTTTAAACTAGATTATCAATTACGAACTAAGCAGTAAACTAAAGCTGATTAAACTAATTATTCTAAATTATCAACTAAGAGCAATAACTAATTATCAATTAACGCTACGAAGATTTAGAGCTAATTATCGTATCTAGAAGCATGAATTTAAGAAATTATCGCTAAGCAATTGAATCATATGAATCCAAGAACCATTAACTAAGCATAACTAAATCGCATAAATAAACTAAATTAACCAATATCCAATATCCAAGCATAAGAATGATTGAACTAATTAAAACTAGAATTAACTAAGAATTTATCTAAAATTAACTATAAAATTATCTAAGAGTTTAGAAAACTTATTGAAACTAAGGAAAGCAATGAAAAGCTCCAGCTATTCCGGAGTTTGAACGCTGATCTTGGGCGTAGATGGATTCTCGAGCGCGAAATCGGTGTTTCGGACGCGTAGAACTTCGATCCTTGATCCGCGTCTTCAAATCTCGTTATGAGATGTGGAATTATTGTTTTTATGAGCTAAGGAACCTTAGGGTAGATGTATCTATCGTGGCACACCCTGAAAACTCGAAATATGAAGGGTTTATATAGGTTTTGCAAGTCTTGGTGCTCAAGAAACCCTAATTTCTGAATTCTGGGCCGTCGCGTCGACGGAGCGTCGACTGACGCGTGCTGGCGCTCGGCGGGACTCGGAAGACTTGGTCGGCAGCGCTCGGTAGGTGTCATCAGCAGGTGCGCGCGTCGTCTGGGCAGGTGCGTCGACGGGGTGCGTCGACATCGACGCTTTAGCAAGTTGCGTCGACGTTGCGTCGACATCGACGCTTCAGCAAGTAGCGTCGACGTTGCGTCGACGGAGCGTCGACTGACGTGGTCATGACTCGCTGACATGGCTCACGTCGACGGTCGCGTCAGTCGACGCGACTGAGCGTCGGTCTCCGTTTCTCGATCGTTTGCTACTCGTTTCACCGGAAAGCTTGTTCTTCTATTCTCGAATATCGAACTTCATCTTTTACGTGTTAAACTCTTCTGGTTACTTAGCTGTGAGGTGAAAAACAACAAAACATCACCTAATTGCATCAATTAAGATCAAAATACGGTAAAATAAGCTGGAATTATAAAATTACGGAATTATGCTTAAATCATCCAACTTATACCAAAAACAAATATAAAAACGAACTAAAAAGCTAATAAAAATAAGGACAAATCTACTCTAATCAACTAGCCCACGCTTTATTGGTTTGTTCGTCCTCGAACAAACGTTAATTTCGAAGTATAACTAGAATGAAAATAAGTTCAAGCAAAGAGTCGTGCGTTGCTACATAGGTAATTTTGAAAATATAGGTATAAGTCACGCAACGTCAAACACTTGACCGTTATTACATTGTCGCTTCAAAATAAAATCATGCTTCCTCACGAAGGATAATATATATAAGTACGCTCCAAATCACTCAAGTATTTTCTACATGGGACGTGTATACACTCAAATTATACAATTACATGCACAATAAATAAGCACAGAAAATCAACATCTTTTCAATCGCAAATTAAGTGTGCTGTCTAAACTAAGAATCAGAAAAGGTCTTTGCGGGTTATAATGTAAGGCTCTTTGGATGGGTATGGAATATATAAGTCGTGTGGCTAATTGCTCACTCAACCTAATCTAATCGAGAAGCAATTTGCTTCACCTCGTTCAAAAATAAAAACCTCACTTAACTCTCATAACGTAGCCTTTAAAATATAGGCTATTTCTCAACTCGCAAACGTACAACCGACTTGTTCGCTCGAACCGCGTAAATGAAATTGAAGCTTATAAATACGCTTCCTTACAACTCTTGCCTTCTAAACAATAGGCTTCATAAACAATAAACAATAAAACATAAGCCTTTACAAGCGCGTAGGCAATTACTAACACAAGACCCACCATCTTTCTTATCATTTTTTTTATTATTCCCCCGTTTATTCTTTTTATGGGGTTCCTCTCCTTTTTTTTATTTTTTTTAGATGGTGGTCCTTATTTACAAATTAATAAATTCCTAGTAAAAAATTCCCAAGACTCAAATAACCAATAAAAATACGAACTCCTACCCCACGCTTTTAATGGGTTTGTAGGGTCGTCTCAAAAACACTCATGGCTATAGGCATGGATATTTGGCTATGATTGGCTCATTCAGAATTTATAGTGGCTAAAAATATATAGATATCGCCGGAATAGGGTTTTATATGTGCCTTAACCTCATTTTCAAAGTCAACTACACACAGCGGTTTCAAAGAGATATCAAAACTGAAACTTATTCAAGCACATGCAATGATGATAATCACTCAGGCTACTCACAAGCTTTTTGCATGAAAATTTTTGAAATGACGCTGCTTTTAAGGTTTTGTGAAATCAGTTGCGTTCAAGTACCATTTTACAATATATAAATAATAATTTTGAAAAATCATGCACTTATGCACGCTCAAAGACGAAAACAAATAATCATACTTAGTCAACTTCGACAGGCATGCCATACAAACAAAATTAAGCGTAGAAATAGCGATCAATCACATCAAAAATATGAATTTCAAAATAAAAGACATCAAATTGCACTAACCATACTCAACCACCCCCCTCCCTAAAAACTTGGCAATCTCCTGATTGTTATAAATATTAAAGAAAATAAGAGTATGGGAGATAAGAAAATATCCCTGAAAATTCGATGGCCGAGTCTCTCTAAAAACGCATGTGCAATTATCCTTCGTCTTAGATCGCGTGACTAGATTGTCCCGAACAAACCTATAAACATAAACAAAAACAAACAAACAAAACATGATTGTGATCAATTGCGACGCGCAGGTGCCCGGTGGCACGTCTTTTGGATTTGAAACGGCCGGATTGCGGCCAACGTCGTAAATGGCTGAGCTGCAGCTCATCAAAAGGTTGCCGGGCTGCGGCTAACTTGGGTCGGATTGCGACCTCGACCAACGAAATCATCGTAATCCCTCATTTCTGCTGTAGGCGGTAGGTTCAGTGGTTGATCGTCATCGTTAACGCCTCGAGTGGAACTAGCGGTAAGGCCTTGCGGTAGAGAGCTTCCGCCATATAACCGTTGTCCAAAATAAACGATTTATCGTATTTGCTGCACAACAACACACACATAAATGTACCACGGCAATTGACACAACATAAAAACAAAAATAAAATAAATAAAAATTAAAGAAAAAGAAAACTAACGAACGCTTGGGTTGCCTCCCAAGAAGCGCAACATTTAACGCCATATGCTCGACGCAATTACTTGATCAAATTATAGCTCGTGGTGGGTCCACGAACTCCTTCTTGCTCCTATCTCGACTCTTCATATATTTCTCGTAATAAGGCCTAAGTCGATGCTTGTGGACTTGGAATCCCATATTTGCACTCTCATCGTATAGAGTGGCAACTCCATACTCATCCAACTCCTTAATTAAAAACGGCCCTCTCCATGCAACTTCAAAATTGGTTGGATCAAACTTACGATCGGAATTATACAGCACTAGTTGACCAACCTTGAACTTCTCGTTAAAAACTTCATTCAAATTCTTCTTCTTCGTTGTCCAATCCTTACTATTAGCCTCTACTTTTTCTTCGTACATTTAAAATTCTTATAGGGGTCGAGGGAAACACTTCTTGAATGATTATGCGGTGGCTTCATCTCTTCTCTTGGCTCAAACCTCGAACGATCTCGTTGTGGTCTCAACTCCACTTTTGGCTCGTTTTGAGGCACGTCAAACCGCATGGGCAATCCATCATCAAATGCCTCGATATTATCAAACTCATTAATCGTGCCGATGCTCAAGAGCTCATTCGCGCAAGAATCTACTAAATCAATAGTAGAACAAAAGTTCTTAAAAAACGATGCAGGATTCTTGTGAAAATCTTGAAGAAAAACGTCACCGTTTCGCCCAATACGGACATAGTCACCCTCCCCTCGTTTACATCGATCACCGTACGCGTTGTAGACATGAACGGAAATCCTAATAAAATTGCATGCTCTCGATCCTCGCTTTGTACATCACCAACGTCCATAATGACAAAGTCGACCGGCACTACTAGCTTGTCTACTTGTACTAAGACATCCTCCACAATCCCCAAAGGTACCTTTATCGTTCTATCCGCCAATTGTAATCTCATCGTGGTCGGTTTCAGCGGTCCTAGGTCAAACTCCTTGTAAATTGAGTGGGGCATCAAATTTATGCTAGCGCCAAGATCGAGCATCCCTCTTGCCGTTTGTCCATTCCTGAGAGAAATAGTTATGCAAAAACTCCTGGGATCCTTCTCTTTAGGTGGCAATGGTTGCTTAAACATATCTCCAACTTCTCTTATCAAAGCTACAGGCTGATTTGTAGCCAAACGCCTTTCCTTTGATGCTAGATCTTTGAAAAACTTCAAAAATGACGGTATTGTCTTTATCACCTCTATCAGGGGGAGGTTAATATTGACATTTTTCAATAAATTATATAGCTCCATGAATCTCTTATTCTCCTTGGCCGGACGTAGGCGACTTGGGAAGGGAACGTGATCATAAATGGTCAAATTCCTTGGTGGTGCATCGATGGAGTCTTCAGCCGCTGTCGAGTTCTTTTTCTTCAATGGCCTCAGAATATTTGGATTTGAAGATTTATGCATTAGATCGGTCGACTTGGTT
>BMAC01000050.1:1574340-1603853 GCA_014905375.1 Phtheirospermum japonicum
ACTACATATATATTTCATCGTCAGTCCTAGGGAAAACGAATAAGATATTCACATATCATCACACATATCATGCACATATCATCACACATAACATGCACATATCATCACAAACTACATATTCATGATTTTAAGATAATAAGATCTTAACTAATATAAAATTTTCATTCAGGCATTTTTACAAACAGTTGATATGCAATAATGTAATTTTGTAGGCCAACATATTAAAGCTTCATGGAGCGAAAATTTCAGTGACAACAACAATCCAAAACCACTTCAGATGCGAAAACTCTGAACAAATCCAGAAAAATAAAATTCAAAATCGACGTTCAACTCCAAATTGTGGAAAACATCGAATTCGACCGCGAAGAGGTGTCTTTTGATTTCTCATCATTAGCGGAGTTTGTGAGGCCAAGTGTGCTGAGTTGCGGCGGGGAAGACGACGAAGGCCATGTTGTGGCTGGCTGGCGAGACAGGATTTCTGCGGAGATGTGATTGAAAATACGAAAGAAATTGAGAAGGGAAAAAATACAATTGGGGTTCTGCGTAGGCGCGTGGAATTGAGGCTCTGCAAAAATCTGCTGGGACTCTTTCATATTTTGTGTGGGACCAGGTGCATCCTACCATGATGCACCTGGGTGGCATGGTAATACCTATTGTTGAAAATATCAGCTCATGCACACCTGCTGATCTCATGCATACGTAGTCATGATATGCCAACTGTCTCTTGTCCTGTAGCTTAGCTAAGCTGTCACTTGTTGGCATATTAAGGGTATATTCTGTCATTCATAACGGCTAATGTTTTCTAGGGTTGTAGCTCCTAGCTGTAGTCCAAGTAGCTAGGTCTGGTTGGTCTTAGCAGCCCTATAAATAGCAGACTGTGTCTTTCCCAAAGAACATGGAATGTAATGCAACTTTTATGAAATCCAAAAGTATTATCTCTTTCATGATCTTTTTGTAACTTTCACACCTCTCGTCTTATCGGGTTATCCAATAAAGCAATTCATAAAAGATATTAAACCAATAATGTTCTCAAAATCTCACCATATGTTTAGCTTCATGGCTATTATCTTCATTATCAGAAGGATTGTTGGTGTTCATGGTTGGACTAGAAAGCTCTCATCAAGTGTGGAGAGCCTTGGAGACAAACTACTCAAGCCAGGCCCTTGCTAGACAGATGCCGTATAAATTACAGTTGTCCACAGTGAAAAAAGGTAACCTTTCTATCAGAGAATACCTCAATAAGATCAAACTGTGTTGTGATGCCTTAGCCATTACTGGTCAAAGAGTTATTGAGTCTGATCAAGTGATGCACATTCTTTCTGGCCTTGGAAGTGAGTATGATTCTGTAGTGGTTACAGTTACATCTAGGCCTGAACTCTTTTCAGTAAATCAAGTTAGTGCATTGCTTCTGAGCTTTGAAAACAGAATTGAAATAGAAAATCCCTCTATGGTTGAAGACAGCAGTAATCTAGTTGCTAATATAGCCATTCAAGGCAACAGAAGAGATAGCTACTCTTATCAAAATAATAGAGGAAGAGGAAGCTACTCTAGAGGGAATGGCAGACAAGGTAGAGGAAGAGGAAGAGGAAGAGGTAGAAATACCTATAACAATAAAATAGCTTGCCAGATATGTCACTACACAAATCACACAGCTGGAGGTGACCTGAATTTTGTTCCTAACTCTTCAAGTCAGAACCATGGCTCAAAGCAGTATAACAATAACAACAGAGGCTATAACCCCACTGCTATGGTTGCTTCTCAAAGTCAAGACACTAACTCTGTCACTTCAGATGCCTTGAATTGGTTCCCAGACTCAGGTGCTACAAATCATGTCACCTATGACATGGCAAATCTCAACACTGTCTCTGAGTATCAAGTCTCTAACAAACTGCATATGGGAAATGGAGCAGGTCTGTCCATTACACACATTGGTAACTCTGAATTTAAATCTCCTCATTGCACATTAGTATTTCAACCCAAAAACTTGTTACTTGTTCCCTGCATTACAAAAAATCTCTTGAGTGTGTCCCAGTTTGCACAAGATAATTCTGTCTTCTTTGAATTTCATCCTACATTTTGTGTTGTTAAGGATCAAGCTACGGGGGTACCTCTACTTCAAGGGAAACTTAAGGATGGCCTTTATCAATTTGAACTCAGAACAAGTCAAGATCAAGTCAAGCCACAAGCAACTGTCTTTACTAAAGCTACTGCTGCTAATAAAGTGATGGTTAATCAACCCTTTGTCAATATTTCTGTTTTTCAAAAAGCTCCAAACATGTGTGTTTGGCATCAGAGGCTTGGACATCCAGCTATTGAAATAGTTGAGAATATTTTGAAAAAATGTAACCTGCCTTTTGATAATAATAATAATAAGTTGTCTCTATGTGATGCTTGCTGTAAGTCTAAAATTCACAGACTGCCTTTTCCTGAGTCTCATACCTCTTATACTCATCCCTTTGAATTGGTTCACAGTGATCTATGGGGACCATCTCCTGTACATACTTATTTTAATCACAGGTATTACATCAGTTTTATTGATCAATACACAAGGTTCACCTGGATTTACTTTTTAAAGAACAAGAGTGATGCTCTTTCTGCCTTCATTCAGTTTAATAAACTTGTGGAGAATCAGTTTAAGGCTAAGATCAAAACTCTTCAGAGTGATGGGGGTAAAGAGTTCCTAAGTTTCTCCTCCTTTCTGCATCATCAAGGCATTCAGCATAGGATCTCATGTCCCTACACACCTCAACAGAATGGGCTTGCAGAGAGGAAACACAGGCACATTGTTGAAGTAGCATTGGCTCTTCTAGCTTAGTCAGGAGTTCCACATTTTTACTGGATTGATGCCTTCAGAACAGCTGTATATCTTATTAACAGATTGCCAACCAAGGTTTTAAAAGACAAGACACCCTATCAGTGCCTTTACTCAGCTCCACGTGATTACACTGCACTCAAGTGTTTGGATGTTTGTGTTATCCCTACATAAGACCTCTGAACAAACATAAACTCCAATTCAGGTCTTTACCATCCACTTTCATTGGTTACTGTGATAATTACAAAGGCTATAAGGTTCTCCTACCCATAGGAAAGATGTTCATTACCAGACACATTGTATTTGAAGAAAGCATTTTTCCTTACCTCAACAAACATTCTGAAAAGTCTCCTTATGTTATTCCAAACTTCTCCAATATACCAGCTCCTCCTATAGTCACAGTCTCAAATCCTCCAAGTCAAACTCTTGAAAAACCAAACTCTCCAACTCATAGCATTACCTCTTCAAGTCATTACAGCCCTACACCTCATTCTCCAGTCTCTAGTGCAACCACAATCCCACTTGTAGTTGACCTTCAGATTGATAATACAAGACAGTCACCTCCTTCAAACCCTAAACCTAAACACCACATGGTCACAAGGTCAAGAGCAGGTATCTTTAAGCCAAAAGTTCTCACATCCTCTGTACAGCATGAGGAGGAACCATCATCTGAAAAAGAAGCCTTTCAGTTGGAGAACTGGAGGGAGGCAATGAAAGCTGAATACTCCTCCTTGATGAAAAATAACACCTGGATTTTGGTACATACTCCTTCAAATAAACCTATTGTAGGTTGCAAATGGATATACAAAGTCAAGAGAAATTCAGATGGCACCCTTGCCAGGTACAAAGCCAGATTAGTGGCTAAGGGCTACACTCAGAATCCTGGAATTGATTATCAAGAAACCTTTAGTCCTGTTATTAAGCCTGTTACCATTAGGACTGAGTTATCTCTTGCCGTGACCTTAAACTGGACAATAAGACAGTTATGTGTCAATAATGCCTTCTTAAATGGAGAACTTGAACAGGATATCTACATGCAACAACCTCCAGGCTTTGAGAGTCCAAACAACCCTAACCTTGTCTGCAAATTAAAGAAAGCCATCTATGGATTGAAACAGGCTCCAAGAGCATGGTACTGCAAGCTGAGACAAGAACTTCTTACCCTTCAGTTTCAAGTGTCAAAAGCTGATCTATCATTATTTTTCCAAATAAAAGAGCAGAAATATATCCTCATTCTAGTCTATGTTGATGACATCATAGTAACTGGAAATGCTGTCACAGAAATAAATGCTCTTATCCAAGGCTTGAATCAGAGGTTTGCCCTAAAAGATATGGGAATTCTTCATCACTTTCTGGGAATTGAAGTACAATACAATGACCAAGGAGAGCTACACCTGTCTCAGCAGCAATTTATCAAGAATGTCCTAGGCAGATTTGGTATGGCTAATGCTAAAAGAATTGACACACCTATGGGATCCAAAGTTCGGCTTTCAAGATACATTGGGAAAGACAATGTCAATCCCACCACATACAGGAGCATCATAGGAGCTTTGCAATACATCACAATCACAAGACCTGAAATTTCTTTCAGTGTAAACAAATTAAGCCAATTCATGCAGCATCCTTTGGAACCTCATTGGAGAGCTCTGAAAAGAGTTATGAGATATCTTGCTGGGGCTGACTCTTTTGGACTTAAATTCATCAAATCCTCTCATTTGAACATCATTGGCTACTCAGACTCAGATTGGGCAACAGACATAGATGATAGAAAATCAGTTTCTGGTTTTTGTGTGTATTTAGGTCAAAATCTGGTTGCATGGTGCTCTAAGAAATAACAAACCATTTCAAGATCAAGTACTGAAGCTGAATTCAGGAGTTTAGCTCACTGTTCCACTGACATAATCTGGCTTACCTATCTACTCAAGGAACTGCAGTTTCACCTAAAAACTACTCCAATCATTTGGACTGACAACATTGGTGCAGAAGCTTTAACTGCTAATCCAGTTCTCCACTCCAAGGCTAAGCATATTGAACTGGATCTCTATTTTGTTCGTGACAAGGTCAATCAAGGCTCATTCAAGGTTCAACATGTACCATCAGTTGATCAAAATGCTGATATACTCACCAAACCCTTAGCAGATCAATCTTTCACTCTGTTCAGGTCCAAACTGAATGTTGTTCTTTCACCAAGTTCAGATTGAGGGAGGCTGTTGAAATATCAGCTCATGCACACCTGCTGATCTCATGCATACGTAGTCATGATATGCCAACTGTCTCTTGTCCTGTAGCTTAGCTAAGCTGTCACTTGTTGGCATCTTAAGGGTATATTCTGTCATTCATAACGGCTAATGTTTTCTAGGGTTGTAGCTCCTAGCTGTAGTCCAAGTCGCTAGGTCTGGTTGGTCTTAGCAGCCCTATAAATAGCAGACCGTGTCTTTCCCAAAGAACATGGAATGTAATGCAGCTTTTATGAAATCCAAAAGTATTATCTCTTTCATGCTCTTTTTGTAACTTTCACACCTCTCGTCTTATCGGGTTATCCAATAAAGCAATTCATAAAAGATATTAAACCAATAATGTTCTCAAAATCTCACCATATGTTTCATCCAAAAAAAAAAAAGGGACGTTGTCGACGCATCATATTCATATCATTATGCTACAATTTAACATGGTATGATTGGATTTACTGACCCAAAAGAAGGCCCATCAAACTGGCACCATACTACCTATACAACCAAATACAATATCAAATTGAAACACATCGTTACGATATTTTTGGAGGCACGTTTTCCTGAACCAAATATGCTTTTACCTATGCACAAATCTCATGAAAAGTTGACATATTATCTCAATTGGCTGCAAATCACTCCCAAATTTTCTTTTTTGTTGGGGTTTTTAATTCGTGAAAATTCAAAGAATCGTTGTTTGTTGAATAAATAACAATTAATCTTTTATTTTTTGCGTGAATATCAAATTATATTGAAAAGGTTGATAAAATTGTACTAGTATATTATATGTAAATATTAACTCATATCTAAAAGACTGAAAATGAATAATATTATATTGCATTGTATTTTATTGTATTGATTTTAATTAAATACAAATATATAAGATAAAAGAGTGATATATACGAATACAACAAATATAGATTAGGAGTTAAAATTTTAATATTGTTGGTTGGGTATTATACGTCATTAAAGTGTACAACAACTCACTTCGCGTTAACAAGCATTTTAATGTGCATAATTTTTAATTTGTATATTATGGAAGATGTATTAATGAAAGAGAAAAAAATAAATTTTATATTTATTTAATAATATATATATTTTTTAAAACTCAGTTGATGTACATTTAGAAATTCATTGATAGACATTTAAAATATTATATATATATATATATATATATATATATATATATATATATACATACTAGTTTAACACCCGTGTATTACACGAGATTTATAAAAAACTAAATGTGAAAATATTGTGAAAATTATAAAATTTGAAATTTAAATAAAAAATTGAAAGGATGTGTTCTCAACCCGTGCCCTCTTCAATTGTGCCCTCTTCAATTTATTTGTTATTATAATTATTGATTAATATTATATTTTAATGTTTAGATTAAATCCGTTAATAATTATATTTACATACTCATAAAAATTTAAAAGATGTATTATTAAATTATTTATATTTTTATTTTAGATTAATATTGTTAGTAATTATAGTTACATATTTTGAAAAATACAAAAGGTGTCATAATCTCAAACCTTCTCGCATTGTGTCATTGTCTAATAATATTAATTAATTATTATTATATAATTATATTTCTTTTTATATTTAGATTCAGCTCATTACTAATATTTAGTTACATACTCCAATTATTGAAAATATATCATAATTAAATATATAGAATACTTAAAATTTCAAAATTAAATTATTTCATCTTTTCTTTAAATACAATTTATTTAATCATTTCCATAATAATTTTTTTTTGTAATTAAAGTTATTTCATATGTTATTTGTCTTTTAATTAAAATAATTAATTTAGATTTTTTTTCTATTAATTATATATGACTTATTTATGTTATTATATTAGGATTATAAAAAAATTATTGAGTTAGATAAAATATAAAAAAAACTATTAAGTTAGGCTAAATATAATAAAAATAAGATATTAAATTAGGCAAGATACAGTAAAATAAAAATATTAAATTAGGATCGGATGACAGATAAGCAACCGAAACACCAATTTTTTTTTTTTTATTATCCAAACGAAGCATACGAAAAAGACACATACATAGGAAGAATATGTATAAATATATACTTGTTTAACATCTGTGTATTATACGGGACTTATCAAAAGATAAATATAAAAAATATTTGTGATAATTTTTTGGAATAATGTATTCTCAACCCGTACCTTGTACATGTTAAAATATTGTGTTTCCAACTCGTGTCTTGTACATATCTAATCTATTTATTAATTAATATAAGTGTTAAATAATTTTGTATTTGATATTTAAATTAAATTTATTAATAGTCTTAGTTATATACTTACAAAATTTTAAAAGGCGTCACATTCTAAACCCGTGTCTAATATCTATTTTTATTAATTATTATTATTAAATCATTTCATATATTAATATTTAAAATAAATTCATTATTAAGTATTTGTTACATACTTTGAGATATTCAAAAGATGTCACACTCTCAACCCGTATCGCATTGTACTGGTATCTAATTAATGTTTATTAATTATTAACATATAATTTAATATTTATATATTTAGATTGAATACATTACTAATATTTAGTTACATATTTAAATTATGGTAAATAACTCATATCTTACTTATATATAATATTTGAAACTCCAAAAATAAAATTATTTTAAATATTATTATCAATAAGACTTATTTAATTATTTTCATAATAAATTTATTTTAATTAAAGTTATTTCATATGCAATTTTTATTTTAATTAAAATAACTACTTTAGATATTATCTACTAATTATATATGACTTATTTCTATTTTTATATTATGAGAATCAAAGTAAATTATTGAATAAGGAAAAACATAATAAAAGAATTAAATTAGGTAAGATACAATAAAAAGAAAAGTATTAAGTTAGGTAAATATTAGGCTCGGATGACACATAAGCAAACGAAGCACCAGAATTCTTTATTTGTTAATCGAAGCATACGAAGCAGACACATAGGTTAGAAGGATTTTGCATTAATATATAGGGGTGATATATATATATATATATATATGTTTTCTAAATTTATATCCATTAAATATAATGATTTAAACTTGCTCCTGCATACTCATTGGAGAAGGTGAGCTCAATTGAATTGAATGTGTAATGTCACTCGATAGAATCAGACCATTAATCTTGATGTTTCTGGCCAATAAATTGTTTGCCTGCCTTCTGAGCCTTTATAATTAGATTAGAGTACACAGACTACATCACATCACATCTTAAGTTAATTACAGGCAGCAGAGTTCGATGGTTGAAATTAAATATTATTACAATTTACAAGGATCGAAATCTCGTCCTATGTCTCATGAAAGCCGCTGGTCTCTGTTCAAAATGTTGCCTTGCCTGCCTTCCCTTTGTTTTTCTTCCTTCCCTTTACTTTCCTTTTTTGTCCCCCAAAAATAATCGCCAATGTAACTTAATTGTAGGAAAATCCCACGTCTCTTTGACTGACTTTTTGTTTCAAATATTCCATAAACTTAACAATAATATGTAATCTATGCTTTTTAATGTATTTATCATCCACGTATTCTGCGGTTCTTCTATAGAACTAGATAGGGCTCCATTATGGAGCTCTATAAATGACATGACATTCATTTGAGCCCTTTATTATTATTATTTTTATTTTTTTATAAATGCACGGTGGGGTGTGTCATGTGTTATATAGGGCTCCGTAATGGAGCCCTATCTGGTTCTATAGAAAAATTCCGTTTTGAGGTATTATCCTCCATGTATATTAACACTATTAGGCAAACATTTGTGTTAGGCCAGATTGATGGGTCATGATCCGTGAGGCTATCTGACTCGATACTATAATATATTGTTTTTTGTACTCGAAAGTATTGATTTTTCATAAATCTCTGACTCATGCAATGATGTATTTGTTTTTATATTATGATCTATTGATTTTTCATTATAATGTATTGGTATAATGCATTGGCTTTTGTAGTATGATGTATTGGTATGAAATTTTGGCCTAACGAATGATCCGTTAGTCCGCCTTAACAAGAGTGTTGTCCATACTATTAACATATGGTTGATGTGTGATTTTCATTTTAGATATAAAATAACATTTTTTTTTTCATTTTATCTCCCCAATACAAAATCTAGTGTTTAATATGTTTTCTTGCTCTTTGTTTCTCCTTTTGAGACAAAAAAGTCATCTCAAGAATTTTCCATTAAATTTTCATCTTCAATACAATACCAACTGCGCTTAATTCAACTTTTTTTTTTAAGTTATCATCTTTTCAATTAATCATTTCATTGTAAGTTTTTTTCCCCTGTATTGATCCGTGTTTATTTTTCTTTGTTTTTGTGTTCTTCAATCTGATTTTTGCAGGTATTATATTTGATTTGATTATATTTTCTACGATCTAATTTATTATTTTGGATCTAATAATCTACAAATAAAATTTCGATCTCATAAGTTTTTTTTCGATCTGATAATCTACGAATATATTTTCTTATTTTGGATCTCATATTTTTTTTCGATCTTATTATATTTCTTTTTTCGTTCTTTTTCGGCCTCATCTCAATATTAGTTATTACATCCACAATCGACTATGAATTCAATTTGTTGGTATTTTGCATTGATCTCTATCCATATATTTGTATTGTTTTTGTTCTTAAATCTAAATTGGTATTGTGTTAGTTTTCGAATCAATTTGTATATTATCAAATCGACAAATTATATTCAGATTGAATAAATATTTTTGATCTACAAACTACGGTCTGATTATATCACTTATTTTATCAAAAGCTTTCTAAACATATTCCAATCCCAATATCAGTTCTAGATCAATTATTTTTCATATCAAGATTGGAAACCCGATCTCAATATCAATTATTTAATCAATTAATTTCTGAATCTTCATATAAGAAATAACTGATATCCGATTCCAATATTACATTTTCCAATATCTTTTTTAGTTTTCTTCTAGAATATGCAGTTCTTTTTTTTTTTTTTTAGTTTGATATACATTGAATTTGAAAAAAATATTAGAAAATATGATTAGGCATTTTTTTTTAATCTCAATTGTGTAATTGTTTGTACATCTATTTTCATTTTTCTTAACCTATATTTAGATTGTATGCAGGTACTCCCTCCATCCGGTGGTTGTATCTACAATTCTTCAAAGTGGTAGTACAATGTATACTTTACGTAATGCAAGAGGGAGTACATGGAATGTTAAATTCATGAAGAGGATGAAAATGTGCATTTTATTTTATAAACTATTATGGATTGAGTATCTATGAACTTAATGTGTTTTAAATTGTTGTTGGTATGTCAAAATAGGTTTATTTGGGTGATGACTGATGTCAATTTGAGTGAGATAATAACATTATTATGGGTGGTTTATATCTTTTGTAACTGTGAAACCAAATTCTTGACTTGGACATATTATATGTTCTCCCACTCAGATTATAACCTATTGTGTATAACCATATTCGTTTGAAAGTGTCAATCTAATATATTATGTATAACTATATATGGACATCTTATTCCGAAGCATTTTTGGGAAGAAGTCAGAGTAGGTCTCTCGTGAGACCGATCTCATACTATGAAACTACTTTTTATCATATTCTAACTTTCCAACCCGTCCGTGTATGACCCAAATTAATTTTGTTTTACTCGATTCCTCTCTCTCTCTCTCTCTCCATTCTTTCTTTCTTCGAATATTAGACTGTCCCTGTTCGCCGCCCTCTCTCTCATCTTTTATCGTCATCATCTTCCTCATCGGGCACTCAGGCACTAACCACCATCTTGGGTATAAATAGTCAACCCCTAATTTAAATCTCTTAAAAGGGGATTTCTCACCATTTATTTTTCATGATGCTGTTGAGTAATTTTTGTTAGTTTCTGAATCAGAAATCAATTCTAGTTCTTCAAGAAGAAAGTTGTTCTCACCATTATATTTTGCAAAATTAGTTTCTCATGATTTTGATTTATTATTTTTATATTCAGTGGTCCATAAGTTTTTATTTAATGAATTCATTCGAGAACTTCGCTTGTGCAGCAGCTAGTTCAATGTTATTGCTAGAGTCTTTCAACAAGTTTTCGAGGTTGATATTTATCAAGACCCGAAAATATTTTGCTTCTTGTTAGAAAATCAAGGTACGTGTTCTGCTAATTCTAGTTTAGTTTAAAGAATTGTTACTAGGAAAATCATAAAATAAGTTGAAAGTTTTCCCAAATTGCAGATTTTTTTTTGATATTTCCATTCAGAAAACCGTTCTAAAATCTAACTCGATTCGTTCTGAGCCTGTTGCACAGGAGCGGCAACGGCAAGTAGTGGCTTTAGCTCGACTCAAAATAGTTGTGCTCGCTCAATCGTTGTGGACCCCATTCGATTTGTATGTGTTGGGTACTAATTTGTGTTATTGGGGTTTATTGTCGTGATGGAGAAAGGTCCAGTGATGGTTCAATTTGGCAGCAACGAACAATATATGAACTATGTTTTGTAATACTATAGTTATATTTTATAATATTTTAAAAACACTTTGTAATACTTTAATTATGACATTGAGTTATTTTTTTGACTAAATAGGATAAATGCATCATTAACTATCCATTGTTGCGGATTTGTACTAATTCCATCAAACTTGGTCTCATAATTTCTAGATGATTGGAATAAGTTATTTTAATGATATTTTATGATACTTTGACAATTATTTGCAATACTTAAACAATCGTTTGTGATACTTTGACTACTTATTACTATAAAACAAAAATGTGAGCAATATAAATCATATATTAAATATATTTTGAGATTCTTAAATGCTATTTTGTGATAGTTACCTGCATATTGTAAAAAAACATATACGTAAAATGCAATATTAGAAACATGTTATACTTTAACCATAATATTTTGATACTTTAAGCTAATTGTGTGATCCTTTTAACATCAGAACTAGATACTTTTATGTAAATTGTGTGATAGTATTACATGTATATAATTGTGACTAGAAATCCCTTTTGTGATACTTTACTATAACAAAGATGACTTAAAAGTGAGTTACAATTGTAAGATACTTATCCCTAAAAACAATACTTGATAATTAGATGTCTTACCAAAAAATGTGTCTACCTAATGAAATCACTTATTGATGAGCATAAACCAAAAACCTTAGGCAGTACAAAAAACATAAATTAGTGAATATCAACCATTTTAGAATTAACTTATACATAAACACTGACAAACAACCAAGCATCAAAAGGAAAAAAAAAAACATAAATAGTTGTATCAGTAGAATAAGAAAAGAAATAGGCCCATGAGGGGATAAGTTTGCAGCGCATCTGTTTCGGGTTCTCAGTTTTCGCTTACATTTGGCATGTCTCTCAATAATAAGATAACTCTACAATACCAAGCCATTGCGCAACAAATCACCTTAAACGAGAACTGGTTGTCATTCATCTTCACCACCGGTGTTGAAAGTCGACCACTCACTTTTACAGAGAATCGGGCTACTCGTCGGCTGAAATCGCAACAAAAAACCCAATGATTTATTGAATATAATCACTACATTCTACTGTTCAATAAATTCAACATATATAAATATAAAACTCATTAAACCACTCTAAAACATAAGTAAGTTGCTACTCAAACCCCAACTAGTAAGTATCAAAATGTGCACATAATAAGTAAATCAAGTAAACTCCAAGAAAACTCAGTTTATTAATTATAATAATCTCAAGTTTTCCCTAAAATTATGTGATACTTTAACTACTTTTTATGATACTCGGACAACCTTTTGTGGTAATTTAACTACATATAAAAGAATGTAAAATAAAAATCAAATCTCATAAATATGTGATACTTTAACTATATTTTGTAATAGTAAAACAACATTTTGTGATAGTTTAACAACCTATTCTAAAAAAAATGTAAAGATATAACTCATATAAAGAACATATGATACTTTAATACTTTAACTATATTTTATAGTACATTTACAATATTTTGTGATACTTAACAAGCTTTTGGAAAAAAAAAACACGTAAATATAAAAATAAGAAATCAAATATCGGAGAGATGTGATACTTTAACGATATTACATGATACTTTAACAATATTTTATGATATTTTTACTACATATTATAGAAAAATATAGAAGTTAAACAACATAAATATGTGATACTTTAATTTTATTTTGTGGTATTTTAAATACGTGTTGTTATACTTTAGAATCCACCGAAATGTTTAAATTTATCATTTTGTGGTATTTTAATTACGTGTTGTTATACTTTAGAATCCACCTACATGTTTAAATTTATCTAATCTCAAATGTTCAACTGTATATGTTTTACCCAGAAAAATAACCAGACCCAAATCAAGTATCCCCCTCGTAAAATACTCCAATCTCCCTG
This sequence comes from Phtheirospermum japonicum, assembly GCA_014905375.1. NCBI lineage: Eukaryota > Viridiplantae > Streptophyta > Magnoliopsida > Lamiales > Orobanchaceae > Phtheirospermum > Phtheirospermum japonicum. Next base: position 1,587,781 of record BMAC01000050.1, read on the forward strand.
AAAATAAGCCTGAACTGCACCCACAAACACGTTAGAAAGGACCACCGGAGGATTTCCGATGGAAACCTCTCCGATGCTTAAGTCAGTTAAGCATTTTGTGTATCTCAGTGAGCAATGAAAGGAATGAGCAAGAATGCCATACCTCCCTCAGCCTTGGGGCTGAGCTATTTATAATCTCCCCTAGTGGGGACCTCTTCCGGGATCTTGAAAACAGAATCCGCGAATCTCGGGCCATTAAAGAAATAATCACGACAAGTGGTCCCACCTGTTCCCTTCTAGGAGGCCAGATTGCCTGGTCTCCCATAAGCTTGTCCTCCTATAATCATTTCTCAGAGGATTCGTATCAGATCAAGATGTATTTCCTGACTCTAGGCCTCTTGACCTAAGTCTCATCCAAGAATTTTAGGTCAGATCAGGATTATCCTGAGCTAGGGTAATTCTCTCCTCATCTCAATCTATTTCCTTGACCTTTTCTGGGAAAGTCAGCTCAGAAACTCACAAAGGCAGAGCAGGTCAGGCCCCTAGGCACTTTCTTAATGACCCTTAACCAGGTCTCCCCCAATCCAGGTCTGCCTACTCAGGTCACATCAACTCATCCCCCTGTAAAAACTTTAGGGTTTCTTTTAAGAGTAGTTAGGGCTCCACACGTCTCTCCAAATTTTTGTATCTGTACAAATCCCAAAAAATCCGACTAATGATCAGGTCTAATTGTTGGCATTATTGGAGACGATCCATATCCAGAGACGGTTACAATACCGACACGTCTCCTCAATTTCTGTACTACTGATAGGTCAGCGGTGGTTACCATATCCAGCAACGGTTGGCGTTCCAGCTCATCACCAAGAGCACTGTTCATCTGACAGGAATTAAATGCGGGAATCCCATCAATATCCCGCTTTTTACTCGATTTTTGTTTTTTGAAAATATCCTCTCCCTTTTATTCCCACTGTCTTTCCTCTCCTTCTCACTTTTCATATTTTCTCTTCACAGACACTCTTGCGCTCTGCTTTCTATCCATTAATGCGGTATCGTCCCACAGTACACCATGTCGAGTTCACCCACTATGAATGGTGTTGCAGAAAGACGAAATAGAACGCTTAAGGATATTGTAAGAAGTATGATAAATCATTCTACCTTTCCACAATCACTTTGGGGAAAAGCACTTAAGACTGCAACATATATCTTTAACAGAGTTCCAACTAAAACAATTGATAAAACTCCTTATGAATTTTGTTTTTAAGTTGTTTATAGAGTTTATGTGGCCTACAAAAGTTTCAAAGTGTATGAAATAAAACTAAAAAAAATAAATTAAATTATATATATATATATGTATATATATATTCATGTTGTGGTCCAAAATTTGGATATCAGTTCATGCTGTGGTTGATTGTACATGAAAATTAAATTCTCATTTATAAATGCTCGACGAATTAAATTGTAATAATTGCTGTTTGTTGTGGTACATTTATATATTCACTTAATTACTCTTGGATTGAAGCAGAGGAGCTATCAACCTAATGGACAATGCTCCCATGCCATATATTGCCTTTTCATATTTCATTTTTTTTTCAAAAATTATTAATTAGTAGAGAATCAAAATAAGTGTTGTTTGCGTAATAATTTTCAGTATAATCACAAAAACTTAGTGATATGTGAAAAAACGTCAAAAAAAACAAAAACCAACAATGTGAGAATAGGGTTGTTGCAAGTTATTTTACCAGTTAGTATGAATATAACTTCGAAATTGTTTGTAAGAGAGCTAATTATGTCAACAATATAGTTGGATTAGATAAAAATAAAAATCGATGAATCAACTACTTTTACCATAATCAACCAATTATTTGATGAATTAACACAAACGTAATCTCCCTCATATCGTTCATATGAGATTACACTCATATCGGTTGCTCTAAAAGCACATAATTCTTTCTACTTCTGTACGTAATAAAAAATTAGGGGAACCAAATATCTCGAAACAAATTTTCTTCACCCTTGGAAAATTATAAAATATTCAATCGGGAATCATTAAGTTCCGTCTCTCTTCATCCACGTGTACAAAGGTGATTGCATCAAACATAATCTCTTGCTTCTTAGAGAGTCTATTCAAATTCTTTTTTTCTTCTTCTTTTTTTTTCAAATAGTCTACGTGCAGTATATGTCGCATTCAGTAGATACTTAGAAGGTAGATAGATGTACCAATTGTTGGGACTTGGGATTGTCAACTTGCGCATTCATTTTTGCCAACTTTGAAAGTCAGTTGAGACAATTTGTGAAACAATAAATTAAATTAACAAAAACTTGTACTCAATGTTATACGAAACTCAATTCGTGCGATAAAGTTATTTTTTCTCCTAAAATTGTTATTTTTAACAATAAAAGTATTAGTTTTACATGAAGAATAGTGACTCGTATTTATTATATAATAAAATAATATATATTTAATTAATATACAATAATTTAAAATACAAATTGCAAGATGATTTATTTAAGATAAGATTGACAATTTTCAAAAAGAAATTGATTATGATACTTGACTTGTCCAAAAGTGATCAGTTTTTATTCAAAATATAAAATAACATCGTTTATGTCAAGAATGACAATTTTAAAGGAAAATGTGACTATTAATTTTAACTTATTTAAATACTTGATTAATATGTAAAATGAATTTTTTTTTATTCTTACAAAAGTACATTATTGTAAATAAAAATAATTGTTACAATAACAATGATTCGTGACAGAAAAGATCAAAACCCACATCTCGCTTCTTAAATCTCCTCTGGTAAATCGAAAAGGCTACGAAATTAATTTTTATTTAAATCGAAGATTGTGGTGATTGATTCCAATAAATGGCGACATCAAAAACCAAAATCGAAATCGTATTCATCGCATGTCGCCCCTCACAAAATAAACTACTCAACTAAATAACAAAACTAAGTTGATTGTATTACTGATTTTTTTTTTCATTAGAGTCGTCTAATGTTGAATGAGATAAACCATGCATATATAGAGTTATATAAATGGAAACACGTGATAAGAAATGTGTTTAGACCAATGAGCCTACGTACGAGAGCCCAAGTTCTTATTGTTGAAATAGTTTGTAGTTTTTGTGTGTGTTTTTCGGTCCCACGTAAGTGTGTAGTTCTACTTGTGAAATGGGTATTGACAGGATATAGTTTAATTTTTCTCTATTATCTTCGGTTTTGAAAATAATTACTCCATTTATTTTATAATTCCAAAGCTACTCCCGAGAATTGTGTCGTCTTTGCAGTTTGTGTTTATTATGAAGAGTTGTGAAGTGATGGTACTTTTGAAAATCAAAGAATCAACCTCTTTGTTCCAAATTTCCTTCACAATATTGTTAAAAAAAAAAAAAGAAGAAGAATAAGAATAAGAAAAAGAAAAAGAAATACTGTATTGTATATATGAATAGAATATATTTGAGTTCTATTTTAAACCCTATTGTATATGGACAATAGAAAATACTAATAGATTTTAAAAGGTTGTTTGTTGCACCTCAGAGTCATTATGTTCTTGTGTTTCTCTTAAATTAACACACTGCAAAAGCTAAACAATTTGCATGCAAGATGGTTCTAATTTGATCAATCTATACTTGGGGCTTGTGAGTATTTTCATGTGTCAATTTACACAATTATCCGTCTCTTATCTAAGGCAACTAGACAAGCAATCCAAACTTTGCGTTGATTGGGAAAAATAAAATAAAATACTACTACTAATAATAAATAAGGTCGTCATTTCATATCCCAAATCCAAGTTTTCCATGGACAACTATTTTTCATGTGTGCACACAATTAATAATACCGTCAAATTATTAAGCATTGTTGTACTAGTAGACATTAGTTATGCGATTGATAAATCGAGTGACATCTATTTAATAATGCAATTAAAATATATGTAGAGTCACTTAAATAGTTTTATATCAAACTACGGTAGTGTGAAAAAACCATGCTCTCCACCCTGTATTTACACTCATTGATTTACTTCACTACTTATCCCCATAAATAGTTTGGTTATAGTTAAATGAATAATGTAACTAAAATATCCGTGTATGTGTATATTAGCAACTGATCTTTAATCTTCTCATGTTATTCCCAACATTTTATGGAGAAATATTTGGAAATTTTCCTCTTGCTAAAAAAGGATATCTGTGTCACCATCAAAATTGTGCACATTTTTTAAGAAAAAGAGAGTTAGTTTGTCCATTTTGTGAAAGTTGAATTGAAACTCTCAACCTCCCCTCAGTGCACAACATTAACTAATGTACTTGCAAGTACAAATTTCATATCTTCAGAAACAAAATGATAAGCAAAATATATATGACATATATGATAGTATTATATATGTAGTTTCGGTGAGATTTGAGTACAAGTCTATACGTTGAATTATTTTATTAATCTCCTAATACGTTATTGGGGCTTAAAAGTGTGGTGTACCAATCTATTGCAACAATCGTGACATACGAGTTTATGATGGGATCTTCAAAACATAGGCAAACTATACGTGTTTATGAAAACTTGCAGAGGACATTTATATTTGATTTTGAACAGTTTGGGATTTTATGATTCGTGTTTTGATTTTATCGATCTTCTATAGTATATGTTTGAGTCTCTTGGAATATTTAGTTAATTATCTAAAACTCAAGACATGATAATTAAATAGTTAGTTTATTTCATCTCGAAATTCAGTTTGATAGAATCAAATATGTCAATATTTGGCAACATAAGATTTATTCTATAGGAACCTATAAATCATAAGGACATCAAATGTTTTTGCTCCAATCCACCCCATCGATGTGGATGTCATTTATTATTATTATTATTATTATTATTATTATTATTATTATTATTATTATTATTTATTTCTTAGAACTAGAGTGTTTTTATTTTATTTATTAGTATTATTATTATTACTATTATTATTGTTATTTATTTATTTATTTTGAAGAATCACCTGCTAAATGAAATTTTACACAAGTGCTCCCAAAAATTACACTTATTATTTAGGATTTTGTTATAAGGTATATTAAGGGCAAAAAAGGCATTTAATATCTAGCATTTCTCGTGCCAGCCAAACTTATGAGAAAATTGAATTGGAGAACATTCAAGTTCCGTTTCTCTCTCTCTCTATATGTGTGTGTGTGTCTATGGCATCCATTAAAATTTTGTGCAGATTGAGGGAGGATCAATTTAATGTTGGTTTTAAAGCAAGCCCATCTGTAATAATTTCTTGATGCATTTTCCTATGAGGGTTTTTAATGCCCTATTTATATTACTGTAATAAACAACTCAAGATATATTTTAAGTGCTTGCATCTTCTTCTGTTGACTACTCTACTGCTATTACTACTGTTATTTTTGTTTACATAATTTCATATTGATGAGCTTATATTATTATTAATTACGGTGTGCTAAGACATTTATAATTGTAATGCGCGTCTCAAATTATTAAAGAAAAATATTTATGATGGTACAAAATCCAACCATCTATAAGGAAAACTACTCTTTCATTGCGATAATTTATGTTAGGATTTTGTATTTGTTTTATTTATTATTCGCAATCAAGACTCAAAGAGTAGTGGCAATGAACTGCTTAAGGTGAAGGCTAGCCCAACGTTGGAGTAACCATGGCCTAATCTCAGGTCCAGCTGAATTTTTAGGTTTTACAACTTTCGACCCAATTTAATCTAAGCTTTAGCCCATGTCAGATATGGCCCCCCTAGTATTGGGCTTAGGTGTTTAGGTTTGAAAGTCAGCCCGTTGATCAACTACAGTTGAGGGTTTCTGCGTGTTTACATTTGCTTTGAAACTTGAAAAAACAAAAAACATATGCATCGAAGAACTTTGGATCAATAATTTAAAATCAATGAAGATAAAATTAGTAAAGCTTATCGTTGTTATAAAACTAGAGAGATGGGATCATACAGTGATCAAAATAATCTTTATCATGAGGATTGAATTCTCTCTTTTATAGGTATAAGATTAGAATTTTAAGTTACAAAGCTCATTCACATAATATATAATTACAACATTCTCTCTTAAATGACCTTAAAAATGTTATCTCGTTATAACTTTGCCATAAAAATTTAATGAGACAAAACCTGGACGAAATAAAAATAGTACAACGCTACTCCCCTGCAAACCATCATTGTACATCTTTGAGTCGACGCATGCCAATCTTGAGTATTAATCTTCTAAACGATAATGTTGGCAACGCATTCGTGAATAAGTCTGCCAAATCATCATTTGAGCGAATTTGTTAGATATCGATGTCGCCACTCTTTTGGAGATCATATGTGTAGAAGAACTTAGGGGATATATGATTTGTCCTATCAGCTATTATATAGCCTTCTGAGTTGTGTGATGCACGTTATGTTGTCTTCATCTAACACAGTCGGTTTATCCTTTGTCGAAATTAATCTGCATGACTTTTGGATGTTATGTATCGTATTTCTCAGTCATACCCATTCTCGACTAGTTTCATGGATTGCAATGAGTTAAGAATGATCTGCAGATGTTGATGTTAAAGTTTTCTTCATAAACCTCGAAGATATACTTGTTCCTCCATATGTAAATATATATATCATGTTTGTGATTTAGTTTTATGTGGATCCGAGAGGTAACCTGCATATATATATCCCACTAAAGAATTTCAAAACTTTATGAATAATATAATCTAAGGTCGATTATACCCTGCAGATAACACAGAACGTGCTTAACACCATTCCAACTCTTAAAGCGGGTGTAATGCGATATCTTACAAGGATATTTACAGAAAAAGTTATGTCTAGTCTAATGCAATTAGCCAGATAAGATACATTAGGACGAAGTATCTCTTCCTCATCTTCAATTGGTCGAAAAGAATCTTTATGTACTTCTAACTTTATAACGACCATTGGTGATGTTAGAGGGTGTATTTTATCCATGTAAAAATATTTTAACACTTTTTCTGTGTATGAAGATTTATGAACAAATTATCCTCCAGGTACATGATCGATTTGCAAATCTATATAACGACTTGCTTTTCCTAAATCTTCATCTTGAATTCATTTTTCAAGTATCCAGCAGATTCATTGAGCTTTTTAGGAGTCCCAATTAAATTCAAATCATCAACATAAACTGCTATAATTGAAAATCCATTAATTGTTTTCTTTATGAAAACGCAAGAACAAATATCATCATACTTATATTCTTCTTTCTGTAAATATTTGCTAAATCTATGATACCACATTCGCCCAAATTATTTCAGCCTATACAACAATCCTTTTAGTTTAACTGAAAACATGCTTTTGGGGTATGAAATTACTTGATTTAGGCAATTTAGATCCTTCAGTGATTTTCATGTATATTTCACTATCTAGTGAGCCATATTGATATGCAGTAACTACGTGCATGAGACACATATCGAGCCTTTGTAACACAGTCAGACTAATCAAAAATCTAAAAGTAATTGTGTCCATTACTGGAGAGTACGTTTCTTTGTAATCAATTCTTGGTCTTTGAGAGAAATCTTGTGCTGGGAGTCGGACTTTATATCTCGTTATTTCATTCTTTTCTTTCTCTTTATTACAAAGACACATTTGTATCCCACGGGAATAATATTTTTTGGGGTTTGAATTATAGGTCCAAACACTTTTCATTTTCCAAGGAATTCAATTTTGCTTGTACAACTTCTTTCCATTGTGGCCAATCATTTATATTTTGACAATCTCCTACAGACTGTGATTCAAGATTCTGATTTTGATACTTCAATAGCTATATTGAAGGTGAATATATCATCCATGATGATATTTTCTCTCTCCAACCATTTATAAGAAGATAAATAATTAATTGAGATCTCATTTTTATTGGACACTAATAGTTCTTCAGGAACTACATTGGTTTCATGTGATTGATTAATCATTTTTGTCATTGTTTGGTTTCTATCTTGCAACTTCCTCTTTCAGGGTGCACAATTTCTTGAACCAATCGGTCGCCCACATTTTTGATGTATTTTGGATTCATTAGTTTGATGCCACCTATCCTACGAGGATATCAATTGTGGATGGTGAACTTACAACGTGTATGAAAGATTGTGTCACTTTTCTTGTATTAACAAAAGAATCAGGTAATTGGTTTACAACCTTTTATAAATGAATTATTTGTTCAACTTCTTGTTCACATTGATTATCACGTGGATCAAACTTTGACAGAGTCCTTTCATTCTACAAAATACGCTTATAATTTTCTGGATGTAGTTTTGTCTCACCTAATATAGGATATGTCATTTCATCAAAGCGACCATGTGAAAAACGTGAAGTGAATAGGGTCATGTTAAAGGTTAAAGGTACATTAAAATTGAAGGAGAGTCAAATCCAACATATATTTCAATTCATCATTGGGGACTCTTCCTGTACATCGTGGGATTGTCATTGGGCCTTGAATAGCACAACCAAAAATTTGCAAATGAGAAATATCGGGTTCTCAGCCAAATACAAGTTGCATAGGGGACTGATGGTGATAAGTCATTGTCCTAATACGTGTGACATGTAATATGGAATAACCCCAAGTAGATGTGGGGAGTTTTGACTTCATAAGTAAAGGTCTAGCAAAAAATTGCAGGTGTTTAATAAAAGATTCATCTAAACCATCTTGAGTATGGACATGAACAACTGAATGTTCATTCTTAATTCCAATTTTCATACAATAATTATTAAATGATTTACATTAAAACTTAGTAGCATTATCAAGATGAAATTTTTTTGTTTGTATATCAGGGAATTGAGCTCGAAACTTCATTATTTGAGCAAGTAGTCTAGTAAATGCTGCATTTCTAGTAGAAAGAAAGCATACATGTGACCATCTAGTAGAAGCATCAATCAATACCATAAAGTATCATAATGTTCCATAAATATCTACTTGAATTCTTTACAAAAAAGGTGGAGATTAAGTATTAAGCTTTGTGTAAGAAGGTCTAATGACTAACTTACCTTGCGTACAAGTATCGCATGGGAATTCATTTGTTAAAAGAATCTTCTGGGTCTTTATATTATGCTCATATGAATTATTAATTATTTGGTGCATCATTGTTTCTCCAGGGTTCCCAAATCTATCATACCAAAGTATAAAGTCTTTTGTGTCATTGAACTTCAGGTTCATGACATGATTTGCATCAACTGCTTATACATGTAAACTACATTCCAGACAGTATTATAGTTAATTTAGTATTATCCGGTAAAATAATAAAAGCTCTTTCCAAAACAAGAAATCACACATTTTGTGATGATTCTCTTTGCCACGACTGAATTTTTATCATAATATGTTAAGGAACGGTGAGAAATTATATTTTCGTCATGAAAGAAAATACTATATTATGACACCATTAATTTCGTCACTAATTGACAAATTTGCATGACGATTAGCTGAGATTCGTCACAATAAATTTATAAAGGTAGGTTTTCACACCAAAACTAGTGGGACTATGGTATAATAACAAACTATTGGTAATCGGTGGTGAAATTTGGTGTAATAAAAGATTGTTTTTTTGTTTATCGACAACATCATATTTGTCGTTATTTATTGTATAGGAAATAGTGAAAATAATATTCATCAACAAAGTTCATATTTAGTGACCAAGAAAATAGATTCGTGCACCTTTGTCAAAATTCTGAGTTCATTTTTTAAAGACATCCATTCTCATATTTGATAGTTATTTTCATCACAAATGCTAGATTTTTATGATGATATATGACTTGATAAGTGACACAACTTCTAATTATTTACTAATAATTGAAACAAATTTTGCTACATACAGAATAATAATATATAATTCATGGCATTTGTGTGACGAGGTAATAATTTGTCATCTAAAAATTAATATAAATTATTTTTTCTTCACTTGGTTTGAATTGACAGTCTATAATATAAAATAACGGAGTCCATTCTTGTAAGGAAAGAAACAAAACAACTTTGCACAATTAAGTCCCAATCATATCAAATTCGTGTAACAATACTTGGCATTCCTTTTGAAAAAATGTGATTTGTTTTATGGAAAAACCTAAATTGCATCCACGACTGGACCTCATTTCTTATGTCAGTCTTTCATTCTCAGCAATATTTTTCTCAAGCTCATCACGTAACAGTTCGGTCTCAATCATTACTTCTTGAACAATGATCCCACTATCTGCTTCATTATCTTGGTCGCTCAGACATATAAATCCAAACATTAGTGAAATATTTCCAAACATATCATGGTGTTGTTTCCATGTAAATCGAAACAATTCCAATAAAAGCAGAATAAAGTGCAGCACACTTATCAAAAAAAGGTTACTTGAAATCTTTAATTGTTGATAGATTTATTCCCACACGGGTCCAATGAAGAGAAATTGAATGTCTAACAAAATGAAAATTGCAAAACCTAACTAATTGAGGTGATAAGAGGTTATTAATATCATTGTTACATCTCTACAAAAAGCTTCAAAGTGTGACTATTCCAGGCTTGGAACTCAAGCATTTTCCTTCACCTTAGCAAACTTGATCATGTCCATGACTTCTGGATTCAGATAACCACCACTTAAAGATATCCTGGCAGATCCTTGCAATTGCCACCATACACAGATCCTACATATATAGATAATCCTGGCCAAATCAGCAACTTTAGCAAATTAAGACATTATAAAGAGCACATGATGATGTATTTATTTTCGATATAGAAGAGACACCTACCAAGATCTCAAACATCAATAGAAATGACCACTTTTTTGCATGTGATTGTGGTGTTTTTCTCGTGCTTTTAGTTAGGGTTTAGTGTCGTTTTTAGTAGTTTTGAGTCGAGTTTCATTAGGATTTTAGGTTGTTTTCTTATTTTAATGTCTTGAGCTTTATTTATCCAATGTTGGTGATGTTTGTGCGATTCTTGGGTTTTTAAGTTCAAAATTCTTGTTTTGTAGGTGGATTGCTGAATTAGATTCGCACCAAGACGTGCCGGCATACGCATAGGTTCGAGCCAAAGCATTGAGGCCCAAAATCCGTGAAAAAACGAGAAAACCGAGTGAAAAGCATCCTAAATCGACTGCAAGTCCAGTCGATCAACTGAAAAGGGGTCCGAATCGATTGCTCGACAGAGGCTAACCCGACTGACAGAAGAGCAGTCGACCGACTGCCTACCTGTTGATCGACTGCAAGGCCAGTCGATCGACCGAGACCAGCCCCGGATCGACAGAGGCCAAATCACTTGGAAGTAGGTCAGTCGATCGACAGGCAGTCGATTGACCGTAACGCAGCCCGATCGACTATCTCGCTGGAAATTTTGGGATTTTAGGCATTTTTGATGATTTTGCCCATATAAATAACTATATAAACCCCAAACCTTGCCCCAAAGAAGGATCAACTCTCCTTCCAACTCTTGCATGGGTTAAGGATTTATTTCTTCTCTAGTTTTTAGATTTATTTTTTCTCTCTAGGTTTTAGATTTATTTTCTCTCTCTAGATCTTAGATTAAATATCAAGATTTTCCTTGAGTTTGTAAGCTCAAGAAGAATTCAAGTCATCACTTGGATTTTATTTTGATTGTAATTTCATTCAAGCTTTTGGGTTCTCTTTCTTAATTCAAGCAAGTTTTTCATTATTTTCTTCCTTGTTCTTCAATATCAAGCTTGTTCTTCGATTTATGCATTTTGCCTTAACTCTTAGATTTATTGTTAGATTTTATGATTTGGCTATGGAATCTAGGTGAGTGACACACCAAGATCATATATCGGGTCCTTGATCATTTTTATTTTGAGTATTTCATATGCTTTATTTGGGTTTTTATTTTCATGCATGGTTTTATGTTGAATCCTAGATCTACTATTCGTTTCTAGTTATTTGTCATAAAGTTTTTAACTTTCACGTCAACTTTTACTGCTCTTTCTAGTGGTGCATTCAATTTTTGTTAATTTGCATTTTTGAAATTTCATGATCATGCATGCATAGTAGTACTTTAGGCTTTCATACTTGTACCTTGTTGTTTCCTTGCTTTTATTTGCTTGTTCTCTTTATTGCTTGCAATTTTCATTTGTAAGAGTAGTTTTTAGTGGTGATGAAAATATGGAAAAGGGGTTCATGGCTTGGTATCATCGGAATTCGATTGATTATAGAGATCTATGCGTTTTTAGCTTGAGAAAATTAAAGGGAAGCGTAAATAAATGAAATTAAAGCATTTAAAGGCAATTAAAGCAAGTAAAGAAGTAAAATGACTAACTATGACTAACTTATGAAAGTAAATGCAAGTCTTTAGGATGCCTCGTGCGTGTGCCCAATGGAAATTGCAAGCAATAATGAAAATAAGCAAGTAAAATGCAAGGAAACAACAAGGTTCAAGCATGTAAACCTAGGGTACAACTATTCATGCATAAAAATAAAAACTTTAATCATGCTAAATAACAAAAATTGAAAGCACCGATAGAAAGAGCAATAAAAGTTGACGTGAAAGTTTAAATCTTTACGAAAAATAACAAGAAACGAAGAGTAGATCTAGGATTCAATATAAAACTATGCATGAAAACAAAAACCAAAATAAAGCATATGAAATACTCAAAATAAAAATGATTAAGGACTCGATCTATGATCTAGATGTGTCACTCACCTAGATTCCATAGTCAAATCACAAAATCTAGCAATTAATCTAAGAGCTAAGGCAAAATGCATAAATTGAAGAACAAGCATGAAACACTCAAAATAAAAACGGTCAAGTACTCGATCTATGATCTTGGTGTGTCACTCACCTAGATTCCATAGCCAATTCACAAGATTCAATAATAAATCTAAGAGCTAAGGTAAAATGCATATATTGAAGAACAAGTATGAAATTGAAGAACAAGAAAGAAAATTAAAGAAAGCTTACTTGAATTAAGGGAAGGAATAACAAGCTTGAATTAAATTGCAATCCAAAATAAATCCAATTGATGGCTTGAATTCTTCTTAAGCTTACAATCCCAAGGAAAGCTTGAAATTAAATCTAAGATCTAGAGAGAGAAAAAATAAAACCCAAACCCAAGCATGGGTTGGGAGGAGAGTGTATTCCTTACAAAATGAGAGTTGGGTTCTATTTATACTAGGTTTAATTGGGGTTAAATGGGCCAAATTATCCTTAAAGGCTTGGATTTCCTGGGTTTGACCAAGTTTGACCCGATATGGTTTTGAGAGCCACTTGGCTTGACCCTAGGCTCGATTTGGTTCGAGGTTGGGCGCGTTTGGGCGCGCATGGCTCAGCACTTGGCCAGGGGTGGCAAGGCATTTGGCGTGCAGGCTGGCGGGGATCTTGGCGTGAGCAGGCGCAAGGCATGGCGCGGGTTTTGGCGTGAGCAGGTGCAAGGCATGGCGCAGGTTTTGGCAAGGCGCTGGGCGTGCATGGATATTGGTGCGGAACTGGCAGGCGGGCGTCGATCTTGGTGGTGCTTGGCGTGGGATGGCATACAAGCGCGCGCGCCTGGCGCGCAGAGTGGCGGGTAATTTTGGAGTGGAGTTTGGCGTGTGGTGTGGCGTCGGGATGGCGCGCGGAAGTGTGCGCCAAGGGGCCTGGCGCGGGATTTGGCGTGGTGTGTCATGCCTTGGCTAGAATTCCAGAATGTTTGGCTATTGAGGAGCTTGCTCTTGGCACCGAATTGGCAAGACTTGGCTTGAATTTTGGTCATCAATGCCTTTACCTATGAAAATAGGAATTTTGATCGTAAAAACCCAAGAATTACACCAAAAGTCAAATTAATTGAACCCATTTAACCAAATTAAGTGTAAAACCAAAAAGAAGCTTGAAAAACAACTAATTAAGAAAAACAAATCGAGTAGTCTGTTCCTTTATCCAAGAAAAGGTATTTCTAGTTTGCATGGTCAATCATTGGTCCGAAACTCTATCAATTATCCCGTGCTTGACTAGCCAAGCAGCCAACCCAGTCAACAAAAAGATTAAGGCATAAAAGYCCCAACCAGTCATTCACTCAGGAAAGATTCAGTTAGTATCCAATTCAAATTCCTTTTCTATCAAACGGAACCTCCCCATCTCATAGAGATCGGAGGTATTTGGCCCCCAAAAGGGATTGGGGTTTTAGATCCTTGGGAAATCCCTTTTCTTAATACCCTTACTCCCCCTTCATCCAGAGCTGCCGTAACTTGGGCTCATCTCTACTCTAGTAGTTACTAGACTCACTATAGTAGTCCATCTGGCTGCTCTTGCTGAAATCATTATGGTCGGCCTTCTAGAAGCTTCGCCAGAAGTGACTAGCCGCTTCCCGAATGCCTCGTTAACCTAATATCTGAACAAAGCTCGAATCAAAACCACTAAAACGACACTAAAACCAAATTAAAAACACTATAAAAATACCACAATTACATGAAAAACAACCACCCCACACTTATCGAATTGTTCGTCCTCGAACAATGAAAAGAATCGAGAATGTACATGCAATGAACATTATGCAGAAAGAAAAATCCTTGTGCTTATCCTAATTAATATGATGAAAGTATCAACATAAACTCTTTATCGTCAAGCATTTCTCGTATACTCTTTCTCAAATGAAAACCAAATCGATGACTTCCTCTCAAACGGAATTTTGAGGGTGTCCACTCAATCCACTCAAGTGTTTGTTTATATGGGACGTGTATACACTCAAGTCGGACAATGCATGCACCTCGTCAAGATTTCACAAATTAGAAACTTAAAAATCACCCATTGTACATGACCAAACAAGAATCGAAAGAGGTCTTTATTTCGGGTTGTAATGTTGGCTCTTTGGTAAGGTATGGTATATTTGTATATAGTGGCTAACACACGATCAAACGTGATCAATAACACACAAAACCCTAATTTCTAAAACTCGAAGCTTATGATCGCTTCACCCTTTCCAATTTACCAAACTCTTGTTCGAAACCCTTTCGTACACTCACACACTTTTCTGACTTTATCTCACAACACTTAGAAGATTTTTGAATTTGCTTCTTTTTATTAAACTTAGCCTTTTTAAACATTAAGCTTTTCACTTGAATGCACGCTTTATCACTTTTCATGATTTGTGATAGAGTTTATTTGTTGTTCTCCTTTTATATATATTTTTTTGTATATATAAGTAACTCAAAACCCGAAACCCAAAATTGATTTCCCACACATTTCTCGTCAATCTAATCATACACTCTCACCTCATAATTTGTGAAGACATAAGAGCTAAAAACGAGCTTGGCTAACAAGAAACAGGGCATAGGCTCAAGGTGGCTCATTTGGGATATTTAAGTAGCTTATATATTTGGATATGGCCAGAATAAGGTTGATATATGTGCGTCGAGGTCATTTCCAAATTTAATCATGTACGATCAAATGCTAGCCTCCTCAATGCAATTTACATAAAAATGGAAGCAAAACCGATAATTCTCACAAGGCAACTCACTAGTTTGCACCGGGTTTTGGAAACAAAATAGAAAGAGCTTTTAGAACATTGCAATCTTTTCACGAGTAAATCTTGATTATATATATATATATATATATATATATATATATATATATATATATATATATATATATATATATATATATATATAGGTTCTTTTGTACGTATCTAAAAAATTATACTTATTATTTTTACTTTCTTAATAAGAATTAAACCCGACAAGTAAACTATTCAAATTTCGAAGAACGTGGTGATTGCTCAACAATGTAACAAATACACACAAGACACAAAAATGACTCAACAAAACATAAAAATGCGCAATTAGTAAGAGTCACTTCGCCAAGAATGCGTCTCTTCGCCAAGGCTCGAGTTAAGAAAGACAAATCATGCTTTGTGACACCCAGACCCTAACCACCTACCCACCTCACACTTAAACCATGTAATACCCTTATCGTATTTTAATGAAAATCAAGTAAAAGGAGGGTGAGATAGAAGCTTTCTTAACCGAGCGAGTTTGGGTCGAGTTCGGTGGGGTCCACTTAAGCATCCAAGCAATCCAAGCGAATATCGAGCATGGCTTGTTTCTCTCGGATCCATGAACACCACTATCTTATTAATTCGGCCAAGTTTGAAGTCGGAAAACAAAACACTATAAAGGAAAAATCATA
>BMAC01000050.1:1611037-1626223 GCA_014905375.1 Phtheirospermum japonicum
CTCTTGGCTGAAATCATTATGGTCGGCCTTCTAGAAGCTTCGCCAGAAGTGACTAGCCGCTTCCCGAATGCCTCGTTAACCTAATATCTGAACAAAGCTCGAATCAAAACCACTAAAACGGACACTAAAACCAAAATTAAAAACACGATAAAAATACCACAATTACATGAAAAACAACCACCCCACCACTTATCGGATTTGTTCGTCCTCGAACAATGAAAAGAATCGAGAATGTACATGCAATGAACATTATGCAAAAAGAAAAATCCTTGTGCTTATCCTAATTAATATGATGAAAGTATCAACATAAACTCTTTATCGTCAAGCATTTCTCGTATTACTCTTTCTCAAATGAAAACCAAATCGATGACTTCCTCTCAAATGGAATTTTGAGGGTGTCCGCTCAATTCACTCAAGTGTTTTTTATATGGGACGTGTATACACTCAAGTCGGACAATGCATGCACCTCGTCAAGATTTCACAAATTAGAAACTTAAAAATCACCCATTGTACATGACCAAACAAGAATCGAAAGAGGTCTTTATTTCGGGTTGTAATGTTGGCTCTTTGGTAAGGTATGGTATATTTGTATATAGTGGCTAACACACGATCAAACGTGATCAATAACACACAAAACCCTAATTTCTAAAACTCGAAGCTTATGATCGCTTCACCCTTTCCAATTTACCAAACTCTTGTTCGAAACCCTTTCGTACACTCACACACTTTTTCTGACTTTTATCTCACAACACTTAGAAGATTTTTGAATTTGCTTCTTTTTATTAAACTTAGCCTTTTTAAACATTAAGCTTTTCACTTGAATGCACGCTTTATCACTTTTCATGATTTGTGATAGAGTTTATTTGTTGTTCTCCTTTTATATATATTTTTTTGTATATATAAGTAACTCAAAACCCGAAACCCAAAATTGATTTCCCACACATTTCTCGTCAATCTAATCATACACTCTCACCTCATAATTTGTGAAGACATAAGAGCTAAAAACGAGCTTGGCTAACAAGAAAACAGGGCATAGGCTCAAGGTGGCTCATTTGGGATTATTTAAGTAGCTTATATATTTGGATATGGCCAGAATAAGGTTGATATATGTGCGTCGAGGTCATTTCCAAATTTAATCATGTACGATCAAATGCTAGCCTCCTCAATGCAATTTACATAAAAATGGAAGCAAAACCGATAATTCTCACAAGGCAACTCACTAGTTTGCAGCAGTTTCCATAAAAATGCAAGCAAGCCGATGAATCACAAAGGCTACTCACTAGTTTGCACCGGGTTATATATATATATATATATATATATATATATATATATATATATATATATATATATATATATATATATATATATATAGGCTGTTTTGGACGAAACACAAAAATTCAACTCCTTACACAAAAGGGCATATACATGCAAAAACCCGACAAGTAAACTATTCAAATTTCGAAGAACGTGGTGATTGCTCAACAATGTAACAAATACACACAAGACACAAAAATGACTCAACAAAAAAAATGCGCAATTAGTAAGAGTCACTTCGCCAAGAATGCGTCTCTTCGCCAAGGCTCGAGTTAAGAAAGACAAATCATGCTTTGTGACACCCAGACCCTAACCACCTACCCACCTCACACTTAAACCATGTAATACCCTTATCGTATTTTAATGAAAATCAAGTAAAAGGAGGGTGAGATAGAAGCTTTCTTAACCGAGCGAGTTTGGGTCGAGTTCGGTGGGGTCCACTTAAGCATCCAAGCAATCCAAGCGAATATCGAGCATGGCTTGTTTCTCTCGGATCCATGAACACCACTATCTTATTAATTCGGCCAAGTTTGAAGTCGGAAAACAAAACACTATAAAGGAAAAATCATAAAAAATCAAAAACACAAGAAAGTATGCACATGACTCAAAACAAGACAAAACCAAGGGTTAAAAAGAACCACAAGACAACAAAATTTTCAATTTTTCAATTTTTCGAATGTTTTTGGATTTTTATATAATAAGAAAGTAAGAAAGAAAGAGATGTAAAAATAAACGTAATAAGCGAAAATAACATGGGTTGCCTCCCAAGAAGCGCTTATTTTACGTCATTAGCTTGACAAACTCCCTTCTTGATTATGTGGAGGTTAAGATGGGAGGACCCACTATAGAAACAACCTCTTGTAGGGAGGGTCCAATCTTCAAACCGTTCTCGGGGCGTCGCGTAACGGCAATAGCCTTTGATGAAAATCAAACGTTCCAAAGGTCATCTTGGATCGATTTTTGGGTGGAATGGTGTTTTTGAAGTGACCCGATGACTCATATAAGAAACAAAAGGAATAATGGCCGGCTATCTTGTCCATCATTTGGTCGATAAATGGGGGAGGTGAATGATCTTTCTTGGTGGCCGCATTTAACTCCTTAAAATCGATAAATATCCTCCATCCCGTTGTAGCCCTCGTGGCCAACAACTTTCCTTTTTCATCCTCGATAATGGATACACTGCTCTTCTATTGTACTAAGAGAATAGGACTCACCCACTCACTACCGGCAATTTCGAGCATTAAGCCTTCCTTCAACAATTTCAATTTCTCGTCTTCCACTATCTCTTTAGAATTTGGATTCAAACGCCTTTGGAATTCTTGATTTGGTTTGGCATCATCCTCCAAGACGACTTTATACATGTAAGTCAAAGGGCTAATTCCCTTAATAACTCCGGGTCTCTAACCAATAGCACCCTTATGCACTTTAAGCACTTCAATCGACCTCTCCTCTTCTTCTCGATTTGAATTTGCAAAGATAATAATCGGTTTGCTCTCTTCTTCCTCCAAATAGAAATGCTTGAGGTGAGATGGGATAGGATTAAGCTCGAGCTTGTGCCTCCTCTCGACCTCATTAGGGGCTAATTTAAACAATTCAAAGATCCCCCCAAGATAATCTTCAAGCCTTTTGATTTGCACGTTTTTGTACATATTTTCCCTACCATTTCTGTATCACGTTGCGTGTGTTTTTCTTGCTTTTAGGTTTTTTAGGAGTCGAGTTGGCCGTTTTTCATTATTTCTAGGTTTTCTTAATTTTTGTACGTTTTATTATTAGTTTTCGTAGTTTTTCACTCTTTCATTTTTCTCTTGGCCGTAGGACGTCCAAGCGGGGCCCGCGCTCATTTGGAATCATTTTCACTCGACTCGGGAATGGACAAACAAGCAAGGAAGCGCAACGGACGAGGCTCGATAAACTGGCGGATGTAGAAAGAACGAGAAATCGAGTCGGTGCAGCAATCCAGTCGACCGACTGGAAGTGCAGTCGATCGACTGCCTTTCTAGTCGATCGACTGGAACTCCAAAATTGACTGCATTCCAGGGACTTTTGGCCGTTTTGGACGACGCAGTCGATTGACTGCCGACGTGGCCGATCGACTGGAGCCCCCCAAGATCGACTGGATTCCAGGGACTTTTGAAAAGTGCAGTCGATCGACTGCCTAAGTGGTCGATCGACTCCTTTTCAGTCGATCGATTGAAAAGCATATTTCTTACTGTTTTTGGACGATTTTGCCCCTGCGTGGTGTATTAATCAAGGCACGTCTTTTCCATTGAGACCAACTTGCAGCAAGCTCTCTGGTTCAGGATTCTTGCTCCCAAAAACACTTTTTCATATTTTCCTTTCCCATTTTAATTATGTATTAATTCCTAGTAATTAGTAATAGTTTAGTTAAATGTTAGATCTTCATTAGCTAGTTGTTGAAGCCTATATCCTTCAAGTTMCCATCTCCATTGTTAAGATTTCAAGCTTTCCTCTTCAAGCTTTTTGTGAAAACATACATATGGTAATATCTTTCTATAATATAGTTTTATTTTCATGTTATTTATTTTAATCTTGTGTTGATGCTTGGATCATAGTTTAGTTGCTATTTTGATTATCAAAACTCCCATCTTCATTTTATAGCTTTCTAGCTTTTGAACTTATGCTTTTAAATTGTTTAGTTGTTAGATCAATTTCCCAAGTTTTTAGAAGTTTTATAAGATCTTCCTATTTAAACCTTGAATTGTTGCTAAATTAATATTATTGACTTTTTCAAATAAGCAAGACTTTAATTTTCCCTCCATTTTCCTTAATTTAAATTACAAGCTTTCTTAGTTAACTAGTTTAGATTAATCGTTTTTAAATAAGCTTTAATTTCATTTTCAAATTTTAATATTTTCAAAACTTCTATTTCAATTTAAAGTTTAGTTATAAAAACCAAAACCAAATCAATGACTATCGCTTTCCTAGTTTAGATAAGTTTAGTTTCAACCGACGATAGGAGCAAATAAGAAACCGATAAGCCGATAGCATCCATCCTCGAGAGACACGACTCGGGAAGAACTCGCCGCCCTACAACCGGCTCCGTACTCTTGCGGAGACGGATTCTCAAAATAGCGCGTCGAGAATTCGTCGATCAAAAATTTGGCGCCGTTGCCGGGGATGGATTAAGGCCAATGGCGTTCTTAATTACTCTTATTGTTATTGTAAATAGTAGTTAGTTAAATGTTTTACATTCGATACGTGTAATCTTTTGTTGTTGTTGTGTATGCAAGGTAGGCGATCGCTCAGACAGGAGTTGACTCCATTCTTGCCGAACCCCGAGAGGTTGCGACGAGACGCACGAGCCGCTTCAAGGCGAGACACGTCCGACGTCCCGTTGCCTCCCTTATTATCACCGGTGATAGAAGACCAAACTATGGCCACTCCATTTGAAAACCCAACGCCTCCTGCCCCTGCCCACGACAACTAAGGGGTTCCCCACCCGCCAGTATCGACCGTTCCCACGCCGGCACTGTTTTGCATGTAATTGTTTGTGTTTTTCTCGTATTCTTAATTAGGGGTTTTATATTATTTTTAGTGGTTCTTGAGTCATTTAACTTTGTTTTCTAGGATATTTTTTTTATTTTAGGGTTTTTGTGTTCTTCTTTTGATTTTATGTTTAATTGGGTTAAATGGTTTTTAATTAATCTAAGGTTGGTGAGATTCTTGAGTTTTTATGTTGAAAGGTCTTATTTAATAGGTGGTTTGATGATGTGAATTCAACTAAGGCATGGAGGCCAAAAAGGAGCTCCAAGAGGCAAACATTCTGGAATGGTCGCCATCTCTTAGCCATCTCCCAGCCATCCCAGCGCCATCCATCTCCCAGCGCCATCTCTTGGCCATCTCCCAGCCGTCCCAGCGCCATCCATCTCCCAGCGCCATCTCTTGGCCATCTCCCAGCCGTCCCAGCGCCATCCATCTCCCAGCCGTCCCAGCGCCATCCATCTCCCAGCAGCCATCTCTTGGCCATCTCCCAGCCATCTTTGTAGCCATCCCAGCGCCATCTCTTGGCCATCCCAGCGCCGTCCTCGTGCCATCTCTGTGCCATGTGCAGCCAGCGCCCAAGCCAGCCGCACCGAGCTACCTTGAGCCATCCTGGTCAACACGGTCAAAATTGGGTCAAACCCGGGAATTTTCAAGCCTTTCTGGCTAATTTGGCCCATTTAAACCCAATTAAATTAGTATAAATAGACGAGAACTCTCATTTTTAAAAAAAAAAACACCTCCTCCCAACCCAAGCTTGGGTTTGGGACCTAATTTTCTCTCTCTAGATTTAATTTTCAAGCTTTGCCTTGGGTTTGTAAGCTCAAGAAGGATTCAAGTACTCCACTTGGATTTTTAATTCCTTGAAATTTCAATCAAGCTTTTAGATTCTCCTTTTAATTCAAGTAAGCTTTCTTTATTTTTATGCTTTGTTCTTCATTTTATGCCTTTTCTCTTAACACCTTGATTTCTTGCTTGATCTTAAGAATTGGCTATGGAATCTAGATGAGTGACACATCTAGATCATAGATCAAGTCTTAGATTGTCTTGATTTTGAGTTGTTCTTGTGCTTAATTTGCAATTTTATTTCCATGCATAGTTTTAGGTTAAATTCTAGATCTACTCTTTATTGCTTGTTATTTTCCTTAAAGTTTTGGACTTTCTTGTTAATTTCCATTGCTCTTTACATCCATGCTTTCAATTTTTGCTAATTTACATTATTTGAGTTTTTATGCATACTTGTACCTTGTGCTTGCATGCTTGTACTCGGTGAAACATTGCATTTTCTTGCTTATTTTCATTATTGATTTGCATTTTCTATTTGAGGCATATGACGAGGCATCCCACCCACTTGCTATTTCAATTTTTAGGATAGTTAAGCTATTTTAATTGCTTTATTTTCATTTTCCTTTTATTTTAAAGCTCGAAACACTTTGAATTCTACAAACGAATCGAATTCCGATAATACCAAGCCATGAACCCGTTGATTTATTTCAACACCCCTAAAACTATGAAAACAAAATGGGGCCGTTGTGACACGGCTTGGTTAAGGCTTTCGATTTGATTGTTGTTTCCTTGTGTTTTTAGCTTGCATTGTTATTTGACGTTTTTGTGTAGTATGCAAGGTTCCTATTACAATGGTGGATACATTCCCAACATGGGAGGGCATGGTGCAAACCATGTTGGGAATGGGATGTATAATGGATTTGGCAACGTGGGAGGGCATGGTGCAAACCACGTCGCCAATGGTGGATTCGGCTATGGTCAACCCAACATGGGAGGGCATGGTGCAAACCATGTTGGGTCGAGCGGCTTCTTGGGTTCAAACGGTTCGTATGGAGGTTATGGAGCCCCTACTACTCAAATTCCGAACATGTATAATGGAGGCTTTGTTAGTCCAAATGGGATCGTTGGTAACCAAAATCCGAATTCCTCTCCATATGGTGGCTATAGTGCTCCCACGCCTTATCCGATTGTGTATAATGGTGGCTTTGAGAGTCCCGGCTCGTATGGCGGTTCTCGTTCTTCCAATTTCAGTCAAGCCCCAAGTGGTGCCACTACTAAATCCCAAGCTCTCGAGGCCTATGATCGCTTTGGAGGTTTTATCTCCGATGCACCCCCCGTCCGCACTATGAAGGACTTTAATAGACCCTTTGTGGGGGGGTTTCCTCTTGAAGAGCCACAATCTCCTCCACCAACACATGAGGTGTTTCCACCCTTATCGTCTAAGGAGTTTGAGTTGGTTACTAAAATTGCGGCATTGAAGGCTCAAATCGCTCAAATGTCTAGCCCGAGACCGACTCTTCCTTGTGCGGGACCCGGTTGTCCTACTCCACCGCCGCCCCACGATCCTCTTGTTACTTATCCCGTAGACCCATTACCTTCGCCCACTCTTCCGGTCCCATTCCTTGATAAGCTTGGGGTAGTTGACATTACGGTCGTCTCTCCGTCAGAAGATGATGTGCTTTCAAATCCGAGTGTTCTTCCTTCTCTTGATTCCACCCCCGTGGACCTCACTTTGCCTTCTCTTTCAAAAGATTCTATTATCGATCGGATATATATGGACATGATAGAAGGTATAATCGAGCGAGCTTATATGGAGGAAAAGACCAATGAGGAGGAGGTTGGCCCGAATGTCGATATGGAGGGGTTTTGTGAGGATGATCCCCTTGTTCTTAATAATGAGCCCGTTGTGCCTCTATGTGCCCCATGTTTATGTGAAGACGATTCTCGTTGTYTCGTTGAGGGCAACGARGACATTTTACAGGGGGAGGTGGGGGTTARTGATGATGAGCTTGGAGAAATTGACGACTATCTTGAGGAYGATGAGGAGAGCAAGTCGATTATTATCCTTGCAAACTCGCASCGAGAAGAAGWYGAGGAGAMGATGGTTGAAGGGTTTAAAATTCTTAAAGATMCCATTMAGTGGAGACCCGGAGTGATTGAGGGAGTTAACTCTTTGAATTCGAGTCTTGAAGCTATGGTGAGAGCCGGGATATGGAGGTTGTTGTTGGAGGGTTTGATGTTTACTATATCCAAAAGTGAGTGGGTGAAGCCCATTGACTTGGTTCCCAAGACGAGCGGCTCGTTAGTTCGTGAGGATGAAGAAGGAAGGTTGTTGGCCACGAGGGCGTTAACGGGTTGGAGGATGTTGATCGATTTTAAGAAGTTTCATGAAGCCACAAAGAAAGATCGTTTCCCTTCCCCGTTTATCGACTACATGATGAACAAACTAGCCGGCCAATATTCCTTTTGCTTTCTTGATGAGTCGTCGGGGCATTTCAAAACCACCATCCCGCCCGAAGATCTACCCATGCCAACTCCTACTTGCCCGATTGGAATGTTTACCGCTCAATATTTCTATTGGATCTTAGATGAAGTGTCGGGCCACTTCAAGACCACGATTCCTCCCGACAAGGAGGAGATCATTTTGGTGGACCCTCCCGTTATCTATCCACCTTGAGCATAAAGGGAGTACGTCGAGCTAGTGACGTAAAACAAGCGCTTCTTGGGAGGCAACCCAAGTTCTTTCCATTTCTTTCTTTCTTTCTTTTTTTTTTTTCTTTCTTTTATTGAAAAATCCAAAAACATTCAAAAATTCAAAAATCCAAAAACATTTGAAAAATTGAAAACAAAAAAAAATAATAATTTGTTTTGAGTTCATGTACATATTTCCTTGTGTTTTTAATTTCGTGTGATTCCCTTTTCTAGGTTTTGTTTTCCGACTCCAACCATTGGGCGATTTGATAAGATTGATAGCGTTCGTGGAGTCGGGAGAAGCTAGCCATGCTCGTTTTTGCTTGGATTGCTTAGATGCCTAGGTGGACCCCACCGAGCTCGACCTAAACTCGCTCGGTTGAGGAAGTTTCTATTCACCCTACTTTTACTTGGTTTTCATTAAAATGTGGGTAATGCATGGTTTAAGTGTGGGGTGGGATAGGTGATTAGGGTCCCGGGTGTCGAAAAGCATGTTTTGTTGTTCTTAACTCGAGCCTTGGCGAAGTGACGCATTCTTGGCGAAGTGGCGCTTACTTTTTGCTCATTTATATGGTTGAGTCGATTTTTGTGTCTTTTGAGTCGTTATTACATTGTTGAACAACTCCACGTGCTTGGAAGTTTGAATAGTTTACTTGTCGGGTTTTTGCATGTTTATGGCCTCTTGTGTGAAGGGTTGAATTTTTGTGCTTCGTCCAAAACCGCCTATATATATATATAATCAACATTTTCTCGTGAAAATATTGGCAAGGCTCTAAAATCTCTTTTGATTTCGCTCCCAAGTTTGGTGCAAACTAGTGAGTAGCCTTGTGTGATTTATCGGCTTGCTTGCATTTTTTACGGAAATTGCATTGAGGAGGTTTAACTTTGCTCGTACATGATTGAATTTGAAAATGACCTCGAGGCACATATATCACCCCTTGTTCCGGCCATATTCATATAAATAAGCTACTTAAAAATCCCAAATGAGCCCCTTGAGCCTTTATCCCATTTCTTGTTAGCCGAGCTCGATTTTAGCTCTTGTATCTTCATAATTGTGAGGTGAGAGAGTTTATGGTTAGAGAACGAGAAATGTGTGGGAAATATTTTGTGGGTTTCCAGTTTTGAGTTGCTTATACAAAAGAAAAAAAAGGAAAAAAAAAAGAAAGAGAATAATACTCCAACACAAATCACGAAAAGTGATAAAACGTGCGTTTAAGTGAAAAGCCTAATTCAAAAAAGGGCTAATTTTAGTAAAAGGAAGCAAATTCATAGAGCTTCTAAGTGTTGTGAAATAAAAGTCGGGAAAGAGTGTGAAAGAAGAAAGGGTTTCGAATGAAAGTTTGGTAAATTGGGAAAGGTGAAGCAATTATAAGCTTCGGTTTTAGAAATTAAGATTTTGTGTGTTATTGATCACGTTTGATCGTGTGTTAGCCACTATATCAAAATATTCCATACCTTACCAAGAGCCAACATTACAACCCAAAAATAAATACCTCTATCGATTCTTGTTTGATCATGTACTATGAGCAATTTTGAGCGTCCGATTTGTGAAATCTTGACAAGGTGCATGTATTGTCCGATTCGAGCGTATACACGACCCATATCAAACACTTGAGCGAATTGAGTGAACACCGTCAAAATTTCTAATTGTGAGGAAGTCATCGATTTGGCTTGCATTTGAGAACGAGTAATACGAGCAATGCTTGACGATAGCGAGTTTATGTTGATAATTCCATCATATTTAATAAGGATAAGCACAAGGATTTTTCTTTTCGCATAATGATCATTGCATGTGCATTCTCGATTATTTTCGTTGTTCGAGGACGAACAAACCGATAAGTGTGGGGTAGTTGTTTTTGCATGTAATTGTTGTGTTTTTCTCGTATTCTTAATTAGGGTTTTATATTATTTTTAGTGGTTCTTGAGTCATTTAGCTTTGTTTTCTAGGTTATTTTTCTTATTTTAGGGTTTTTGTGTTCTTCTTTTGATTTTATGTTTAATTGGGTTAAATGGTTTTAATTAATCTAAGGTTGGTGAAATTCTTGGGTTTTTATGTTGAAAGGTCTTATTTAATAGGTGGTTTGATGATGTGAATTCAACTAAGGCATGGAGGCCAAAAAGGAGCTCCAAGAGGCAAACATTCTGGAATGGTCGCCATCTCTTGGCCATCTCCCAGCCATCCCAGCGCCATCCATCTCCCAGCGCCATCTCTTGGCCATCTCCCAGCCGTCCCAGCGCCATCTCTTGGCCATCTCCCAGCCGTCCCAGCGCCATCCATCTCCCAGCAGCCATCTCTTGGCCATCTCCCAGCCATCTTTGCAGCCATCCCAGCGCCATCTCTTGGCCATCCCAGCGCCGTCCTCGTGCCATCTCTGTGCCATGTGCAGCCAGCGCCCAAGCCAGCCGCACCGAGCTACCTTGAGCCATCCTGGTCAACACGGTCAAAATTGGGTCAAACCCGGGAATTTCAAGCCTTTTTGGCTAATTTGGCCCATTTAAACCCAATTAAATTAGTATAAATAGACGAGAACTCTCATTTTTAAAAAAAAACACCTCCTCCCAACCCAAGCTTGGGTTTGGAACTTAATTTTCTCTCTCTAGATTTAATTTTCAAGCTTTGCCTTGGGTTTGTAAGCTCAAGAAGGATTCAAGTACTCACTTGGATTTTTAATTCCTTGCAATTTCAATCAAGCTTTTAGATTCTCCTTTTAATTCAAGTAAGCTTTCTTTATTTTTATTTTGAGGCAGTTTCATCAAGGACCACCGTCAAAGAAAATCCGTAGGCCGTTCGTGATATCCGAGGTCACCCTTTCGCCACCCCTGACGGGGGTCCTACCAATAGTATTAAGGAGGTGTCAAGGCCGTACATGGGCGACTTCTCCTCTTGTATTCGATTGAGCCCTGAGGCTCTCGAATACGATTTGTGGCCGATAGACATAAACCGACTACCCACGTTCCACGGCTTACCGCAAGAAGACGCTCTACAATTCCTACGTATCTTTTCCTATACGGTGTCGAGTTTTCCGCGCCAAGGAATCCATATCGACCAAATCAAGATGAGATGTTTCCCGTACACGATGAAGGACAAGGCCGTTGATTGGCTCATGACATTGCCGTCCGACTCCCTTACCAATTGGGATATGGTAACCGAACAATTTATGGAGGAATACTATTCTCAAGAGAAGACGGCCGACTTTCGAGCTAAGATTACCTCGTTCCGACAGGCGAGCGACGAAACTTTCTACGAGGCATGAGAGCGATTCAAAGGATACCTTACTAAATGCCCACACCATCGGTTTACCGGCGATTTCTTGAATCAGTTCTTCTATAACGGATTGGCGTTCGCATCAAAGCGCATGGTGAACAATGCCGCCGGCGGAAACTTAGCCGGCCACTCGACGAGAGAACTATACGACATCATTGTTAAAATGGCCGCCGACGATCATCGCATGAGTATTTTGGAACGAAAGGAACACGTGAAAGAGGTCTCGACAAAAGAGGAGCCCGAGTGGGCCCGTAAGATTGTCGAGTTAGAAAACCAAATAGCCTTTCTCACCAAGCCATACCCGAGCTCGATAGAGACGTGCACTACGTGCGGAATGCCGGGGCATGGAGCTAGTGCGTGCCTGATTAACTACGGGCAAACGAACGAGTTCGACGAGCAAGCATATGCTGTCCAAGGATACCAAGAAACTCGGGGAGGTTTTCCACGCAACAACGATCCTTATGCCCCATTATATAATCCCGGTTGGAGGAACCACCCTAACTTTAGGTGGAAGGAACCAACGAATACTCAAACTCCACCCAGACCCCCGATGGCATAACAAGCTCAACAAACGTGCCCCCAAGTCCCATATGCCGCTCGACCACCTTTTTCGCCTCATCAAGCACCGGTCCCGGCTCCCAAGATAATCCGACACCGCGATAATCGAACCTCGAATCCGTCTTAACTGAGCTAAGCCAGTTAAAGAAGGTGATCCAGGGAGTTTTTGTATCAAAATTATCCTCGGAAACGGAAAGGAGACACGAGGGATGCTAGACCTCGGCGCGGGAATCAACTTGATGCCCTCCCCTATCTTTAAGCAGTTGGAGTTGGGCGACCTTAAGGAGACGAGAATGTGTTTGCAGCTGGCCGACCGATCAGTCCGATACCTGAAGGGCGTGGTCGAAGATGTTTTGGTACAAATGGAAAGCCTCATCATGCCTGTGGATTTTGTTATATTGGACGTCGGGGAGGTGAGCAATGAAGGCCGAGAACATACTATCTTACTTGGGCGGCCCTTTATGGCCACGACAAACACTTTGATCGATGCAAAAGATGGGAAGTTATCTTTCTCGGTTCTGGGAGATACAGTGAATTTCTCGATCCACGATTTGGGAGTCATTCCGCCTCCTTCCTTTTATGCCGATTGTGCTATGATCAACCCGATACAAGAACTAGTCGAGGAAGCCGCTCGGGAGGTTGTGAACGAGGATGTTGAGGACGACGAGGGGCTAGCGTTTCAATCGGAGGGGGAGTTAGAAATATTTGAAATATCAAGCGTAGAATCGGCCAACCGGAGCTCAAGACCCTTCCAAGCCATCTCAAATACGTTTACTTGGAAAGTGGAGAGACAAAACCCGTGATCATCTACGCCGAGCTTTCCCCAAGAAACGAGGCATGATTGGTGGAAGTCTTGAAAAAGAACAAGAAGGCGATAGGGTGGAGCCTTGGTGATATCAAGGAGATAAGCCCCTCCACTTGTATGCATCGAATCATCCTTCAAGACGGAGTGAAACCATCGAGGGAGTGCCAACGACGACTGAACCCGAACTTGATGGAGGTTGTGAAGGGTGAGATATTGAAACTTGTAGCCGAAGGTTTAATATTCTCGGTCGGGGATAGTGAGTGGGTGAGACCAGTCCACATGGTGCCGAAGAAGAGCGGAATAACCGTTATTGAGAACGAACGGGGCGAGCGTGTGATGACCCGTGCGACCACCAGATGGCGAATGTGTATAGACTTCCGAAAGCTCAATGCCGCCACCAAGAAGGACCACTTTCCACTCCCGTTCATTGACCAAATGCTGGACAAGCTCGCGGGGCAATATTCGTATTGTTTCCTCGATGGATTGTCGGGATACTACCAAATCGCTATCGCGCCGGAAGACCAATCCAAGACGACATTCACGTGCCCTTTTGGCACATATTCTTTATATTTTGCATGTAATTGTTGTGTTTTTCTCGTATTTTTAATTAGGTTTTTATTGTGGTTTTAACGATTTTTATGTCGGTTATTTAGGTTTTTAAGTTGATTTTTTTAATCTTGTTGATTTTCTTATTTCTTGCTAATTTTATAATTTTAATGGGTTACTTGGTTCACATACCTTGAGGTTTGGCATAATTCTTGGGTTTTTATGTTTAAAATTCCTAATATTAAAGGTGGAGAAAGTGAGGGCCAAAATACAAGCCAAGATGAGCCAGGACGTGCCAACTCAAGACAAAAACTATTTCCAAAACGCCAAAAACATTCTGGAATAGTTGTTCAAGGCGAACCAGGACAAGCCAGGACTCGCCAAGCGCACCTTGGCGCGAGTTGGCCCGAGCCAAGGCGCGCCTGCGCGCAGTTTGCCCAGCAGCTGCCGAGCGCTGCCGAGTCCCGCCCGCACGCCTGACGATGTCTGCCGCAAGCTGCCGGCAGCGCCCAAATGAAAATAAAGAAATTAAATAGCTAACTATCCTATAAAATGAAAGTGCAAGTTGGTAGGATGCCTCGGTCGTATGCCTCAAATAAGAAATGCAAAGCAATAATGAAAATAAGCAAGAAAATGCAAAGTTTCACCAGTACAAGCATGCAAGCACAAGGTACAACTATGCATAAAAACTCAAATAATGCAAATTGACAAAAATTGAAAGCATGGATGGATAGAGCAATGAAAATGGACAGGAAAGTTTAAAACTTTAAGGAAAATAACAAGCAAATAAGAGCTAGATCTAGGATTTAAGCATGAAACAAAGCATAAAAATAAAAGTGCAAATAAAGCATGGCAAAAACTCAAAATCAAGATGATCCAAGAGCCGATCTATGATCTAGATGTGTCACTCATCTAGATTCCATAGCCAATTCATATGTTTCATCATGAATTCAAGGTGCTAAGACAAAAAGCATGAAATGAAGAAAAATGCATGAAACATATAAAATTACTTGAAATTAAACAAATCAAGGCCTCAATCTATGATCTAATTGTGTCACTCAACTAGATTCCATAGCATTCACAAATCAAGCACAAATTCTAATACCTAAGGCAAAAAGCATAAAACAAATGAAGAACAAAGCATGAAACTAAAAGAAAACTTACTAAAATTAAATGGAGAATCCAAAAGCTTGATTGAAATTGCAAGGAATTAAAGATCCAAGGGAGTACTTGAATCCTTCTTGAGCTTACAAACCCAAGGCAAAGCTTGAAAATTAAATCTAGAGAGAGAAATTAAGTCCCAAACCAAGCTTGGGTTGGGAGGAGGTGTTCTTACAAAAATGAAGAGTTAGGTTCTATTTATACTAAGTTAATTGGGGTTAAATGGGCCAAATTAGACCAATATGGCTTGAAATTCCACGGGTCATTGACCAAGTTTGACCCAAGGAGGCTTCAGACCCTTTGGCTAGCTTGCTGTTGGCGACATTTGCAGTGGCTTGATATGGGTCGAGATGGCTCGACCATGGCCGAGCCTGGGCCGCTGGTGGGCGCTGGTCGGCAGGCCTGGGCGGGCTTGTGGGCGAGTGCTGGCGACGCTTGGCGAGGGCTGGCGATGGTTGGCGAGCACTGGGCGAAGGTTGGCGAGAGGTTGCGCGAGCGTGGGCGCGGCGCTGTGCGCGAGGGCTGCCGGCAGTTCGCGCGTTGCGCGCAGAATGTGGGC
>BMAC01000050.1:1663447-1711177 GCA_014905375.1 Phtheirospermum japonicum
AAATTGACTGGAGGATCGACTGACCATCAGAGAGCGCTGCAATTTGGCGAGGCAGTCGATCGACTGGCCACTAGTCGATCGACTGGGCAGTCGATCGACTGGCCACTAGTCGATCGACTGGGCAGTCGATCGACTGGTCCTGAGGAAATCGACTGCAACCATCAAAAATCGACTGATCGACAGAGAGTTGGGACTTTTCTGATAAGCAGTCGATCGACTGCCCTTAGTCGATCGACTGGACCTCAGTCGATCGACTGGGAGTCCGGGAATGAAGCGCATTTTGACGAGTTTGCCCCTGCTAATGACTATATAAAACCCTCCACTTGACTTGATCAAGGCATGGACCCATTTACCCCTAATTAACTTGTATAAATAGAACCTCTCTTTCTTTTTGTAGAACACCTCCTCCCAACCCAAGCTTGGGTTTGGGGTAATTTTCTCTCTCTAGATTTAATTTTCAAGTTTTGCCTTGGGTTTGTAAGCTCAAGAAGGATTCAAGTACTCCCTTGGATTTTTAATTCCTTGCAATTTCAATCAAGCTTTTGGATTCTCCATTTAATTTTAGTAAGCTTTCTTTTGATTTCATGCTTTGTTATTCATTTGTTTTATGCTTTTTTCCTTAGATATTAGAGTTTGTGCTTGATCTTGTGAATCATCCTTGGAATCTAGTTGAGTGACACAATTAGATCATAGATTGAGGCCTAGATCGTTTAATTTCACGTAATTTCTTATGTTTCATGCATTTTCTTCATTTTTATATTTTTTGTCTTAGCACCTTGAATTCATGATGAAACTTAAGAATTGGCTATGTAATCTAGATGAGTGACATGTCTAGATCATAGACCAGGTCTTGGATCGTCATGATTTTAAGTTTTTCATATGCTTTATTTTAAATCTTATTTTTATGCCTTGTTTCATGCTTAAATCCTAGATCTACTCTTTGTTGCTTGTTATTTTCCTTAAAGTTTTAAACTTTCATGTCAACTTTTCTTGCTCTTTATATCCATGCTTTCAATTTTTGCTTATTTGCATTATTTAGGATTTTAGACATAGTTGTACCTTGTGCATGCATGCTTGTACTTGGTGAAACAATGCATTTTCTTGCTTATTTCCTTTTATTGCTTTGCATTTTCTATTTGAGGCATCCGACGAGGCATCCTACCAATTTGCACTTTCATTTTCTAGTTTAGTTTAGATAGTTTATTTGCTTTATTTTCATTTTCTTTATTTTTCCAAGCTTGAAACACCTTGAAACTTACAATTAAATCGATTTCCGATAATACCAAGCCAAATGAACCTTTGATATATTCAAAACCACGAAAAATTACACTTCAGACCGCTCGACAGAGGCTAACCTGATTGAAAGAAGAGCAGTCGATTGACTGCCTACCTAGACCAGCCCCGGATCGACTGCTCGACAGAGGCCGAATCACTTGGAAGCAGGGCAGTCGATCAACCGTAACGCAGTCCGATCGACTGCCTCGCTGGAAATTTCGGGATATTAGGCATTTTTGACAATTTTGCTCCTACAAACAACTATATAAATCCCACACCTTGCCCCAAAGAAGGATCAACTCTCCTCCTAACTCTTGCATGGGTTAGAGATTTATTTTCTCTCTAGTTTTTAGATTTATTTTCTCTCTCTAGGTTTTAGATTTATTTTCTCTCTCCAGATCTTAGATTTAATTCCAAGCTTTTTCTTGGGTTTGTAAGCTCAAGAAGAATTCAAGTCATCACTTTGATATTTTGATTGTAATTTCATTCAAGCTTTTTGATTCTCTTTCTTAATTCAAGTAAGTTTTTCATTATTTTCTTCATTATTCTTCAATTTCAAGCTTGTTCTTCAATTTATGCATTTTGCCTTAGCTCTTAGATTTATTTTTAGATTTTGTGATTTGTCTATGGAATCTAGGTGAGTGACACACCAGGATCATAGATCGGGTCCTTGATCATTTTTATATTGAGTATTTCATATGCTTTATTTTGGTTTTTATTTTCATGCATGGTTTTATGTTGAATCCTAGATGTACTCTTCGTTTCTAGTTATTTCTCGTAAAGTTTTTAACATTCACGTCAACTTTTATTACTCTTTCTAGTGGTGCTTTCAATTTTTGTTAATTTGCATTTTTGAAATCTCATGATCATGCATGCATAGTAGTACTTTAGGCTTTCATGCTTGTACCTTGTTGTTTCCTTGCTTTTATTTGCTTATTCTCTTTATTGCTTCCATTGTGCATACGCACAAGGCATCCGAAATACTTGCATTTACTTTCATTTTACTTCCTTTACTTGCATTTACATTTCATAGTTCATCATAGATAGTCGTAGTTCGTCGTTTACTTGCTTTAATTCATTTATTTTCGTTTTCCTTTTAATTTCTCAAAGCTAGAAACACATAGATCTCTATAATCAATCGAATCCCAATAATACCAACCCATGAACCCTTTATATTTTCATCACTAAAAACCTACAAAACAACCACAACATCAGAAGTAAAAACACAAAATAAAATCGGCACCACTCCACGAATCTATTTGTTGTATTTTTTAAAGTGACAATTTTATTTTCAATTTTTTTTATTTCGTAATATAGTTCACTACAGGAATATCTCATTTCGCAACATTGGGTGAAGATCCTTTAGATAAGATTATCTTTGATTATAATAAAATTAAGATTAAAGGGATTTGATTAGAAAATCTGATTACGAGAACTAAGGGATTATAGGTTGATTCAATTAGAGATATTTGATGGCTATAATCATATGTATATTTAGGAGATGTTCTGGTGACATATTAGTTGTGTATAAATTATTATAAAACTCCTTTGAATATGAAAAAAATAATAACACGTTCTTCTCTCCAAAAAACCTTGCAGAAAACAATGAGATAAACCATAGAGCATTGGTAAAGCTAAATGATAAAGGGGACCTAGTCTATTAGATGAGCACTCGAAAGAATATATCATTCAAATGAGATAGTGTCGATAGATGTCAAAGAATATAAAAGTGTATGAAGATATTTCCAGAAGAGCAAATTGAAATGAAGAAGTCCTCTTGTAAGGGGAAAGTCTCAACATGAGACCTACATATAATCCAAAAGTCATTCACGAGAGCTTAAATTATTAGAATAAATCTAGCAAAGCACCAAAAGTTCTGAAAATTAACTTAGGAAATAGAAGAAGAAGACTGACAGTACGAAGAAAATAAATGGAAAATTGACAGTACCAAATCACTTATTTCAAGAAGCAGTTGTGAGAATTTGATTGTCATTTTCTGTGGTTATTTGTTATACCCATTATGTGAATCGAAAAATTATTTCTATGTGACTGTAAAGAAACAAAAACAAAACATAACAACTGTTTGTGACGAGATCGTACATAAGTTGGATGGTTTCTACTATTAAAATCTTTAATAAATAAAAAGAAACATTAGCCCAGTCAATAACAAGAAAACACATCAATAATATTTAAATGTGAGAATATAATAGCATAATACAACATTTCACATAGAGATGGACTCAAAACTAAGAACAAGGACTCATTCACACACACATAAGGCAGTCTTCTCACGTAAAAGTTGCTGCCACACATTATATTAACTATATGAAAACTAAAGAAAGAAGCCCAAATGACACCAATAACTACGAGATGGTGAGTAATGAAATGAGAAAACTTGTAATGCATGTAAGAATGTCAAACAGATGAGGGAGAAATATTCTTTGTCACCTGTACTTATAGCATTTTTATTGTTTGCAACCTAATGTTTTTTCTTATTGTTATTAACAACCCAAAGTATGCGGGTTTTTCTCTTTGCAACCTTAAAGCTATTTTTCATTCAAAAAATGGTTGAATCGAAGCACGTAAACCTCATGCCTCATCACCAATTATTATGTTGGGCAATGTTTTCATGTTTTTAGAATGAGGCATGAGGTTTACGTGCTTCGATTCAACTATTTTTTGAATGAAAAATAGCCTGAAGGTTGCAAAGAGCAAAACCCGCATACTTTGGGTTGTTAATAACAACAAAAAAAAAATATTAAGTTGCAAACTATAAAAATGCTACAAGTACAGGTGGCAACAGAACACCAGTATTATTATTACTACCACCATCAGTATCTGCTTGTTGGTATTGCTCCTGGAGGTCAATTAACATCTCATTAACACCATCATCTTCATCTTTCGCCTCATTTTCATCTAGTAGCTCATTTTTGATTCCATCATCCACATTAGGATGTGCACGACCTTGATTACTCGAGGCTTCATCATGATAAAACCACGTGATGTACCCTGGATCTATCCCTCGTAACATAAGATGAATTTTAACTATTTTTTGATCTTATGTTAATAAGTTCAAATAGCTACACATGGGTATCGAATGTTATTCTTTACTCGGTCGAGATTTAACAAATTGCATAAAGGAATTAACCCCTTCCAAGTATACCATTGACCATTGATTCCGTGCATCCAACTCTTATCCATCTTGAAAGGAGGACTATTTCCAAACCAACCAATGATAGTTCCTATAACATAAAATAATAAAAACATCAATGGTCCATTTATAATTGCAGCTTAACAATATGAGAAATATCCAAATCTAAGGTTATAACAAATTACATTTCACCAAAGTAGTAACTAGATTTTTGTGGGTGAAGTAGTAAATATATTGATAAAAGTAGTAATTG
This sequence comes from Phtheirospermum japonicum, assembly GCA_014905375.1. NCBI lineage: Eukaryota > Viridiplantae > Streptophyta > Magnoliopsida > Lamiales > Orobanchaceae > Phtheirospermum > Phtheirospermum japonicum. The sequence continues at coordinate 1,668,127 of BMAC01000050.1, forward strand.
CAGCTCGACAGTCCTTGATGCTAACATAATACACACAACACTTACCATACAACTACAATAGATGGTTCTCATATAAATAAAAATTGGTGGATAACGATTAATCCACCAAGTTATACAAGTACTGAAAATGAATCACAACGTCTGAATGGTTTCATTAATTCAAATGGTAATTATAAATAAAAAAAAAGTAGAGATAATCATTTTCTCCACCTATTCAGTTTTTTCATTCCTTATCGCGTCTAGGATATTGAAGTTCATAGCAATGTCTCAAAAAAACAAAATACGGATACGAGGCTTCAAACTCTAGTCAGTTCTATCATGCAAATTTGGACAATCTTTTTTAGTTATTTTGACATACTAGTAAGGAGCACGTGCATTGCATGTGAACCATGTTATTTTTATAATTAAGTAATAAATAAGTTGACATTTCAATTTATGTATAAATATTATTTACATCAGGAACCAAAAGCGAACTATAATTGAAATTATCATAGAAATGTGTAAAAAACCACATTGTGTACCACATAGCTCATTTTAATATTGTCAAACTACTAGAGTCATTCTAATGTAAAATTAGTATGTCTAGGCGCTAACCAGAGTTAAATCATGAAACTTCAAAATAGTATTTGGAAATCACATGACCAACAACTTAAAGTATATTTTAGAGTAAATAACACATTCTTGCAATTCACATTTGTTTGTGTATAAAAAAGATTAAAGATCATTTCACAAAACCATTAGAAAGTACTTACAAGAAAAGAAATTTGTTACACGAGTTCGAGTTACACTAATCATTCTCTATCTGGTTTTTTATTCTTATTGAAACTACTATGATTTGAGATTATCATTGTGTTTATCCGTTAATTTAGTAAGCCAATTTCTTTTCATATTTGTTTTTGATAATTCAAATATCATACAAAATTGTAAAATTAGAAGGTCTATGGATATAAGAATAATTCTCAGATTCACGATATTGTTAATCAATGTTACCAACATCAGTTAACAACATCGACCAGAGTAAATTAAATTTATGCAGCGGAAATTAAAACACGAGAACACGATTAAGCCAATTCAGTTCACAAGTAAAAGTACTTGTGAACTTGGGTGTACAAACCCGAAAACTATATTACTTTCTTTTTAAGTTCAATACAAAATATAAAGTAATATATGAAAACTAAATATCAAGAAACTTGATACTAAACACTTGTTGCCGGATTGGCAAGATCTTCTTCGTCGGTCACGCAACTTCAAAGATCTTGTTTATCACGAACGTTGGCTCCAAGTAGATATCACTTCTTCGTGTTCTTCTTCTTTGCGTCTTGCGTCGTCTTGCGTTGTGCGTCCTTCTCTCAAGGAATCCGTGAGTCAAAAGTGATTCCAAGTATTAGGAGTTCTTGTGTCTTAAATAGACAACCTAGAATCCTAAACTTGGTAAAATCCTAAACACAATTTAGAAATAATTAAAGTCTTGTACATAAACTAGGAAACATAATATTGTCCTAAATCTAGTTTCCTAACTTATTTTGTGCCCAAGAAAGGCAAATAACAAAATAGGAATTATTGCCAAGAATAAATTCCTCAACAATCTCCCCCTTTTGCCTTTTTGGACAAAACACTAAGACGCAAACACAAATGAAAATAAAAATACTAACTCCCCCTAAGATAGAAAACTCCCCCTAAACAAAACACCCAATGTTGTTAAAATTCAAACCAACATTACAAACCAACATTGTTCAAAATAACCAACACTTCACAAAACAAACAGAGTCAAGGAACTTATTGACTTCGAATCCTCTTTGAAAGTCGAGGAGATGTCGAAGTTCCTTCACCACTATTATTCCTCTTATTCTTCTCCCTCATTTTCATCATCCTCTTCAAAGCCTTATTGCGCGCTCGAATTCGCTTCCGCCTCTTCGCTTGAGCAAGGCTTGCCAAGGCTTCGGCAGCAACAGCATCTTCAGCATCAGCGGCAGCAGCAGTCTCATTCTCGGCAACATCAGCAAAATCTTCTCCATCAGCATTGTCTCCCCTATGTTCGCGTCAACGTCCTCTCCCCCTTTTTGACCAGAAAGGGAAAGAGCTTCTAAAAGGGAGGTGCGAATAGCCTTAAGCTGTTTCATCTGCAAATCTATAGAAGCCACATGTGCACGAAGAACCTGGGCAGAAATATTGACCATGTTGGGATCGCTCGTACCAACATCTCTAGCAACATCAGCCGAAACAGGCGCCTGCCAGGGCAAATCAATAACTCGGGTACCGGTAACATGCTGATTGCGTAAGGCAAACCACTCAGCCTCACCCGTGAGCACATCCTCGGGACCAAGCTGTAAGCCTTGATTCTCTAATAAACTGAACATCAAAGACGGAAAACACAACAATGTCGCAGACTTCGTGGTGGTAAACTTAGTGATAATATCAAAAACATGCTGACCAAAACTAAATGTGATCCCTCTCCCAAGACGAAACAAGAACTGGGCCTGAGGCCGCGTAACACAGGTTGTGTTTTTGGAGGGGACCCAGTTACAAATGGTAAGCTTATGCAAAATAGAATGAAGAGATGAAAGACGTGTACTCGGAAGCTGCTCAAACCAAGAATTAACCATCCCACCAAATAGAAACTTAACCACCTCATTCATATCATCCACCGTCGAGTCACCCCGGTAAGACTCAGTATCATAATACTCATCAATTAACTCAGGGGTGAATGAAAAAACTTTTCCACGCATAAAAACCTTCCCATAATTGACTGACTCCAAATCAACCATAGAGGGCATCAAATTGGCAAAAAACTCGACAACAACATCACGCACAAAAGGCATGGCCGTGGAGATGGTGGAATACATACCTTTGTGTCGGAGATAGGCAATGAGATTGTGTTTCTCAAAAAGTTCAACCGGAACTCATTTCTCGACAATCAAATGACGAATCTGGTAGGCATCAAATAGCTCGGCAGCCTCGACAGTGATGAATCTCTCTGAAAAGGGCACCGTGTCTTCAAGCTCGGGCATAGGAGTAGCTGGTCCTGAAGAGGACTTGGATTGAGCCGATGCATTAGATGAGGGCGGCGAGGGAGCAGGAGTGGTTCTTGGAACAGACTGCGAGCGACACGATGTTGGTAAGGGGGTACCAACACGACTAGCAACATCATCCTTTGCAGCAGCCTTCTTTTTCCTCTTGTCCTTTTTGCATGCAGTAAGCATATCTTTCAAGGGCACATCGAATGATGAATCAGGCGAATACTCAAAAAGACCTATGTCAAATTCAGGCGTAGCAGCTCGAACTGAAGACGGTGGGGGATCATCGGCAAGAGGCTTGGCAGAACTTGTAACCTCACCGGTGATAAAGTCCAGTACAGTGTAAGGGGGCGAAGAGTACTCAGTAGAAGTTGATCCAGGAGAAAATTTGACCTTCGCCTGGTTGGGAGAGAAACTGTCCTTCGTCAGGCTGGGTCTCCTGTCGGCCTTACGTACAAGCTGTTTCCGGCGAGTAAACCTCATCTTCTCCGGCAGACTGGGAGAAGAAGCAGACGGCGGCACATCTCCGGCAATCGGAGCAGTAGGCACAAAATCATGATCATCAGGGTCAGACTCCACAACAACATCCTCTTGGAGATTCATGTGTTCGATAGGCACGCGGCGACGCAGACCTGCCTTGCTTTTTGGGACTGCGGGCGGCACAATGCCGGACGGTATATTGCGTAATCGTCTCGTCCGCTTCAAAGTTGGGTTTCCTACGCGTCCAAAAGTCTCTGCTACGAATGCCAAATCTGGAGGATTGTCCACGTCAATTTCGTTCCCGGGCTGTCTTGGGAGCACCTGAGCCTCCGGCGTGGCATCGATCGGCGATGGAAGAGGCACGACAGCGAGAGAATCGGGCGCAGGCGATTGTGGTGGCGATGTTGATAGTGGTGGGTTTGAGGAACTACCACCATCAATCTCCTCACGAATATCAAGGCCACCAATCTTTGGGTACGGCAGAGGGACCTGTTCGCCGGAGCGGCGAACCTCTTCAGGCAGTTCTGGGACAGACGGCGGTAGAGAGCTGGTCATCCTGCGAAATCTCATAGAAACACACAACCAAGAAACAAAAAATCGAGAGAATTTGAGAGGAGTGAGGATTCTGAGAGTTTTAATTCGAAAGGGGTTTGGAATAGTGAGCAAACGGTAAAAAGAAAATCAGCTTTTTATCCCCCCCAAAAAGTGGTCATTGCACACAAGGAGAGAGAAGGTAAATAAAAGGAAAATTCCCAAAAAAAACACTGGCTGATTTTTAAGCTTAAAAGCACGATTTTTGTTTCCATGTAAAAAGCGTCACTCCTCCTAGAATAAGGCGATGTGATCACACAACTTATCCCACTATCTCTTTCCATAATCCCTTCTTTTTTTTAAAAAAAAGTTGCACAACTTAATCTACAAAATAGGCCGAAAAAACAAAGCTGATTTTAATGAACCATCAGCACAGTTGTACCTATCTTGTGCAATGTTAATTTTCACTCACCAAATTCACCTCGTTATTTCCCGTCCAGCCGTTCGATTATAACTCCACTGAAACACTTGGTTAGCTCAATTCAAAACAAAATTAAGAGATTTCAAGCAAGGCAAAACACAAGAAACAAAACGCACAGCAAGATGGCATCTTCACAAAGTATGAATGTCCTAGTGAATGCCTAAAAATCATGACCTAAAAGGTTAAAACAGAACACATTATGATTTTAGTGTTTTGATCCAATGTTGCTTTTTATRACTAACAACATTATAAACCAACATTGCCCTAGGTGAAGTCAATGGAAACTTACCCCTTAACTCAAGTTAATGACTACGTCGAAATCTCTCAAGAAGGCGAWTTTTAAAGATTGGAGCATTTTGAGTCCAGATTTTCTTCATCCTTTAAGGGATTTAAATCTTTTAATCTTCAGCAATTGCTGTTCAACGCCTCTTGTTTTTGGACCTGGTAGAAAACCAGTTTCTGCGGGAAAGTCCCACAATCACCTACTTTTGAAGAGGTTGGTCTTTTTTGTCATTACTTTTATTGCAACAAAGGACCTTATCTCACTTTCGATCAAACTCAATGCATTAGTATAATGTATGAAAAGAAGAGTAAAAATGCATGCAAAGTTATACAGATGTTGTGACTGATGTTGATAAGTAGTGTCACAACATCACAAACCAACATTGGTTAAACAATGCACATACCGAGATCTCTTCTCAAACGAGAGAAGGTCTCAAAATCTAATGCCTTCGTAAAGATGTCAGCCAGCTGATTATCAGTTCCAATATGTTCAGGCTAACAATCTTCCTCTCAACTTAGTCTCGAATAAAGTGGTACCTTATGTCAATGTGTTTGATTCGAGAATGCTGGATTGGATTTTTGGAGATGTCAATGGCACTGGAATTGTCACACAACACCGTCAAGATACTACTGTGCAGACCGTAAACTTCAATCATTTGGTTCATCCACAGTAATTGTGTGCATGCACTTCCAGCTGCAATGTACTCGGCTTCAGCTGTAGAAAGAGAAATACAATTTTGCCTTTTGCTGTACCAAGAAATTAGATTATTACCCAGAAAAAAACATCCTCCAGTAGTACTCTTCCTATCTACTACATCCCCAGCCCAGTCCGAATCAGTGAATCCTAAAAGTCCAGTACCAGTATCTTTAGTATACCACACACTTAGTTCAGTTGTACCAGCAATGTACCTAATAATTCTTTTAACCGCTTTCAAGTGTGACTCTTTTGGATAGACTGATATCTATCACATAAGCAAACAATATACATAATATCTGGTCTACTTGATATCAAATACAACAAACTCCCTATCATACTCCTAAACATGGTGTTATCAACACCCTTACCAACATCGTCTCTGGTCAGCTTCACAGTTTTGCCCAACGGCGTTTTCTTGACAGTCTCACCCTCTAACCCAAATTTTTTGACTAAGTTCTTTGCATATTTAGTCTGGGAAAGAAAAATACCGTCATCAAGCTGTTTAATTTGTAAACCAAGGAAGTACGAGAGGTTACCTTCCATGCTCATTTCGAACGTACAGACATTCGAGTGACAAACTCCTTGACCATCTGCTCGTTAGTGGATCCAAAGATAATATTGTCTACATAAATTTGGACAATTAAGATGTGCTTGTTGGATTTAAGAAGAAACAAAGTTTTATCAACTTCCCCTCGTCTAAAGTTCAAATAAAGCAAATGTTGAGTTATCCTTTCATACCAAGCTCTAGGAGCTTGTTTTAAACCATAAAGGGCCTTTTTCAATTTTAAAACAAAATCAGGTTTTTGAGCATCTACAAATCCTTTAGGCTGCTCAACATATACTTCTTCACTTAAGACCCCATTCAAAAAGGCACTCTTAATGTCCATTTGATGCAACGAAATTCTCATATAACAAGCAATAGAAAGCAAAAGTCTTACCGACTCAATTCGAGCAACAGGGGCAAATGTCTCATCAAAATCAATTCCTTCAATTTGCGTATACACTTGTGCGACAAGTCGAGCTTTATTCCTCACAATGTTGCCTGCTTCAATAGTCTTATTCTTGAATATCCACTTGGTCCCCATCACATGAGCATTTTCTGGCCGTGGAACAAGATCCCACACATCATTCTTGGAGAAATTGTCCAGCTCCTCTTGCATAGCCCGAATCCATAACTCATCCTTGAGTGCATCCTCCACGCGCTTGGGCTCTATTTCAGAAAGGTACAAAGATTCAAGAATCTTAGAACAATTAGTAGACAAACATACATACCTGAACATTTCCTTGAAATTTATTTGTCTTCGTCTTGTACTTCTTTCATCCATATCACCAATGATTTGGCCCACGGGGTGGTTTTTCTGGATTCTGGATGGAATGTCCCTCTAATGAAGATCAATGGGATCTGCTGGATCTTCTTCCTCTGAATCAGNGCATGCATGCTTGTACTTGGTGAAACAATGCATTTTCTTGCTTATTTCCTTTTATTGCTTTGCATTTTCTATTTGAGGCATCCGACGAGGCATCCTACCAATTTGCACTTTCATTTTCTAGTTTAGTTTAGATAGTTTATTTGCTTTATTTTCATTTTCTTTATTTTTCCAAGCTTGAAACACCTTGAAACTTACAATTAAATCGATTTCCGATAATACCAAGCCAAATGAACCTTTGATATATTCAAAACCACGAAAAATTACACTTCAGACCGCTCGACAGAGGCTAACCTGATTGAAAGAAGAGCAGTCGATTGACTGCCTACCTAGACCAGCCCCGGATCGACTGCTCGACAGAGGCCGAATCACTTGGAAGCAGGGCAGTCGATCAACCGTAACGCAGTCCGATCGACTGCCTCGCTGGAAATTTCGGGATATTAGGCATTTTTGACAATTTTGCTCCTACAAACAACTATATAAATCCCACACCTTGCCCCAAAGAAGGATCAACTCTCCTCCTAACTCTTGCATGGGTTAGAGATTTATTTTCTCTCTAGTTTTTAGATTTATTTTCTCTCTCTAGGTTTTAGATTTATTTTCTCTCTCCAGATCTTAGATTTAATTCCAAGCTTTTTCTTGGGTTTGTAAGCTCAAGAAGAATTCAAGTCATCACTTTGATATTTTGATTGTAATTTCATTCAAGCTTTTTGATTCTCTTTCTTAATTCAAGTAAGTTTTTCATTATTTTCTTCATTATTCTTCAATTTCAAGCTTGTTCTTCAATTTATGCATTTTGCCTTAGCTCTTAGATTTATTTTTAGATTTTGTGATTTGTCTATGGAATCTAGGTGAGTGACACACCAGGATCATAGATCGGGTCCTTGATCATTTTTATATTGAGTATTTCATATGCTTTATTTTGGTTTTTATTTTCATGCATGGTTTTATGTTGAATCCTAGATGTACTCTTCGTTTCTAGTTATTTCTCGTAAAGTTTTTAACATTCACGTCAACTTTTATTACTCTTTCTAGTGGTGCTTTCAATTTTTGTTAATTTGCATTTTTGAAATCTCATGATCATGCATGCATAGTAGTACTTTAGGCTTTCATGCTTGTACCTTGTTGTTTCCTTGCTTTTATTTGCTTATTCTCTTTATTGCTTCCATTGTGCATACGCACAAGGCATCCGAAATACTTGCATTTACTTTCATTTTACTTCCTTTACTTGCATTTACATTTCATAGTTCATCATAGATAGTCGTAGTTCGTCGTTTACTTGCTTTAATTCATTTATTTTCGTTTTCCTTTTAATTTCTCAAAGCTAGAAACACATAGATCTCTATAATCAATCGAATCCCAATAATACCAACCCATGAACCCTTTATATTTTCATCACTAAAAACCTACAAAACAACCACAACATCAGAAGTAAAAACACAAAATAAAATCGGCACCACTCCACGAATCTATTTGTTGTATTTTTTAAAGTGACAATTTTATTTTCAATTTTTTTTATTTCGTAATATAGTTCACTACAGGAATATCTCATTTCGCAACATTGGGTGAAGATCCTTTAGATAAGATTATCTTTGATTATAATAAAATTAAGATTAAAGGGATTTGATTAGAAAATCTGATTACGAGAACTAAGGGATTATAGGTTGATTCAATTAGAGATATTTGATGGCTATAATCATATGTATATTTAGGAGATGTTCTGGTGACATATTAGTTGTGTATAAATTATTATAAAACTCCTTTGAATATGAAAAAAATAATAACACGTTCTTCTCTCCAAAAAACCTTGCAGAAAACAATGAGATAAACCATAGAGCATTGGTAAAGCTAAATGATAAAGGGGACCTAGTCTATTAGATGAGCACTCGAAAGAATATATCATTCAAATGAGATAGTGTCGATAGATGTCAAAGAATATAAAAGTGTATGAAGATATTTCCAGAAGAGCAAATTGAAATGAAGAAGTCCTCTTGTAAGGGGAAAGTCTCAACATGAGACCTACATATAATCCAAAAGTCATTCACGAGAGCTTAAATTATTAGAATAAATCTAGCAAAGCACCAAAAGTTCTGAAAATTAACTTAGGAAATAGAAGAAGAAGACTGACAGTACGAAGAAAATAAATGGAAAATTGACAGTACCAAATCACTTATTTCAAGAAGCAGTTGTGAGAATTTGATTGTCATTTTCTGTGGTTATTTGTTATACCCATTATGTGAATCGAAAAATTATTTCTATGTGACTGTAAAGAAACAAAAACAAAACATAACAACTGTTTGTGACGAGATCGTACATAAGTTGGATGGTTTCTACTATTAAAATCTTTAATAAATAAAAAGAAACATTAGCCCAGTCAATAACAAGAAAACACATCAATAATATTTAAATGTGAGAATATAATAGCATAATACAACATTTCACATAGAGATGGACTCAAAACTAAGAACAAGGACTCATTCACACACACATAAGGCAGTCTTCTCACGTAAAAGTTGCTGCCACACATTATATTAACTATATGAAAACTAAAGAAAGAAGCCCAAATGACACCAATAACTACGAGATGGTGAGTAATGAAATGAGAAAACTTGTAATGCATGTAAGAATGTCAAACAGATGAGGGAGAAATATTCTTTGTCACCTGTACTTATAGCATTTTTATTGTTTGCAACCTAATGTTTTTTCTTATTGTTATTAACAACCCAAAGTATGCGGGTTTTTCTCTTTGCAACCTTAAAGCTATTTTTCATTCAAAAAATGGTTGAATCGAAGCACGTAAACCTCATGCCTCATCACCAATTATTATGTTGGGCAATGTTTTCATGTTTTTAGAATGAGGCATGAGGTTTACGTGCTTCGATTCAACTATTTTTTGAATGAAAAATAGCCTGAAGGTTGCAAAGAGCAAAACCCGCATACTTTGGGTTGTTAATAACAACAAAAAAAAAATATTAAGTTGCAAACTATAAAAATGCTACAAGTACAGGTGGCAACAGAACACCAGTATTATTATTACTACCACCATCAGTATCTGCTTGTTGGTATTGCTCCTGGAGGTCAATTAACATCTCATTAACACCATCATCTTCATCTTTCGCCTCATTTTCATCTAGTAGCTCATTTTTGATTCCATCATCCACATTAGGATGTGCACGACCTTGATTACTCGAGGCTTCATCATGATAAAACCACGTGATGTACCCTGGATCTATCCCTCGTAACATAAGATGAATTTTAACTATTTTTTGATCTTATGTTAATAAGTTCAAATAGCTACACATGGGTATCGAATGTTATTCTTTACTCGGTCGAGATTTAACAAATTGCATAAAGGAATTAACCCCTTCCAAGTATACCATTGACCATTGATTCCGTGCATCCAACTCTTATCCATCTTGAAAGGAGGACTATTTCCAAACCAACCAATGATAGTTCCTATAACATAAAATAATAAAAACATCAATGGTCCATTTATAATTGCAGCTTAACAATATGAGAAATATCCAAATCTAAGGTTATAACAAATTACATTTCACCAAAGTAGTAACTAGATTTTTGTGGGTGAAGTAGTAAATATATTGATAAAAGTAGTAATTGCAGCTCGACAGTCCTTGATGCTAACATAATACACACAACACTTACCATACAACTACAATAGATGGTTCTCATATAAATAAAAATTGGTGGATAACGATTAATCCACCAAGTTATACAAGTACTGAAAATGAATCACAACGTCTGAATGGTTTCATTAATTCAAATGGTAATTATAAATAAAAAAAAAGTAGAGATAATCATTTTCTCCACCTATTCAGTTTTTTCATTCCTTATCGCGTCTAGGATATTGAAGTTCATAGCAATGTCTCAAAAAAACAAAATACGGATACGAGGCTTCAAACTCTAGTCAGTTCTATCATGCAAATTTGGACAATCTTTTTTAGTTATTTTGACATACTAGTAAGGAGCACGTGCATTGCATGTGAACCATGTTATTTTTATAATTAAGTAATAAATAAGTTGACATTTCAATTTATGTATAAATATTATTTACATCAGGAACCAAAAGCGAACTATAATTGAAATTATCATAGAAATGTGTAAAAAACCACATTGTGTACCACATAGCTCATTTTAATATTGTCAAACTACTAGAGTCATTCTAATGTAAAATTAGTATGTCTAGGCGCTAACCAGAGTTAAATCATGAAACTTCAAAATAGTATTTGGAAATCACATGACCAACAACTTAAAGTATATTTTAGAGTAAATAACACATTCTTGCAATTCACATTTGTTTGTGTATAAAAAAGATTAAAGATCATTTCACAAAACCATTAGAAAGTACTTACAAGAAAAGAAATTTGTTACACGAGTTCGAGTTACACTAATCATTCTCTATCTGGTTTTTTATTCTTATTGAAACTACTATGATTTGAGATTATCATTGTGTTTATCCGTTAATTTAGTAAGCCAATTTCTTTTCATATTTGTTTTTGATAATTCAAATATCATACAAAATTGTAAAATTAGAAGGTCTATGGATATAAGAATAATTCTCAGATTCACGATATTGTTAATCAATGTTACCAACATCAGTTAACAACATCGACCAGAGTAAATTAAATTTATGCAGCGGAAATTAAAATACGAGAACACGATTAAACAAATTCAGTTCACAAGTAAAAGTACTTGTGAACTTGGGTGTACAAACCCGAAAACTATATTACTTTCTTTTTAAGGTCAATATAAAATATAAAGTAATATATGAAAACTAAATATCAAGAAACTTGATACTAAATACTTGTTGCCGGAATGGCAAGATCTTCTTCGTCGGTCACGCAACTTCAAAGATCTTGTTTATCACGAACGTTGGCTCCAAGTAGATATCACTTCTTCGTGTTCTTCTTCTTTGCGTCTTGCGTCGTCTTGCGTTGTGCGTCCTTCTCTCAAGAAATCCGTGCGTCAAAAGTGATTCCAAGTATTAGGAGTTCTTGTGTTTTAAATAGACAACCTAGAATCCTAAACTTGGTAAAATCCTAAAAACAAATTCTAAACACAATATAGGAATAATTAAAGTCTTGTACATAAACTAGGAAACATAATATTGTCCTAAATCTAGTTTCCTAACTTATTTTGTGCCAAAAAAAGGCAAATAACAAAATATGAATTATTGTAAAGAATAAATTACTCAACAAAAATGTTAGTAAATAAGAAATCAACCAATGAAATACAAATAGGATTCAGTCCAGAATAAATGTAACTCAATTTTATGTACTTGAAAAGAAACCAGGCAGCTTGATATATTGTACAATGTATTGAAGGATACACTCAAATAAAGCAATATATTAATCAATTGATTAAATATACAAATATTGAGAGAGAACTGAAAATATCTATCATTTTAGGAATTAAAAGCATTCATATTATTTTTGAGGGAGTTGAAAGGACATGAACTAACCCTCATCATATTTTTATATGCTTCCTGTAATGAAATTATTCATTTCCATGCTAAATGGGAGGGAGAAATTAAGATGGAAGATGGCTTATACAACAATATACAGTGATGAGAAATAGAGTAAACACCAAAGATCCCCCTTTAGTAGTTTATGCAGTGGAAATTCCTTCAGTTCATTTCTAACATGTAGAGATTTGCCACTTAAGAAATTTGAGGGTTTTTTTCCCCATGTTATTATGTCTTTAAGAGATCTTGGAATGTGAGAGGGAGAAGTCACGATGGTTGAGTTTTCATTGCCATTAGAATTAATATATTTAAAGGGTATTTAGGTAATTCAATATTTTGTCAGAAACTCTTCATAGAGTAGTTTGATAGGACTCAAACCTATGGGATTTTTACCCAAAACAACTCAGCGCTACACCCTGAGCATGGTTGAAGACTCAAAATCTTGTTTGTTTGTATTTATTTTACAGTCACCAAGATACACAAAAGAAAATGACAAGTGAGGACCTTCTATATAGAAGTATATAGCATGTTTGCAAACATGAATTATAACCCTGGTTTTTCTCAATAATGATCTTCTTCACAAAACTGATGTTTCCGAACAAGTTTGTGATAAACATTATTTGGGTTTTCTGTATCTAGGTAAATGAAATAGCTATGTCAGCGTGGGTTCGTTTATTAATCTTTTGTGGTTGTCTAAAACCCTTCCAACTGACCCCCTAATACATCACACTATATAACAAAGACTCGGATACCATCAAATTCCAAAACTGCAACAATCGTTAACACATAATCAACCAAGTCTAATTTGCTAAGAAAAAACTATATTGTGTGACATTGCCATTAGAAAAACCCAATTACATAAATATTTCTATGTATATCTCATATGGTACTTTCATCTCCTTACACCCACAAAACAAAGCTGAACTAAATTCTAAGGTTATTCACAATACCGGAAGTCAACATAATCAGTTCATCCCCACCAAAGTATGAAATCAAATTTAGGCAAGTGATACTAAAAAGTAGACTCTAGTGATGTACAACTTTTCTTTACAATCAAATATAAGAAATTTTGAAACATAGAGAAGTTATGAAGTTTGTTGTTATTGTTTTACGATATATAATTTGCTTATATGAAATTAATCTTTTTATAAAATATTTTTAGATTTCTGAAATTTTTATAGAAATATATTTTTCTTCTATTAAAGTGTAGTATTATTCGTCAAGTATTATACGGAGCACGTATAATGCGTGTATTAATCGTTTTAAGTTATAATATACATATTATAACTAGTTCATAATCTGTTCGGGAATGGAAAGTATTTTTCAGTTATTCGTACGTACAAGTATAATACAGGTATAATATGCGTTTTAACTAACAATGTTCCTTTATTTGGTAAATTAGTAATTAAATGTATAGATAACATATATATTATTTATTTTTCCCACCTTTTTTAAATTGATTACATATTTTTTTTAAGACAGTATACATTAACATGTATACTAATTTAACACGTGTGTGTTACACGAGATTTGTCAAAGACAAATTTTAAAAATAAAAATTATTTGTGATAATTATAAATATTTAAATCTAAAAAAATATGAATAATATTACAAAAACTCAAAGATATCGTATTCTCACCTATGTCTTGTATAGGTGTTTAATAACTATGCATTAATTTGTATTATTGAATAATTTTATATTTTAATATTTAAATTACATTCATTAAAAATATTTAGTTAGGTACGGATGCCAAAATCAAACGATGTCATATTACAAAAAGTTGTATGTGAATTGTATAATTTTATATTTTAATTTTGTGCTGATAACCTTATGTCAATCCTAAGTGAAAGGGATTTTTTTTTTTCACAAAATGAAAAATGTCGACCGGCCTTTGTCTTGAGTAAATATCACAGGTTCAAATTTAATATTACAAACTTAGAAAAATTCAAGATATATCATATTTGCAGTGCTGTGTCATATTGTACCATTATCATATAATCACTATCTATCAGTTATTAGTAAATAACTTTATGTTTTTTATGTTTAATTGATCTTTTTAAATATATTTAGTTTATATTTATATTATCATGAAAAAAACTCATAATTTTGATAACTATATACAAATTTTAAAAATATATTTCTTATATACGAATTTTAAATAAATTATTGGACAAACAAAGCATGAAAATCAAATAAATTGTTAGAGATTTTTTTAATATATTCTAGTTTAACACTCGTGTATTACACGGGAATATCAAAAGAAATATAAAAATACTTTTGATAATTATATAGTTTAAATCTAAAATAAAAAATTCAAGGATGTATTCGTAACCCGTATCTTGTACATATCTAATTTATTTATTAATTATTGTTATTATTAAATAATTCTATAATTTGATATTTAGATTAAATTCATTAATAATTTTATTTACAACTTAGAAAAAATCAAAAGATATCACATTCTCAACCCGTGTATAATCTTTATTAATTAATTATTATTAAATAATTTATATTTTATTATTTAGATTAAGTTAATTAATAATTATTAATGTTTATATTAAATTTATTAATAATATTATTTAAATACTTAGGAAATTCAAAAGATGTCATACTCTCAACCCATGTCGCATTGTACTGGTGTCTAATCAGTATTTATTAATTATTATTATAAAACTTTATATTTTATATTTAAATTGAATTCATTACTAATACTTAGATTACGGCAAATAACTTGCAATTGACCTATATTGAATATTTAGGATTCTATATAATAAAATTAGTTTAACTTCTATTATAAATAAAACCTATTTAATTATTAAATTTTCTTAATTAAAGTTATTTCATATGTAATTTATCTTTTAATTATGACAGATAATTTAGATTATTTTATTAATTATTTATATTTTATAATAGGAGAATAAAAGGAATATTGAGGTAGGTAGAATATAATAAAAGAAGAATATTAAATTAAACACAATATAATAAAAGGAAAATAATAAATTAGAAAATATATAATAAAAGAAAAATATTAAATCAAGTTGATATTAGGCTCGGATGACACATAAGCAACTCGAAGCACCAGAATTTTTTATTTGCCAAACAAAAAATACGAAGCAAATAAATAAATTAGGAAAATTTTGTATTAATATGTAGGATATGAATTAATGATACATGTATATAATATAATATATAACCCATACTGAAATTCCATGATTTGAATTGGATGGACCTAGTACTTTGAGTTGTGATTGGCAGCCACAAGAATGTTACTTTAATTTATGTCAAAACTTAGTATAATATATTTTTTTATTACTGCTACTAAATACATATAATTTAAAATTATCGGGTACTCGAATTGAGTAATTGGCCAGGTTGCGAGTTATGCACTGGGATATACTTCGGATTTTTTTATATCATTGGTGAGAGGTCATGCACTTTGTTCATCTCTTATGCTATTGTTATCACAATAAGTTAAATAAATCTCTCATAGATAAATGAATTCATTTGTATAACTGAACACTTCTAATATATTTATGGACTCAGTCATTTCAAATCAACAACTGCAACAACAACGAATATGTGTATAGATATGACTTAAAAATAGTTTAATTTGTATATATTAACACTTTTAGTGTATTTATAAATTCACTCGTTTCAAAATAACACCAACAATACTACTACTACTAATAATAAATATATGATCTACTACTACTAATACATATATGATGCAAAATAATTTTATTTCAATGTATGAAATTAGAGAACAATATATTACAATATTAATTGTCCACATGAATTACTTAAATATTCATCAATCTTCAAACCTTTTATTATTTATTAAGGGTGTTGACAAAGGTTCGAACCCTAAACCTCTCAAGTTATTTGAGATTTATCTTCTACTTTCCAACCACTTGACCCAACTTATTAAAAAAAAAGTATAATGCATTACTTTTTTCCCTACACAATTTATATTTTATTACTTAAAAATCATAATTTTTTTACAAAACCCCAACGAACACACACCAAAAGTCACTTTACTTTTTAAGCTGAAGAAGCAAAAGCCATCAGATTATATTTTACACTACCCAACCGACCACAAAACAATCTGCAGAAATGCATCCTCTTCGCCGACGATCAGCCAAGAAAAACTCCGAGTGCCTCCGCCCGTCTTGCACGGTTTGTCGCCGCCTTACGAGAAGTGCCTTCGGAACCCTCTGCTCGGGGACACCTTCGAGAAGAAAAAAGGTGATCGGAAGGGATACATGCATATGATTTGCTAGATATAAATATCTTGTATAAATATCTTTGTTTTGGACCAATAATTTCTCTATTTTGATGAGGACCATTTTTTTCCTCTCTAAATTTGATTTTATCATTTTTGCCCTAACTTTCTCTAGTTTTAAAGAAAAAAATTTGTTTGTATGTTAAGGAAAATCAAATTTTCATTATTTTTGGTTCAAGGTTAACCTATATTATGGAAAAGAAGAAGATTTCACACCCAACATCAAATTTGGCGCCATAATGTTTTTTCGAGCTTAAAACTACAATCTTATTATGGTATATATGAATTATTCATTCTTATCATAATCACTCGATCTCTACCTTTTTAACAATAACTTGTGAAATGTATCCTCCCTTCTCTTCGTTTTTGTATTTTCAATATGCGGTGCATATCTAGGCAATGTCTTCCTCTAATTTTTCATCATCAAAAATAACTCAAACATTGCTAGTTTCTTATGTGTGTCCAGTTGATTGGCTCGAGAATCTTGTATTGTATGTGTTGATTTAGATACAAATTTCTTGATCATCAGAGGAGGGAAAAATTGTTTTTTTGGTCCATTATGTTGTCCATTTTCCAATTTAGGACCAAAATATTGTCCACTATCAAAACATGATAAGAATGATAAGAAAATATAAACTAACGCCACGTCAGAAAAATATCCCGATCAAGCTTTTTTGGATCATTTTTGATGAATTGGCCAACTTTGCAGATGTGGTTTGATGATGGTTAATGTCACGTACCTTTTTTGGAATGTGGCCGATATAATGGATCAAAATTGATTTCTTTCTCAGGTTATTTTATTCAATTAATGTTTAAAGATAAAGAAAAATGATAAAAAAAAAATTATTGAATCACGCCACGTCAGCAAAAAAAGCACGATCGGAATAATTTTGTACCTTTTTTGATAATTTTACCAATTTCGTGTATGTATTTTAATAGTGGACAATCTTGATCCTAAATTGAAAAATGGACAATATAATGGACCAAAAAAATAATTTTTCATCAAAATATGAGAATCTATTTGTCCGACACACACTCACAAAAGATGTTATGAAAATTATCAATCCTCTTTTAAATTAATTAATTTATTTTACGAGAAGAAACACATGTAGCTTCTGAACATAAGGGTGGAGTGTAATATCTGTTGCGCCTTTTTCTTTTTGCCTAAGGGGGTTATATATACATATTATTATACTCACTAATATCTTAGTTGTGATAAATATTTAAAGAGACCAACTTATAATAACAGTATTACGATATCCTTATATAGAATAACAAATTATTTTGACTAATTAACAGTGTTAATTATTTAAATGTTGTATATGTGTTATTCCAACTATTTAGTGTATTGGTGTGAAATGCTATTAGTTTATTAATTCTTGAAATGGTTAAGTCCTGATGTCATTAGCTATTTTCATGTATAGTCACAAATATGGCTCCAGGAGGTCTTTAAAAGAAGCAGAATGCCATATCAAACAAGTCTCGACAAAGACTCGTAAGCCTTATCGAACTCGACACCTCGAAGAAGTACCTAACTACAGTCTGGCCAAGTAAATATGGCATCCGATGGAGTGAACAATTCAAGTCCGATACTTGAAGCGTGTGGTGGTTCCTATGAAAGTGGTGAAACTACAACAATAATTCACACCAATGAGAGGGATGACATGCCACAGGAACCTGTAGCTACATCGACTCGAGGCCCTCACATTTAATCTACTGAGAACACTAAAGATGCATCAAATGGAGCAGATGATAACACAGGTTTATGGTCTTCTCATTCAATTTTCTTGTTGCTTGTTAATAGTAGTGAATCTGGTCTGGCCTCACATGTCAGCCCTCAAATTTTACAAAATTTGATATCTATTGTTATCTTGGGAATAATTGTAAGTCGATTTGTTGTTTATCAACCTTTATTGGTGTTTGACATTACAATAAAATTAATTTTTGAATGTGCAGAGCATAACTATGGACTTTTAAAACATTTATGTTGTTACTTAATGATGCAATGGAGATTGACATTTACACTTTCATTTCTTGTAACATCAATAGAGATTGTTCATAACAACCCTCTAGTTCACAGTATGTTACATGTTTATATATGCACCATAGTTATTAAAATCAACTAATATGTTTATGTAAGTTTCCACCACCTAGAAAAGAAAACGGAGGCATCATGAACACATTTGATGCTTCTTTTGGAAAGAAGATGAATATAGATATTGATCCCTTAATAGTAAGACCTCAAAACCGAGTGGAATTTGCAAAGTTTTCCAGTCAGATTGGTGTAGTAACTCGGGATGTCAATACGGTGCCGAGGAGGTGGAAAGAGGTTAATGTTCAAAACATATTCGGGTAGAAGTATAGTACACTTTTTATCGCATTATTCTTATTTTTGAATCACCTAAATGACCTTACATATGTTTCATGTAAATTCATATGGATGTTAATTTGGAAATGCCGAGTGTGAGATAATGCGTAATTGATAGGCTAAAATCTAGTACCAGACAAAAGTGTTACACGCTACACCAACATTACAAGAAGTATGCAACTCTTGCAGAGGCTAAGAATAACAAGCCATTGTCTTGTCCTAATGCGTAGACTTGGGAGGCACTGTGTGAGTATTTTGAATCACCTCAATTCAAGGTAATGTTTATTAATCTCAATAACTATGTTTATGTATTAGAATATAAATTGTAGGTATGTTTAATGTAACTATTTATGATTTCGCAGAACCAAAGTGAAGCTAATTCCAAAAATTGAAAACAATTGGGTGCTCCACATATTACTGAAAGAACAACTTTCACTGTTCTTCAACATGAAATTGTAAGTCTTACTAAGTAGGCTTGAACAGTTTCAATTATGTTAAATAACAGTTTAACAAAATATATATGCTTTGTGAAAGACAATGAGTGAGAAATTATTTGACAACGGATTTATAAATTAAATCTCAGCCTTATATTTCTCTTTAATTCTCAAGTCTTTAGGTTCTTTTTAGTGTGTTGATCATTGGAATAGAGATAAAATCAGATCGGTTCCCATAATTTTGAATCGATAATACGTGTACTAAATTGATATGTTTGATTTCAAGTTAGTGAAATCACTGAAAAGTTCCTTATTATCCTTTTTTTGTAGTGATATGCCTATTAGTGAGATGACGGAACCCTAATCCAAAGGAATCGCACAATGGATATAAAATGCATGAGTTTAGAATGTGGATATAAAATGCAGTTTTTTTAATTTTTGTATATTTACAAAATAGGTATAAAATGCATGAGTTTTGATTGATTAGTGCCTGCGTAACTTAAGTTTGGACTTTTTTTCCACTGCGTTTGTGATCCTGTGTTAACAAGCATATAACTAATTTTTATTTTGATGTGGCATTTATTTATTTTTTCTAATTGATTTTCTGATTTGTTATAAACTAAGTGGAGATGTCTATGATAGGATTGAGCTATACAAATGCACTCATTATACAGACAAAGTCAAGAGATGAGGCAAAGGATAATTGGATAATTGGGTAACTGAGACTTGCTTTTTATAATCTAGTTTCTTAATGACCGTGTTATTACCCAATATATGCTAACATCCATGTATTCCAATAGAATTTGATGGTAGCAACCAAAGAAAAATACACTGACCTGGGAATTGAGAAGAGTGAAGTAAAAATAGTTTTTGAAGTGCTTGGACGAGGAACAGGTTATATAAAAAGCATTGGGTATGGTCCGAAACCTCCAAGTAAACGCAACACGTTGAATGAATCGACTACCCAACGCCTACAAAAAGAACTTGAAGATGCACAAGAAAAGCTACTAGATTCTGAATCTCAAGTGAGCGTGCTCAAGCAAAGTCAGTGATATAAAGAATCATCTATGTCAGTAAGGTCAATGCATCAACAAGAGTATGACTTTTATGGCTAGAGTGCTCCGAGTGGGACTGCGAGTGACCCAAGTGGGACTGACTCGGAATAACACCCGAGCCAAAATATTTCACGTAAGTTTTAAGTTTCAGTTTTAATATTGTGAATTATGATACCTTTTTCACATAATCTCTTTACAAATGTATGAAGAACTAACTTAAAATTTAATTATGCAGGTTGTTGACTCTTTCCACCTCTGCTCATTTCATGTATGGATGAAACAATTTTACACTTTTAATTGCTACTGTTTAAAGTGGAGAACGCAAGCATTTTATATTCACATATTTTGGATTATGCTTGATATTTTTTTAGGTACTCCTGGTTTAGGTACTCTGTTGGGTTAAGCTTAATGTTCTGTATGTTGGGTTATGCTGAATGTTCTAAGTACACTTTTGGGTTATGCTTAAAATGGATATTTCATTTGGGTTATGCTTAATAGATATTTAATCAATTCTATTGTAATGGAAATCTTATTCTACTTAGCATGCATTCTAAATTTCATTTTTTTTTTTTTTCACGTTTAATAGTGATTATTTATTTGACAATAAATTGTCACCACATATTCCAAATTTGTCGCTTAAATTGAGTTATTTGTGATGAATGATTGTCGCTACATAAATCTATTTGTGACAATAGATTTTGTCACTACTTTTACCTCTCAAATCATCATCATACATATATATACCGTAACAACTATAATATTCACCCTATAATGCTATTTTTTGTGATGGAAAATGTCGTCACCTCTCCTTGTAATTTGGTGACATATTGTTTTGTTATTTTGAATCAATACATTAACCGACGATCATATTTCATAACTATAAAGAAATGTGTTTAATGACAAAGTATATTATATATGACAAAACCTTTCCGTCACTTTCATAGTAAATTGGTGACATATTATTTTATCATTTTAAATAACCTAATTAAATGATAACCATATTTCGTAACTATAAAATAAGTATTTCACGATAAATTATATTATATATGAAAAATATTTATCATGTTTCGCGACAATCGGATCGTCATTAAAATTCGATGGATTCGACAAAAGAATTAAGTTTGTCATTAAATAAGAAGTTTTGATGACAAATTGTACGTTTATCATTTAAAATATATACATATGATGACGAAATAAACATAAAGATGAAAAATATATAATCATATAGGCGACGAATTAGTCATCAGCAAAAATTATAATGTTATGACTACTTGCATTAGTGTCATCAAAAGCAGCACAGTTAGTGACGAATACACATATTTGTCAAGTTATACCTTGTATGACGCGACTACCATA
Source organism: Phtheirospermum japonicum (assembly GCA_014905375.1). NCBI lineage: Eukaryota > Viridiplantae > Streptophyta > Magnoliopsida > Lamiales > Orobanchaceae > Phtheirospermum > Phtheirospermum japonicum. Next base: position 1,690,017 of record BMAC01000050.1, read on the forward strand.
ACGAACGCTATGACGACTGAATTTCATCACGAAATAGTTTTTGTTTCAAAAATCTTCACTTAATATGACAAAACTTGTCGGCACGTTATCTCAAGTTTCTTGTAGTGTTCGAAGCCTTCAATGATATTTGGCGTGCCTGATGTAATATTCACACCGTCCTCTGTCAATGTTGTTTGGAAAAATACTTATTTCTCGCGGAATGGTGTGCGTAGTTGCACTATTAGCTAGATAGATATCACAAGAGTTCACCTTTTGGAATTCTATAAATTTTATAGTAATAAATAAATTTTAAATTTGAAAATAATTATGATTAAATAAAAGTTCAAGAAAAAAAAATATTCCAAAACAGATAAATGTCTCAAAATAAAAACGACAATGCTTCCTAGCATAAATAATTTTAAAGCAACAACGGATGAATAACAAGTCATTCAATCTTGCCTAAATCAAGTGCCCAACAGAGGCGGATACAGAAAAAAATACTTTGTGGGACACCAGCACAATAATTCTTTTTATTTATTAAAGTTATACTAAAACAATTATCACATTAAATAACAAGTATAAAATTAAATAAGGGTTTAAGAAAAAAAATACTATTATTCTCATCAATTTATCATATTTTGGAATCGATTTACAATTGCATCATGCTAATAATAAAAAATCACTTTTTCTCTAGATATGTAACTGGAATAATTATGCAATATTTGATCTCTCATGTTATTATATAATATTATTTTACATACGTCATTTTGAAAAATACTTTTACTACACTCGTCATCATCACATGAGAAGTAACACTAATTTCAAAAGAAATTATACTTTTAGAAAGTTTAATGCTAACTTCTATTTATACAAAAAGAAGACTATTTAAATAGATCATAATACTATTATGATTTCGAAGACCAAATTACTATAATTTAAGTAAATTAAAACCAATAGCAATAGTTATTTCTTTAATAGGTCGACAAAAAGATTTACAAATGACCAAATGCTCAAATAAACAAAGCATTCCCAACAATTGGTATAAATAATATATCTAAAACTTATAAAATTTGATGATAAACAAGAATCATCAACACCTATGTTCAAATCTATGTTAAATATCACCAAAGAAATCATTATACATCACTTATTCTAAAAATTAAGATTAGGGCTTAAATTTTTAAATAACAAAATTATCTAATGTAGAAATTAATACACTTTATTTTATTTAAATTAAGAGAAACTAAATTATTTCTTAATAATTGATAACTTTATATATATATATATATATATATATATATATATATATATATATATATATAAGGTAAAAGCAAAAAAAAAAAAAAAAAAAAAGATTTTGAGGGGGCCTGTGCCACCCAGGCCCCCATATACATCCGCCCCTGGTGCCCAATATCTCCTTTTGAATCATCAAAGAAACAAGAGACATCCAAGTGGGTTGCAACAACTGGACCATCATAATTAATGACATTAGTCTCAATTTTCTCTTTCCCCTTAATTGATTTTTGATAAAAACCCACGAGATATTTTTCCGTACGACAGGTACGTGACCAATGCCAGTTATGCCACATTTATAACATGCTTCTTCTTTTTTGTATGGAGAATAATTGTTGGATACTTCATGTCTTTTTTTATTAGCGATTTCACCACGTCCGTGTCCACGTCTATATCCACGTCCACATCCATAATTGTGCCGACATCCACGATAAGGAGCAACTCATTATTTTGCTCAGCAATCAACACACATGCTATAAGATCACAATAATTTTTGAAACCACTCTCTCGATATTGTTATTGTAGGTGCACATTCGAGGTGTAAAATATGGAGAATATTTTCTTAGGCAAGTCTTCATTAGTGATTTTTTCATCACAAAGTTTCAATTGACAACTTATTTGATAAAGCTCGGAATTATAAGTACCTACTGACTTTAAATCCTAAAATTAAAGTTGTATTTATTCATAATGAGCTCTATAGAGGACTACATTCCTCTAATGGTTAAACCTCTCTCTTAGATCATCCAAGAGTTCTCGTGGACCTTTTATTTTGAGATACTCAGTTTTCAAATCATCATGAAGATGATAACGAAGGAAAGTTAGTTTTATCACAATACTACTAAGACTCCTCATTTCATTCTTTTATCATCATCCCTAGACCGTTTGAGATTACTTTAACCTCAGTATCAAGAGTCCATGACAAATAATTCTTGACAGATATCTCAGATGCAACAAACACAAGCTTGGCAATATTAACAATTTATGCAAATCTCCACAATGAAAAATTCAAACAAAATTTAATATCATCGGGATATAAATATTATACTTAGTTGTTCTACTTCGGGAGAAACGGCTTGAATTAAATATTATAAATAACATGTGCTACCTCACGAGCACGATAATTTAAATATATCAATACTCTTCAGGAATATTGAAGTATTACATAAAATAAGAACAAGATGAATATTCTTCTGAAATATTATACTTAACTATTCTACTTCGGGAGAACAGCTTGAATTAGTTTTATTATAATACATGATGAAAATAAAATACGAAAAAATAAATCAAAGAAATTAAAAATTGCTTCATCAAGAGAAATTGTAGAACTCGTAGTAGTTTTTAGGAATACATAATATTCAATTATAATATATTGAGATATGGTTGTGTTTCTTCAACAAATACATATACAATGAGTCATTAATTTAATAATCTTCCAAATTATTAGCAATTACTAATTTGTGTATTTTTTTTAAATTTCTTTTTGTTAAATCAAGATTGTTATATATAATTATGGAAGAAGTCAAAATAATAATTGGACATGATTTCAAAATAGCAAATATATTGTGATGCAAGTGTTAGATTTATAATCATAGTAGATTTTAAAAATATATTCTTAATACTACATCTAATTTGAAGAAAAAAACAATAATTTCATGAATCTCAATACAGTATGAAACTAACCAAATTTGAAATAATTAGTAGATCTCTAAATGTAGATCAAATTGATTAAACAAAATAGAACAGTAAAAGGATTTTACACACCACACTTAATTAAATTATCAGTTAAACAAAAGAAATACAAATTAGGTGATCAATACAAAGTGCTTAACAAAACACATATGTGTGAGTGTTTGGCAAATCATGTGATGCAAATTCACGTGTATTTGACAATTCAAATAATAATAATAGAATAATGTTATGCATCACAATTCACAAGTCTATGAACAAGTACAGTAGTGATATATGTGTATTGATCTATACAAAAAAGTGATTTTTTTTTTTAAATATCTTCTCCTTTTGTGGAAAACTACAACAATGCAATTTGAACCAGTTTGTTGAAAAATAAATTGACACGCAAATAAAAATCTTAGAGTTATTATGTTGATAATGTGTTATAATACTAGAGAGAATGGAGAAAAGAGTGATCAAGAGTACTCTTTATTATGAGAATTAGAGCCATTTTATAAGTACAAGATTAGGATTTAGGGGTACAAATGTCATTCACATAATATATAATTACAACATATAATTAGTTATGTAAGTTTTCACGACTTTTAGTCTCTTAGCTCTGTCATTTTTTCCACTTATTATTTGAAATCTCTTTGGTCTTATTTGGTCTAAGACTCATAATACAGGATTTCGAATCACAATCTTTGTTTGTTCTAAAATTTAAAGTTTTAATACAAGATAAACTATTTATTACACCTAACTCACATCATGTATCATCTTATTCATATACTCCTCCTTTTTTATCCTATCACATTACATGTTAATAATTAAATATTATAACTTAGTTTTTATATTAATATCATATACAATATAATAACACAATTATCATGCAAAGATGATTTGACATTTACAGTAAATGATTGTAAATCCTACAACAAAACAAATAGTCATAGTATTTACAAAATTATGAATACCAAAAATTTTAAAAGAATTCAGAATCCCAATGAAATATGTCATCAGGTTCTTGCATCAATCGACTTGAGTAATTTTAATGGATGTCAATATGTATTTTTGAATTGTTTCATTATGAGTAGAAAAAAACTAATGAAACGACTAGAGTAATTTAAATAGATTTCAATATTTTTAATTTTACATCCAATTTGAAGAAAATAATAATTTCATGAATCTCAAGCCAATTTTGAAATAATTAGTAGAAGTCTAGTTGTAGAATGAATCAACCCATATAGATGACATTAATTAAATAATGATAGAACAGTAAAGGATTTTACTCACCGCACTTAATTAAATTATCAGTTAAACAAATGAAATAAAAATCAGGTGATGCAAATTGATCAATATGAAGTGTTTGGGAGAAAACATATAATGTACACACACACACACACACACACACACGCACACACACACACATATATATATATATATAACACACATGTGTGTGTGTATTTGACAAATCATTTGATGTGAATTCATATGTATTTAAAAACTCAAATAATAATAATAATAATAGAATGATAATATCCATCACAATTCACAAGTCAAGGAACAAAGACAACAATGATATATGTGTTACGAAACTAAAGAAAAGAAAGAAGAGATTGATCAAGAGTAAAATTTATTATGAGGACTAAAGTCTCTTTTATAGGTACAAGATTAGGGTTTAGGGGTAGGAAGGTCATTCACATAATATATAATCATTATATTTAGTTAATTACAACATTCTCCTTGAATGACCTTAAAAATGATACCTAAATTAAACCTGGTCGAAGGAGAAAAGAGTACAACTTTACTCCCCATTGAAAACCATCATCATAGATCTTTGAGTCGACGCATGTCAATATTGTGTACCAATATTCTAAACAATGATGTTGGCAATGTTTTCATGAATAAACCCACCAAATTATCATATGAGCAGATTTGTTGGATATCGATGTCGCCATTCTTTGGAGATCATGTGTATAAAGGAACTTAGGAGATATATACTTTGTCCTATCACCTTTTATATAGCCTTATTTCAGTTGTGTGATGCACGCTGCATTGTCTTCATATGCCACAGTCGGTTTATCCTTTGTCAAAGATAATTCGCATGAATCTTGGATGTGATGTGTTATATTTCTTAACCATACACATTATCGACTAGTTTCATGGTTTTGAATAATTTGCAAACGTGGTTGTTAAACTTTGCTTCACAATCTCCAAGATATAGCAGTTCCTTCACATGTAAGTAACACTACAAGAAACTTGATGTTCTATGACGATACGTTTCGTCATTAAAAGTCTATTTTTTCGTCACTGAAGAGAAACGGTGACGAAAATTGAGCGTCACAGCACTTGTCATGGTATGACTGTCACCATTGGTGAAAGTGACAATTTTTTCAAGCGCGTCACTAAATGTTCGATTTTGATGACGCTACTGTAAATTGTCATCATAGATGATTCTATTTGGTGACGCTGAGTTCGTCACGTAAGTGATTGAAAAATTGTCATCAAAAGATCAGTTTTGTCACCGTATGTTAACATTTTCAATGACGAACACTTAATTTGTCATCAACATTTGACTTTCCGTGACAAACATAACTACGGTGACAATTTTTATTGAGTTATTATGATGCTCATATTGTCATAATATGTATTAAACAATTTCTAAATATAATATAATTCGTTGGGATAGATCTGTTTTATAGTGACGCAATATTGACCGTCACTGAACATCTATACTTACAATGACAAAACATTGTGTCACCATTTACTATTAAAGGTGATGAAGTTATTTGTCACGAAGAAATTAGCAATATATGACGAATTTTATTATCATCATAAAAGATATATGTTCAATGATGATTTAATGGGTACATATGGTGATAAAATATATTGTCATTAAATGAGTTTATATGGTGACAAACCAATCATCATAAATGATTTAGTTTAAGTGACAAGTTCAAAGTATTATGTGATGAAACAAGTTGTCATAATTTATTAAAGTGACAAATTTTAAATACTTATGTGACGCTTAAAGTTGTAATAATTGAGTGAACACGATTTGATTATTTACTTTCATGATGACATAAATTGTCCTACATTAATTCGTCATTAGTCTTTTGTAAGGAAAAAATATCATAACGATGAAAATGAAAGCAAATGAGCATTTATCATTACAATATAATGATAACAATATTCCAAGATATTTCTTCGACGATTTCGAACATACACCAAAACACTTACAACTCACCAAAATATTAACTTGAAATATCCAGAACACATACCAAATTAGACATCTAGAGTCAATTTACTTGAATATTCAAAACAAGGACCAGGAAGCGTAAAGTAAACCAAAAGAGTTATTTCATATAGAAAGACTTGAGCCTGACTTGTTACAAAAACAAAAGTGGGATCAGACCTGCATATTTGAAATTTATAATTCTAAATTAGTTTATAATCAAACCATCAAAGAAATATTATACAAAGTTCACAAAACTGAAACTGGAAATTTCGATTTACGTGGAATATAATGGATCAGGTCCCACCCGAAGCAGACTCTCATGAAGGCCATAAGCTTGTTGATGCACTCGCCTTGCTGAGTCAGTTGATTCTTCAAATCATCGACTTCATTCTTGAGCTCTGTCACTTGACCTTCTGAATCCTGTACCTTTCCTCGAGTGTCTGCCAGTTCCTTTTGCAGGAGTTGGGTGTTCGAATCAGGGCATTTTCCTGGAGGTTTCGGTCCATAACCAATGCCTTTAATATAACCAAATGCATGGCCAAGAACTTCAATTGCTATCTCCTGTTCTGTCTTCTCAATCCCTTCTTCGGCACACTTTTCTTTCATTGCTATCATCTCATCCTAAAAACACATCGATGTAAGTATAATAATAATAATATGATCATTAACGAAGTTGGATTATAAAAAACATGTGTTAGTTAGTTAGTTACCCAGTTTTCTCCCGCCTCATCACTTGACCAACCACCTTTCACCGTATAATGCGTGCGCTTGTAAAGTTCAATAATATCACATTCATCGTCGGCCATCTCAGACTAATCGGCATTCAAAAAAGAAAATAAAACAAAATCAGAGTCATAATAGAAATATAAAAATTTCACCAAAAATGAATAAACTTAATACTAAAATCTTCATTTCGTTACACTTAAGTGGATTGAGTTTATATATCACTGTCAAAGATTTTCCCTTTATATTGCAACAAATTTCACAACATTGATTTTACTAACCAACCTCTGATATATCTAAGAATTTTGTTGTAAAAATCTTGGTAAGACTTATAAATTCATTTTGAAGTACAGTAAAAGGAGTTCGGCCTGTAATATGTGGAGCTCGCAGTTTTTTCTGATTTCTGGTATTAGCCTCACTTTGATTCTGCAAAAACACAAATAATAATATTCTCATGGCAGAAACATACATATGATATATATCATACTATAAACAAGAGTATTTGTTTTTATTTATATTACCTTGAATTCGGCTTAATTGAAATGGTCGCACAACGATTCCCAGCTTTGTTGCTCATGACAAGAACGTGGCCTATTTTTCTTAGCCTCCTCAATGTTAGGATACTTCAAGTAATGTTTGTGTAGCCTATAGCGCAGTTGTTGGGAACTTGACTGAATTCTTTCAATCACGCATTGTTTGACACCCGGTTTGTCCAGATTGACATCCATATGAATCTGCATATAACACAGCGATGTATCATTAAGCTGATAAATGATTAAAATTCATCAGAAGAAAAAAGTATTAAAACCCTACCTGCATATGGTCAATGCCCGGCCCCAAACTCTTCTCTACATCTACCTCCTTCCACCTCCTCGGCACCGGAAGGACATCCCGAGTCACTACCCCAATCTGACTTGAGAACTTAGCATATTGCACTCGACTTTTAGGTCTTCCAATCAATGAATCAACCTCTATCTTCATTTTTTTTACCCAAAAACTTGTCAAATGCCTTCATGATGCCCTTTCCCATTGTTGGGCCACGTTTCCTTTTATCAATTTTGGAAACAGCATCTGCACATCAATTAATTAGTATATATCAAAGACTTCATTTGAAATTTAAATTACTGAGCCTTATTTAATGTATTCGAAAAATGTTTAAATAAACTTTATTTATTAGTAAGATGTTTTCATACGAGGACAAAGAAGTAGATCGCTCTAAATCAACCACCAAACAACTTTTAACAAAAGTCATTTTCATAATTATTCATATCAACAATATTATGCATACATTAAACAAACGCCAAACTTAAAACTAATTTACACATCAATAGTTCTACCCCACATAATATATTGCCCAACTCAACCAGTCACATTTGACATGTATATCCAACTATATAATCCCAACTTTTAGGCAAAGGTAAGTTAACTGTAAACTAAGAACTGTAATGTCTCTTCCCACTCAGATGAATCTAAAATAAAAAATGTCAAACTCTATAAAGAATGAACTACATATAAACAATAGCAGACTTTTAGATCAAAGTAAATCTAATACATATGAACCTCAATAAAATAAAATAAAAAAAAAGTTGCACGTTATGAAATATTTGCCAATTTTGAAACTTGACAATGTCATGTACTATATATGTACAGTTGTTATAACATAATAACTTACAACTGATCTCAAAGAACACAAATCACTATAGGTATCAAATTAGTATACATCAAAGCACAGAAAACATATGAAGCAGATTCAAGACTATTACCAAGATGAAAAAAAATCGAAATGTAAGAATCATAAACCTGTCTCTTCATCATCTTCATGTGATGAGTCTTCTGTGTTGTTTGTTGATTGAAGTCCATTGTCTGCTGAATCAGTCTGAAGCCCAGTTGAACCAGTCTGAGTGTTAGTTGATTCAGATCGGGTGATAGGAGATTGACTTTGAGGGTCCTCAGGTTGGGTTTGACTGACGGGTGACTGAGTTTGAGGGGCAGGAGGGGTTTGAGAGATAGGTGATTGAGTTTGGGGGATAGGTGATTGAGTTTGGGGGACAGGTGGTTGGTTTTTAGTGGCAGGTGGTTGGGATTGAGTGGCAGGTGGTTGTTTTTAGTGGCAGGTGGTTGGGATTGAGTGGAAGGTGGTTGGGATTGAGTGGCAGGTGGTTCGTTCAGACTGTCAGATTTTCTTGTCATCCTACGGGGTGTGGAGGCATTAAAAGAAGTATGGTTGCGACATATTGTCGAGGCTTGTTTGCGGTCACTTTCTATTTCTTCAGTATATCTCCTGGCGCCATTTCTCCGACTAAACAGGATACAACAAATAACATCATGGATCAGCTATTTGATATACAAATAAATTAATAACATTATAATGGATAATAGACACAGTTCGATACTACATTATAAAAAGTTTGTTTAAAAAAATATATTCTGTACATGAGATCTAAGATGAACAACACATATATCCGTCAATTAGATTATAAAAGAAATACAATTATTGAACATCAACATAAATTAAAAAGACCAGTGTATTGAAATTATATGTTCGTCATTAAATAATCATTTAGCATCAGTCTGTTTTTCATTGCTTACTTAATTAGCATCAATTGGGTGAAATATTCGCAAACACAAAATTACAGTCAAACACCGTGGGGATGATACAACTAGCATATGGATTAAAAATTGCAAATATCACAAACAAAAAGATCAAAATATTATAAACTAGATTTACTTAATAAATCAAGTTATATTATATTTCATGCTGCACAGAACCTACTAACAAGTAATATACAATAATTTTAGCATCACAATAATCTAAGATCACAGTAACAAATCTCATTATATAATTTCAGCATCATTAAGTCTGGAATCATCATAAATGTGATACAAAACTAACATAAGGCTACTACACTAGATAATGTATTCAAGATAAACATCATGAAACATATTATCTAACATAATTTAGATATACAGTAAGCATGTATAATCTAAGATCAGCATAAATGTGATAGAAAACTAGAAAATGTTATTACACAATCATATGTATTCCAGTTCAGCATCATAAAACATATTATGTAGTCACAAATTCAATTTAAAATAAGCATTTATATACTCACAAGAAAGCACTACAAATATATTCTGGCATCGCGATTACAATCTACACTAATTATATATGTCAATAAGCATACATAATTTTTAAATCAGAATAATCTAAGATGTACATAAATGTGATTCAGAATTAGCATAAATGTACCACATAAGTATTCCAGTTTAGCCTCACTAAACAAACTATCTGGCAAAACTTCAATCCACACTATGCATATATATACTCATAACAAACCAACTGCAAACGTCTTTTTACATGTGATGAACATATGAATAAGCTGAGAAGTTGGAAGAACATATGATTACATATGCAATAACTGTGAACATAATTACATATGGATTAACAATAATTACTAATTTATTATTCTAGTTTTCAACACAAAAAATTACATATTAAAACCAACTAACCCAAATCTCACACACTTAAACACACATGAACAAACCTTGGCTTGACTGCTTATGCACCGCAAGTGGATTTTTTTATTTTTTTTTTTTGCAATTTGGAGAAGTTATTGGTGTGACCGATTCTTTATACTTATACTGGAACTGGTAGATATTTAGATACATGCGAATAACTAAGTATCAATACCCTAATTAGATTAGAAGCTACCAAAAATAACAGATGTTTAGGCGCCAAAATAAAAAAAAAGACCCGCCCTTTTTTTTTTACACACGACTGGAGTTTCTCTATTTTAGGGATAAGTTTATTTATTTATCAACATATTTATCTACAACTAAATTCAAAAAAAGAAATAGGAAATAGAGTTTCCTTAACATGCAAAACACCAGTAAATACGACCAGTTTTAGAATTTGTAAAATAATCAAAAACAATTTTAAAATTAGGTCAAGAACATCAAAACCCAAGTAAATTCAGGCATTTTCAAGCAATTAGATTTTAAAAGTTTAAACTTTAGGGCAAAAAATTGTAAGGAATTAGGTTAATTAACCTGGGCGATCTTCGAGACTCTCAACCCTGGTGCGTTTGGAGATTTCCATATCGAGCAAATCGAAACTCCAATCGGACCGTACTTTTTCTTGTCGGAGATGCCGCCGAGCAGTGGGTTCACGGGATTCTTGTGGATGGCCCTCATATCGCATGGCATAACGGGTGCAGGCAAGCAATTTCAGGCGCACGGAGGATCTGGTAGAGTTCATGGTGGATTTGAATTGGAAGGGATTTTGTGAGCGGTGAAGATGGTGGATAGGGCTGAATGAGGTCGGGGAGTGCGAGAGGTAGGGTCAAGTATAATTGCCAGTTTGACCCTGATTTGATATGTGTTTTGTTAATTAGGTTGGGGGTTGGGTCACACCCAAGCCAGCCTCATGTCCGAAATTGAACAAGTGGAAGTTAAAAATTAAAGTTCAAGTTATTTTTACTAAGTATGAATTTAATAATAAGTTTCATGTTAATATATATTGTACTATATTAACATTTAAAAATAAGTTTCATGTTAATATATATATTGAAAAAATAACTTATAGTAATTGTTATTGATTAGGTGAGGATTTTAATTACAACATGCAATATATTATTATCTTCATTAATTAATTAAAATTTATTTCAGAACATATTTATAAATATATTATTTATTAATATTATTAGTGAATTATTATGTATAGTGTAAAATGCGATGAGGTGATTGACTTTGAAGGCAGATAGCAGAAATTTCACAGTTTAAATCGAGTCACTAATGTTTAATGAAATCTTATTAAAATTGAACGTTTATGAACTATGATCCTATTATGCAGTAAAATCATATAGTTTAGACAAAACTATTAAATATCATTAGTTCAAAAACTAAATTTAATGATATTATTTTACAAGACCAAACTTCATTTTTAAACATATAATAATCAATTATATATAATTGAGTAGGCCGGTTGGACAGACGCTTTAATATGTCGGTTGAACAAAAATCTTATAGTGAACATAGATTCGCAAGTTTTTTTGAAAGTAATATTTTTGTAGTGATTAAAAAACTTACATTTGTATACTAGTGATACAAAATATAAAGTACCAGCTTGTAATTTTATTTATGTCTAATTAATTAAAGATAAATCGAAAATAAATATGTAAAGTAGTTTTAATTTCTAATTGAACAACTACTATTTTAAATTCTCTAAATTTATTTTAACTAATAACTTAAATAATATATAATTCGTAAACTTCAGCTGATATATCTCGAGTATATGTATTATAACATTAATAAGACTAAAAATTAATATATGTTGAAGATGTAAACCCGTTAATTTGTGGATACTCCGAGTATTCGAACTCCGAGCGTACTCTTTTTCACAATTTATGATCCTACAATCGAAATGATGATGGGATTATAAATACTGGGTTTGTTAATACGTAGTGTATGTGTACATTATGTGTACGTCTGAAAAATCAAACTAAATCACCCGCTATTTAATTTTGAGTTACCTGATATTAAAAGAAAGTATTGGATCGATTGTTCAAAGTTGTATAAGATTTTTGAAAACACTCGTACATTTGATAAAAATCAAAGTTCATCTCGATTCGTATTCTAATCGAATCGACATAAATATAATTAAAACAAAATTACCCGCTATTTGATTTTGAGTTACCTGATATTAAAAGAAAGTATTGGATCGATTGTTCAAATTTGTGTAAGATTTTTGAAAACACTCGTACATTTGATAAAAATCAAAGTTCGTCTCGATTCGTGTTCTAATCGACTCAACACAAATATAATTGAAATAAAATTACCCGCTATTTGATTTTGAGTTACATGATATTAAAAGAATGTATTAGATCGATTGTTCAAAGTTGTGTAAAATATTTTGAAAACACTTGTACAATTGATAAAAATCAATGTTCGTCTCGATTTGTGTTCTAATCGACTCGACTCAAAAAAAATTCAACCGTCTAAATTTCACTCCTTTATAATCCAAATTTACTAATATAATCAAGAAAGTCTTAGTTTTTTTTCATTAAATATACATTCAATTAAGTAATTTTAATAATTAATTTAATAAATACACTATACCCTAAATTGAATATTTTATTTGAAGTGGTCTAACTATAAACTAAATATAAATTCACCTAACATGGAAAAGTAAGCCAAATATTTTGTTATAGGATTTAGAATTATTTATTTTTAATGTAGATGTCAAATTATGTCTTTGATGAATATATATGTATTTGATACAATTATTTAAATATAATAATAATAATAATAAAATATAAAATATAAATATGAATAAGCGTAAATAATTATTTAATTGGGTATTAAAATTAAATTATAAAACATACGAGCAGAAGTTCAATAAATAATTTGAATTTACTTTATTATTTTTGTACAAATTGCAATCATAAAGAAATAGTTCTAAATCCTAAAGAGTTGTGGGCAGATCATTATTGGAATTATTCTACCAATTTAACTTTTTGTATTTAAAAGGAAATAGTTGAAATTATTGTGTCACTCATTTTATATAGCATATTCACGATTTCATATATTTCATTAATTAAAAAGAAACCGCAAAATAGAAGTACATCTACTACACACGAAAGCGACAAATGTAAAGTTGATAATATAACTTAAAGGGAATTTTACCTGTTTTTCAGCATCATCTTCAACCTGGCATCATCTTCAACAGAACAAAGATTCGTAAAATAAATTAGAAAATATATATGTATACAAGAGCAAAACCCTTATTTTATTTTCAAAGTAGAAATAAAATAAAATAAAGAAAATTTGTAAAAAAAAAAGTGTTTTATTAAGAAAAAATCAACAAAATTCAAAAAATAAATTAAAAAATTATATATGTATACAAGAGTAAAACCCTTGTTTTATTTGCAAAGTAGAAACAAAATAAAATAAAGAAAATTTGTAAAAAAAATTAACAAAAAAAAAAGTATTTTATTAAGAAAAAATCAACAATATAATTGTATACATGCTGGGGTTTGAATACAAACCAAACCAAGGTAACAAACCAACTCACCATTCTCAAATCTTTGAAATCTTATGACCTAGTATATATAAATCACTTATTTTGGAGGTACAGCTGTATTTATTGCATCATCTTCAACCTCTGGCACCACAGAATTTTTTTTTCATTAACCTAAATCGCATGTTCAATTACTAGCGCATAAGAAAACCACTCCTTCTCAGAATTTTCCCATTCAATCTGCCCACAAATTGGTGATTGAAATTTTCCGGCTATTGAGAAGGAATTGGCGCCGGCCAGAGTCTGCTACCCACGCCAGAATTGTGCTGAAGAATCCTCTTGTCGGGCTGGTGAGTTCAAAATTAAAACTCATCTCCTTCAGTATTGTCTGAATGCAGTCTACCCGCTATTTTTTATTTTTATTTATTGTATTTAGTGTTTTTGAATGTAGTTGTTAGCTATTGTCCATCTGTGAATTCCATTTTCTGCATTTGCCACTTATAAAGTATTACTAACAAGAATACATTCGAGAAAAAGAGAGAGCGAGGGGTGAGGGGTGGGGGGATGGGGTGATTATGTATTACCTCAATGAAAACTAATAGAGCTCTGAAACGAGGTGCAGTCTCAAACATGAAACCATTTTAATGTGCAAACCATTCGATGTCGCCTTCGTTTCCGGTGTAGACGAATATCGGGTGTTTGGTTTTATGGCCACCTCAATGTTTGTCATTGATCAAATACCTCTGTTGGAATTTAAGGTAACTAATTGGGTTATAATTGAAGTGATCAAGGATTTGTGTGAAGTAATTTTCCTCGTAGAGTTGAGTAGTTGTTTCTGTAGCAAGAGAGTTTGAAAAAGGGGAACCAGCTGGTTTGTTGATCTTGTTGTTTATATTTATAGCATTAGTTGATGAAAATATACAAGACAACATGAGCAATAATAGCCAAAATGCCATCCTTTCCTCCTTATTCTCTGCTAATTAGCCTAAGTCTGTTATTATGTGTGTGAGAGAGAGATATGTAAAGTTGAGATGTTTTTTTAATAGTTATGAGGGATGGGACAAAATCAAGTGAACTAAGCTACAATGCTCAAGATCCAGAATATGGTTATGCTATTACTGAGATAATAAAGAAAAAGTTATTTCCCTCATTTAATTTTTCAATTAATTTTCTTATTCACCATTTATCAGAATCTAGAATCTGATTTAGTAGAAATAATTAAGTATGTTTCTCGAAGCATGATCAGTATGAAAGACGATTATTTCTACTAAATCTAACAGCATTAATTTTCTTTAATAACATAAAGATTATTTCTACTAAAACGTCTTATTCAGTATGTGTTATTGTCTAAAGTAAGTATGTTTCTACAAATAATTAATTTTCTAGAATCTAATCAGTATGTTTCTTATTCACCATTCTCAATAACATGACGATTATTTCTACTAAATCTAACAGCATGATCAGTGTGTTTCTCGTAGGCAGCAACTTCAGACAATTATATCAGAAAGTACTAACTTCATCAATATGCCATCATTATATTAAGAAAATCCCATATAATTATCTGCCTTGTTCTATTGTCTATGCATCAATGTGGGTCCTATTTTAACTTAGAGATATATGACACTTCAACTTCATATGATAAGCCATGAATCTGTTTCAGAGATATGGTAAAATACCGTGTGAAATTTAAATTTTAGTAAATATGGTCTCTTAATATCTATTACGTGAAATACGTGGAATACGATAGAACCTCATTTGGATTTCTAACTCAAACAAGCAGTTATAAACTTGGATATATTCATCATAATACAATACTAAAATTGTTCCTCTACTTATTCTCCTGATTTGATGTTAATCATTGTGTCTAAAAATCTTTTATTCATCAAAATTCATTCCTTATGACAATTTTCTGAAGTTAGTCAAACAAAAAACTTGTAGTTTGATTCCTTCAAAACAATATCCATTTTTTAATTTTTCCTCCGATAATTATGGGTGTGATTGTCATTGTAGGTTGATATTTTAATTATTTATGTATGCTTATTGATATTGTTCAAGTCGTGTATTAATTTTAATTATGTATGTATGCTTATTGATATTGCGATAATGGACAGTTGTCCAAATACAATGTTATTACCTTTTTTTGGGAGTGATTTGTCGTGTATGATAGTGGTCTGAGGTAATCATGATGTCTTTCTCTGTTTCTCATATAATGTAATTATCTTCATGTCTTTGATAGTAATTTTTCCTATATAGTAACACCTGAGGCAATTGCATACATATTTCCATTATAAATTTTACTGTCATTATCTTATGACACTATGTAGGAACAGTTGAGGCAACAGTGTATATGTGGTCAAAAAAAGCTACTTCTAACATGTCTTCATGACTAATTTGTTATGTATATGAATGTGTGGATATACTAATTACATATATAAATCCATACTATACTATAGTCTAGGTGTCTTTGGTGCAATTTTTTTTTTTAATTTTTGGCTGTAGAATTTGAGGCTTTAGTTTCAACAATTTTTTAAGTATCTAATTAATTACRATTTTGTTGGAATCCATACAAATCTCATTGCTGAACTATTTCATTAGATTATCAAGCTAATCACTGATGTCACTTTTTCTCTATGAGCAGTAAATGTAGGGGTATAATTTCCATATATCCGAAAATAAACCAGGCCAATAATTTCTTTATGAGCTGAAACAGCAGAAGTAATAATTTGATGTAACCCAGAAACAGGAGTGCATTAGTAAATATATAAACTTGGCTATATTCATCATAATACAATACTAAAATTGTTCCTCTACTTATTCTCATGATTTGATAGCATCATTGTGTCTGAAAATCTTTTATTCATCAAAATTCATTCCTTATGACAATTTTCTGAAGTTAGTCAAACAGAAAACTTGTAGTTTGATTCCTTTAGAACAATATCCATTTTTTTAATTTTTTCCCCTCGATAATTATGGGTGTGATTGTCCTAGTAGGTTGATATTTTAATTATTTATGTATGCTTATTGATATTGTTCGTGCCGTGTATTATTTTCGACATTTGGGCTGCACTATAATGGATCAACGACTCTTTTATTGTTTTATGTTATAAGAACTATCGTTGTAAAATCCCGTAGCTGAAAATGGACAAGAGTTGGATGCATGCTGCCAGATATACGTCTGTTTATGTGGATGGAGTTAATAAGTTTATACAGTTTGTTGAATCACATATGGGTAAGGAGTGCAATGTTCGATGCCCATGTGTGCGCTGTTTGAACTTAATATTTGAAGACCAACAAATAGTGAAAGATCATAATATGCTTCGGGGGATGGATCCAGGTTACATCACATGATTTTATCATGGTGAATCAAATGCAAGTTATCGAGGGAGTACACATACTAATGAGGATATTGAAATTGACGATGAGCCTTTGGATAAATATGGGACAGACGATGAAGACGATGGTGTTGATGACATGTTGTTGGACCTCGGCAAGAAATACGATTGAGAAGACAATGTTGGTAGTGTTCCGGCATATCTCGAGGAGCTGATGAATGGTGCCAAGATGGAACTATACCCTGGATGTAAGAAAATTTCGAAGACATCTTTTATTATACAATTGCTCCACTTGAAAGTGTATAATAAGTTGAGTAATAAAACCGTCGATATGCTTTTGCGCTTGATGAAATCCTCTTTTCCGGATGGTGAGACACTTCCAAGTACGTATTATGAAGCTAAGAAAATTTTGCGCGAGCTGGGATTGGGATATGAATGCATTCACGCATGCAAGTATGACTGTGCTTTATTTTGGAAAGAGAATGAAAAATTGGAGGCGTACCCTGTTTGTCAGACTTCTCGATGGAAACTTAACGATGGTGTGGGGAAGAGGTTACCGCAAGATTTTAAGATATTTTCCATTGAAACCAAGGCTCCAACGCCTTTTCATGTCCCATAAAACATCAAAAAAGATGGTGTGGCACACAGAAAAACGAGTCGATGATGAATATATGAGGCATCCGGCAGATTATGCAGCATGGAAACACTTCGATAAAGAGTATCCCTGGTTTGCAAATGATCCTATAAATGTTAGACTAGCTTTAGCAGCAGATGGTTTTAATCCATTTGGAAACATGAGCACCACGTACAGCAAGTGGCCAGTCATTCTAGCCCTGTTGAATCTTCCCCCATGGGATTGCATGAAAGATTCGTTACTTTTCTTATCTTTGCTGGTTCCGGGAAAGAATTCACTTGGGAAAGATATTGATGTTTACTTGCGGCCATTAATCGAAGAGTTGAAAGAATTGTTCGTTGAGGGGGGAGAGACCTTTGATGTTTCTTCAAAAAAAACTTTTCAATTGCGTGCTTCGATTTTGTGGACAATAAATGACTTTCCAGCATATGGCGACCTGTCCGGGTGGAGTACTAAAGGGTACATGGCCTGTTCAGTTTGTAATGACCAAACCTATTCCACGTGACTACGTAGCAAGATTATCTTAAATGGGATATCGTCGTGAATTACCGAAAGATCATGCGTGGAGGAAAAGTAAGAGGTTCAATGGTAAAAATGAAAACGATGAAGGGCCTAGTGGTTTAACCGGGGAGGATGTGTGATCGAAGAATTCTTAGCACTCTAAGAAATCTTCTCCGCAATAGTACGTAGTCGATTGTAGAGCGGTAAGTTTTCCCGAGTCGTGTCTCTCGAGTATAGATATAATCGGCGATCGGTGTTTTTAGTTACTCTCTTGTTAATCAAAATTACACTAATCTAAACTAAGAAAGCATTAAGTCATTGGTTTGATTTGAGTTTTGAATTTAAAAGAAGACTTTAATGAAAATAATGAAAATGAGGGTTTAGGGTGTTCGGTTCGTCTCCACGATTAATCGGTTTTCGCCGAGCACTTAATCCACAATTCGGGGTTATCAATCCCAAATGTCGATTAAGTATTGGGGTCGTCAACCCCAATTCTCAACAAAATCCGATTAATGGTTCTAAACGAACCTAAACCCTAAACCCGTAATTTCTAAACTAATGCATTAAATGTGAATTAAAGCTTATTTGAAAGTAATTAATTGATGACATTAACTAAACCTAATTAACAACATTGCATAAATTAAAATTACTAAACTAAGAAGGCTTGCAAATTGAAAGGGAAATTGGAGGGGAAAACAAAGCTTGAAAGTTAAAATAAGTCAAAAGCATTAAATTAAAAGAAAGTCAAATTTACCAAAGAAGAAAGTCCCATTTGGCTTTTATCTACCTAAAGTTTGCTTAGCTAAAAAGAGTAAAAAGCTTGAAAGAGGGATGCATCAATGGAGTTTGCAAGAAGAGAAAAACAACAAAAGCACCATAACCAAACATTCAAGAATTGAAATGCTAAGAAAGACAACATAATCTAAAACCAAATCACCAACACAACAATTTTAACCTACAAGAACAACCACAACAAAAACAACAGTAACAACACAAGAAAGTAAGGGAAGGAACACTACCAATTTGAATTGAACACCAAATCTTCAAATCTGGATTACATCCACAAGAGCAAATCCAAATCTTCAATACAACAAGGAGCAACAAGTATAGGAGATTGTCACCCTCTCCAACACTTGCCAACTAAAGCTAACCTAACTAAACTAACTACTAAGCTAACTAAACTACATATGCTAAGGATTAAGTTAGGGTTTT
The DNA here is from genome assembly GCA_014905375.1 of Phtheirospermum japonicum. Classification (NCBI taxonomy): domain Eukaryota; kingdom Viridiplantae; phylum Streptophyta; class Magnoliopsida; order Lamiales; family Orobanchaceae; genus Phtheirospermum; species Phtheirospermum japonicum. Next base: position 1,709,615 of record BMAC01000050.1, read on the forward strand.
AATGGCAAGGGAAATGTAGAGGCTTGGAGGAAATGGAACTAGGTCCAAAACCACCAAGGAGAGTTGTTTTCTTGTGAATAATGGGTGGAAATCATATATGGGTAGATAAGGGGAAAATGGTCTTTTTTTTCCGCCAAAATCACACATCCTCAGCATTTCAGTCGATCGACTGGAAGTGCAGTCGATCGACTGACTTGTTCAAACGCCCCAAACTTTCTGCCGAGCAGTCCGATCGACTGACAAAAACACAGAATAAGCCATCGATGTCTTCATATGAAATCTAGCCCTTCCTCTTGGCTTTCATTTGGCGTTTGATTTGTGTCATTTGGAATTTCCTCCGAGAGTTATGGGCTCCGCACCAAAACCTGCCACAAGCGAGACCACGGCGAACCGTCTCCGCTTAAAGCAGCTTTTTATCATTCTTAAACTCAGAATTTGGGATTATTGTAAACACAAGAGTTTTAGAAATTCCTCTCATATTTCCAATGATATAAGGTGGAGGCAAATGGCACAAGTGGTTTTGGAGTTATGCTTGCATTACGACAACTGAGACATCCACCGAGCGAATGCATGAGGTGACAATGAAAATAGCCACATTTCTCGTCATTTCCGGTCGATCCTCGCACCAAAGACATGTCGTGGATTGACAATGAGTGTCTCGGGTTTGAATCATCTTCTGACCTTGTCGTGGGCCCACTTTGACCAAAGTTGACCTTCAAAACAAAAACTTAGAAAAAAAACTAAGAAAATATAAGAAAAACTACTAAAAACAAAGAAAACACTACAAAACCTAAAACTAACAAAATAGGCCAAAACGACTCCTAATACCCATAAATGCAAGCAAAACACATGCAAACGCAACACAAAAAGGTAACAAAAATGCGTACAAAAAAGTACAAATCAACCACCCCACACTTAGAATGATTGCTTGTCCTTAAGCAATACTAATCTAGAATTACGAAAATATCCCCGAATGATCCTAAACTAATGCACAAACCTAATTCGAGACGTCGTATGCTACAATGCTTGTTAACTTGGCTAAAAGGATGACAATGATGCTTTGACAAATAAAGTTTAGATCGACTCCCGAAACCTAAAAGTACTAGGTAACCCTCCAAGTCGGTCCCCTCGTCCTTGCCCCGGCTAAGGTCTATCCACGGTCGAACCGTTAATCGGCTTCCTACTAGCTCTGATCGTCCACAACTCTCTTTAACAAATAAAATATAAAAAAGGAAAAAGAGGAGTTTATTTCTTAATAACTACAAGGATTTATAACTTATCTTTGTTTATTCATCATCTTTTCTCCTTTTTTTTTCTTCTCCTTTTTTTCTTCTTTTTTTTTCGGATATTTTTTTTTTTTAGACAAACTTAGAATCCTAAACTTGGTAAATACCTAAAACAAATCCTAAACACAATCTAGAAATAATTAAAGTCTTGTCCACATACTAGGAAACACAATATACTCCTAAATCTAGTTTCCTAACTTATTTTGTGCCCAAGAAAGGCAAATAACAAAATAGGAATTATTTGCAAGAATAAATTCCTCAACATTTCGGATTTTGT